>JAFIDM010000001.1:59422308-59444489 GCA_023159025.1 Thereuonema tuberculata | reverse complement strand
AACTGCAGACTCGGGAAGAGGCAGAACTGCAGACTCGGGAAGAGGCAGAACTGCAGACTCAGGAAGAGGCAGAACTGCAGACTCAGGAAAAGAAAAATATTCCAACAACTTTTTGAGCAGGAAATGATTTATTATTTACAAGCAAAGGAATGTTACATTCATAATTGGCATTTTGGTCTCTTTTTTTCATGTATAAAATATTTTAATTAAAATATTTAGAAGAAAATAAATTGCTGTTTGCTGGAAAATTGCTTTTCTCAAAGCAGTAATAATAATTTCATTTTTTTTTAACAAAAAATAAATCTAACAATAACAAAATATTAAGATTTATGTACAAAATGTTTTTAAGCCTTCAGAAAAGCTTTTCTTACAATTCAAAAACAATGAACTCCTATTTTTGTTTAACAACAGAGACACTAATTATCAAGAGATCCTGAACCTGAGCTCGAACTGGAATATGTTCTGGAGAAAGTTCTAGTTCTACTCCTGTGACGCAAGATTTCTGGTCGAGGCTGGAACATATTTAGTAAGGAGTGTGATTTTATTTCTACAGCACTTGGGCGATTATCGGGATTTAAATCCAACATCTGTTGCACAAACTTGCTCTAAATATTAAAAAGAAAAAAAAAAAAAAAAGTTAGTTTTTTTTTATTCTTTCCTTTAATATTACAAAAACCTGTTATTTATAAATGGAAAATGGTTTAGCTTATTACAGAGTTTGAAACTAGATTAGCAATGGCGAAAAGCAATATAGTTTGAAAAAATAACATTCAACTCTTCTATAACCAATGATTTGTTTGAACTTGATGGTAGAAGATCTGAAATATTTACTTTATAAACGAAAATCAACTTCAATGATTTTTATTTCTTATTAAAGATTTACAGTTCTGAAGCTTAATATAATATACAAGGATGGTTCAAGGTTGATCGAGACTTTTGAGCGTAAAAAATTATGAATAACTGTAAAACGATACAACTTACGGAGGATGTAAAGAAATCTTTCGAGAGTATTCTGCACTCGGCATGATGTATTTAGCGCATGTGCAGCAGTTGCAATGAACATGGTGGCAAGTACTGTGTCTGTGCATAATCAAATTTCTTGTGAAGGAGAATGTTAAACCAGCTGAGATTTTTAGAAGATTGGAAGCACAGTATGGGGAACAAAAGCTGTCACGACCAAGAGTGTACGAATGGTATCAACAGTTTGATGAACGACAAGAGCTGGTGACAAATGAATTGCATTGCATGGACACATTCGTCCGACTGCAATCACGAGAAGTGACTTCTGGGACATGCAAAGTGTTATCCATGTGGATTTTTTGGAGAAAGGGGCCACAATTAATGCCCAGTATTGCACATTGCTGAAGGGTGTCGTACAAAGTGCCATTCGCAAGAGAAGACCTGGGATGTTGTCTGGACATGTCATTCTTCTCCATGAACATGCTCCGTCTCATTCGGTCAATCTGACAGTAGCAATTCTGGCTAAGATTTTGTCCCACGCCCCTTACAGTCCAGACTTTGCCACCAGTGATTATCATTTGCTTGGGCCCCTTAAAGCTCATCTGGGAGGTAAGAAATTCAAGACAGATGAAGCACCAAAGAAAGATGTCCTGCAATGGGTATGACAGCAGCCCAGTTCTTTCTACACCAAAGAAATCAGGGAACTATCACAACAATGGCAGCAGTGCCTGGACACTCAAGGGGAATACTTTGAAAAACTGACATAGTGTGGTGTTTGTCGGACTTTCTGTTTCCTCTATAGAAATAAAAATCTTGGTCAACCTTGAATCACCCTTGTAAATTAAGCAATAACTGAGTATATCAGTTCAATTCAATTTCTTTGCAAAGAAACTTATTTCATCCATATCTCTGCAACACCCAATCCATGCTAAATAGAAGTATTTTAATTCAGGATAATTCTAAATTGATATCATTGATGATTCACTTAACCACATGACCTACACTATTGTTCTGCATTAGCAGTGTCCTGAAGTGCATATAAATTGTATTTTGCAATTCGTATGTTATTTTAATTTTTCCTTTTATTCTGAATTTTCGTATCTCATCAAAATATCAATACTGAAGCTCATACAGTGTGGTATGAGTATGCAGGGTTTAAAGTTCAAAATGACTGGAAGAAAGGGCACAGGTTGAGAGCACTGTTACAACCAAATATCATCTGCTTTTGTCATTAAATATGTTTTTGGATTCATTACTGCATTGGTCTCTTTAGAAATAAGATAGAAATAAGATATCATTATGTAACTGAAACATCAAAATGTCAAAGGAACAAAAGGACTTGACGATATTCAAGATATCTTATCAAGTCTTGCAGTGCTACAAATCCCACAAATAGTTTCATGATTCTTATTTCAATTTTGTTTAGAACTTGGCATAATTCATTCATATTTTTATTTAAAACATGGAAAGAACTATGATATCTCAAGTAAAGATAATATAAAAATTCATACACACACACACACACACACAAAAAGTTATTATTTTTTTTTTTTAACTTGTATCCTGTTTGGTTTAGAGAGGTTCCTTATCCTTTCCTAGGATTGAAACAATTGATTCCAAGATTTAGCAATTTATAAATTAAATCATAATAATCACCAATAAGCAGGAAACAGCTCTTTTCAAATATTTTTGCAAACTCAACATTTTTAATATGTTGCTATTATGCATTTAATATTTATCATATAAATATTATTTTAGATGTAGGTTTAGATATTATATATCAAACATTTTCTATTGATACTGCCTCTTCAAAATACTAATTGTGAAAGGGATATTAACAAAGTTTAAATATGTAAGAGAAAGACAAGAGTAAAAATTAATTTTGAATGATGTGAAAATAAAAAAATTCAATTTCAGATATGGTGAATCTTTTCAAAATCAAATCAATGGATCTTTGAGGCTACTATTACTAAAAAATGAAGTGCTAAAACTAATTATTTTTTTCTTTTCTTAATAATGAGCACTTACCTCTTCAGGTTGCTTATTAAGGAAGTCCTCAGGAAACTGATGTTTCTTTATATTAGTCATAACCTGAAATAAAGATTCAAGAAACTTATTAATCACAATAGAAGGATGAAATCGAGTTAACAAAGCAATAGATCTTTAATCCAAAGTGAAAATAATCTTTAAGGTACGTTAAGTAACATTATGATCTTTACTTTTTATCATTCTGCAATTTGAAGACTAATGGCTGAGTGCACCAAAATTCCGTTAACTTCGATCGCTGCTAAAGCAACAATCAACTGACATTTTCTGTGCACGAACGGCTAACTCGCTGATCAGATGGCAAATTTTAGCACCTCTGAAACTGGCCAGTTAAATTTACTGCATTCAATAAAAAGTCTCCCGTCAGCCCCCGCGAAAACCAATGTTTAAAGATGGCTGGTGTCTGCCTCGATTGAAACCGACACCTGTGATTTTGACGATGAAATAGCTGTCTTTATTCTTATTAAATATTCCGAAAATAATGTTGAATAAGTTTACTTACTGTGAAGATTCTTATCGTGACATATCGTATCAACAATAAAAAAATTTTGTCCGCATGTATTTTTTCTACGCCATGGAGGCTGCTATTTTGTAACATACTGCACCTATGCACAGAAATCCGGAAGTGACGTTCATTGTTGTTAACCAATCGCAGCCACTTTTATAAACACATTTTGATGTTTAGCGATCATCAAATGACTCGCGAAACATTCTTGGTGCACAGGAATTTTTACTTGATGGCAGGTTTTTCACTATTGCTTCCATAACTAATGACTGCTTCGTTTGCTGGTTGGTGCACTCGGCCATAAGTCACACTCTCTCCCAACTATTTAAAGCAGTAAAATTAAAACTATACTTAAAACTAAAAAAAAACAAAAAAAAAAACATGCACTTATGAGCTCATTTTTACTTAAAGTTGTTTTCATTCAAAATATACAATAATAAGTAACGTTAATAAAAGGTCAATCTGGCTAAGTAAAGAAAGAAACCAGACACTGACTAAAACCTCAGTAATTTAATATAAATGCAAAAAAAAAAAAAAAATAATAAATAAAAAATGGAATATAGAGGGGATGAGTTACCAATTTTTAAACTAATGATTCGATAGAGTTTTACCTAACCATTATAAAAAAAATAAATAAATGATTATTCATTTTTAAGTTAAAGAAATCCAACACACATTTTACAATTAATCATGAAAGCTATAACCAAGCTTAAATGGTTTTCATCATAAAATATTATAGCTAAAAAAAGAAAAAAAAAGGTATATCGAGATACTTCCATTAGTAATTTCTCCAATAAGCATCTTTTTCTCATTATAAGTTTCTCCTGAAATGTCGAGCAGTATCTTTAGCGGACCCTAGATTACAGTTTGCCTGTACAACCGCTAGGGAACCGCTCTTGCTTTTATCCTGTCTGGATGTCACACACTGGAGTGACCAAATGGTTAGAGATATTAGAATGAAACCTTCAAGCACTTTTTGGTGCTGAAAAGTAGGTGTCCACATAAAAAAAAAAAAAGCAGACCTCTAGGACCACTCCCTGACCAGATAGGGGACCGTTTTTGCTTTTATGCTGGATTGTCCCACTCTGTAGTGGCCAAACGGTTGAAGATATTAGAATGAAACCTTCACCATTGTGTTCAGCATCAAAAAGTAGGTGACCACATAAAAAAAAAAATCCAAGACCTGTAGGACAACTCACTGACCGGATAGGGGACCGTTCTTGCTTTTATGCTTAGTGGATGTCACACACTGTAGTGGCCAAACGGTTAGATATATTAGAATGAAATCTTCACCATTTTTTTCAGCATCAAAAAGTAGGTGACCATGTCAAAAAATCAGACCTGTAGCACCACTCCCTGACCCTCCAAGGAGTGTTTTGCTAATAATGGGTTGTTAAAAACCAAGATACCTGGTATTGTTTTAATTTCCTTATTAGTATAAATGTGACTGTTGCAAATGCAAAATGTGCAATTGTTGTTTATTGGCATTGTTGTGATTGTTGCGCATGCAAAAGACGCAACTGTGACGATGCGGAAAAACGAGCGAGAAGCTTCACACTTGCATAAAGAACTGTCTCGCTCAAAGTCAGAGACAAGAGACAAAGAACGAGAAAGGAATGCTGAAGCATATCGCCAACTATGATCTGATCGATTCCAATAAAATTGGGTTTATAAAATTGTGCATATTATGGGGCCACTTTGCTTTTGACACTGTCTAAAAGCATTAATTACCTTGTTGTTTTTATCCATTTGATTTGTTTGATAGGAACAGTTCTTGTTGTTTGTAACATCATTTTTCTTTTGATCCACTATACACAGTACAATTATTTCAGTTACAAATAAATAATTGTATTGCATTGTACACAATACAAACAATTTTCTTTGTGCTTATTATGTTTCTTTTTTATTTTTTTTAATTCATCTGCAAGAATGTACATTCTTCATAATTTCTGGCAGCTCATCACCTTTTGCAATTCACCATTAGATATCATCATTTGCAAAAAAGGGATTAATGACCATAAGGGCAGAATATTTCTACATTAAAAAGCACTTGATTTATTAGATATTCAATAATTCAGAGACTGAAACTGTCCAAAATATGCAGGATGCTTACGAGGTTTTATAATTCAAAATAGTTCTTTGCACCATTGTTTTCATTCATTGTTCTGATGAATAAATTTTTTCATTACAAATATATTAAGAAAGAAAAATAAGAATAAAACCCACAAGACTGAGAGTTCACTGATCTGTTTTTTGAAATTGTGAAATGGGGAACCCAAGAGGAACTTTTCTGGTTTCCTGACCTTCGTCAATTGGGTCCACCCAGTATCTTACATCTCAGTGAACTCGAAGAACATATAAAAAGAACGAAGTAAACATCAAAACGGTCCTCCAAATAAAAAAATAAAAAACCATCAAAACCTAAATAATGAATAAAAAGGGCCAATGAATTAATCTCTGCTAAGACCCCCTTAGCATATAAGAGATTAATTGTAAAACAAGAAATTACAATGCATAAAACTAATAAGTTGAGTCCACCCAGTATCTTACATCTCAGTGAACTCGAGAAACATATAAAAAGAACGAAGTAAACATCAAAACGGCCCTCCAAATAAAAAAAAAAAAAAAACCATCAAAACCTAAATAAAGAATAAAAAGGGCCAATGAATTAATCCCTGCTAAGACCCCCTTAGCATATAAGAGATTAATTGTAAAACAAGAAATATACAATGCATAAAATTAATAAGTTGAGTCCACCCAGTATCTTACATCTCAGTGAACTCGAGAAACATATAAAAGGACAAAAGCAAACATCAAAACGACCCTTCAATTAAAAAAATTGCGCGTTTTATTCTTATTTTTCTTTCTTATGTTGTTGTACGCACGTTAATTTTATGCATTGCATATTTCTTGTTTTACAATTAATCTCTTATATGCTAAGCAGGTCTTAGCGGGGATTAATTCATTGGCTCTTTTTATTCTTTATTTAGGTTTTGATGTTTTTTTTTTAATTGGAGGTTTTGATGTTTTTTTTTTTAATTGGAGGGCCATTTTGAAGTTTACTTTTGTTCTTTTTATATGTTTCTGGAGTTCACTGAAATGTAAGATACTGGGCGGACCCAACTGACGAAGGTTAGGAAACCAGAAATGATCATCTTGGGTTCCCGGTATCGCAATTTCAAAAAACAGATCAGTGAACTCTCAGTCTTGTGCATTTTATTCTTATTTGTCTTTCTTATGTTGTCGTATGCATGTTAATTTTATGCAAAACATATTAAGAATAAGTACATATTATATATGTATATAGCCTTTATAAGTAAAATAAAATTCTCAATATTTTCAAAATTTTTATTTATTTTGAAAATATTATTGAGAATTTTATTTTATTTTACATATAAAGGCTACATTATAAAGAGTAACAGGTTTATAACAGTAACAGAGCTTAAGATTTCAACTCAAAGAAGAGCTCTAATATCAACTACTTTCAAATTAAAACTTCATCCATTGAATCACCACCGTGTCATTTGCGAAGCTAACATATCTTGAGCTGATGTCTTTACCTTTTACTATGCAGTACCTGAAACTGGTAATTCTGTCTTGTAAAATCAGACACGTAATCAAAGAATAGGCAAAATTTGTTAATAAAACAACCTCTGTCATCAGCACACCAAAGCTAATAATAATTTTAGCAACGGCAAGACTAGAACTTAAGATATATTAGCTTCCTTTGGGACCCAAGTAAGGTTTTAGAGATGATTTTTTTTGAACTTGTCAGGATTCAATGCAGATGTTCATTTAGATGAATAACATGGAACAAATTAATAAGATTAAACTTACATTAAGTCTCTCCATCTGTGTTGTGAAAGGAAGCAAGAGTTCAAAAAAAATTAACCCCAATGAATAAATATCAACTTTATGGCTGTACATCTGGCCAGAAATCTACAAGAAAAAAAAAAAAAAAAGTGAACAAAAGAGTTACAAATGGAAAACAAGAAAACATTAATTGGTATGTCAGCTTTCTAATATTTTCATGGATCATGTTCATTTAAACACTGATTGTTTTTATTTCAGGATCCCTGTATATGGATCCTATTACAAAGCAATTAAATAGGAATGGGCAGTGGGATAGCTTAAATCTACTACTAAATATTTAGCATCCTAGGATAATAAGTTGTTGATAGCCACATGTAAATTGGATCCAAAGTTCCCTACTTTTGCTCCTATTTTTATCAAAGAAAGTCACAACTGAAAATCACATTTTAAAGCTTAACTTATTATAAATTAAACTGCACAGCAACAGGCCATGCTGGTCCAGGGGTGCATGAGAGGTTTAGGCTCCCAATGATTGTCAACCAACGGGACTAGTTGAAATCGGATGTTCAGCCTGATGCTCGCCCGTGTTTAACCCCCCTGAGTAAGAAACCCTGTACCCATTTGAGAGAGGGCCGGATAAACTCTAGTTTCCATCTTGAGGAGAAATAACTACGGAAAAAATCCCTGACCACCGCTGGGCAGTACAGTGTTCTAAATTAAACAATTTCCTGTTTAGTTAGATGGATTGAAGTTTATGCTAAATTTCACTTTTTTAAGTTTGTTATATTCTAAAATAATTTTTTTCCCTTTTTTGCGTGCTCGCTTACAAAAATTAAACAAAATCTATAATACCTTTTGATTGCCATGTTTACCAAGCAAATACAAAAACAATATATTAAAGTTTTACTTAAAAAATGTTATTTTTCTAAAACAATTAATTCAGCTTAAATTTCAAGGAAAACTGAATTGTTTGGCGTCTTCAAAAACTTTGGTAATGTCATATTAATAATCTAAATGATTCTAAAGAATCCTACTTATTATAATATAAATCTGTAGCTCAAATACTACAGGTATGTTTCTAATGACTGCAACATCCAGATTCAATCAATAGGGATTGGAGAATTTTCTCCCTTTAACTCCTTTAAACAAATCCTACAGTTTATTAAGCTTTCTATCAAATGGGGAACAGATGTTTTTCTGAGAGGATTGGCAGAAAAATAGCCTTTTGACTTCTCCTATGCTACATTTGAAGCCTATATCTCCAAAACTGTTGTAATTCTGCAAGGCCTCTACTATAGAGGTTCTGATGACGATTTTTATTGAGCCTACTCTTTCAAAAAAACACTTGATGTACAGGGGTTATTTTTAAATTTAAATATAATATTTACCACACTTTGAATAGAAAAAAAAAAAAAGGAAAGAAAAGAAAGAAATTACTGGAATAAAAGGAAATTTAGACTGTATTCCCCCCCTCCCCATGTTTTCTTACCTGTTCTGGGCTCATGTAAAGCTGTGTGCCTACTTGCGCTGTATGTTTTTTGAATGGTCCTGACTCACATGGTGTATGCTCTTCACAATCACTAATTACTTCAGTAACCAAGCCAAAATCTCCAACCTTTATTGACCCATCCATAGAAAAAAAAATGTTTGATGGCTAAGGATGTAAATGGAAGAGAAGAAAAATCAATTACATTACTATAATATCAAATCTACAGAAGAAAATCTATTATTTCTTAAAAGCATTAAACCAAGAAACCTAATCAGTAACGATGTTACCTTTCTCAAATTTAACAAGTGAATATTTCACCCTACTGTTTTTGTTATTACAGAAATATATTGATTTTAGAATGTAATAAAAATATAATTACAACACAGAATTTGTTAATAGAGCAGTTCAGGCATTAAATTGAATATTTAAGATTATCAATTTAAAATGAAAGAATTCAAATAAATTTAAAGGAAACTTTAATATGTGTATCTTATAATACAAAACATCATTTGGTCACCACACATAAAATAAGGTATATTTAATATTAAAAAATGAGCACTTTCGAAACGCTCAACGTTTCTTAGTAAGACTCTTCAAAGAAACGTTGAGCATTTTGCAAGTGCTCGTGTTTCAATTGTAAATATACCTTATTTTATATTTTATGTGTGGTGATCTAATTATGTTTTATCAAATAAATTTAAATTTTTAAAAAATACGTAAATATATAACAGAGAAAGAATAATAAAGTACACTAAATAATTACTTTTAAATCTCTATGCATAAGGCCCTGCTCATGCACGTATTCAACAGCACTAACAATCTGATAAAAAATATCCAATATGTGCATTGGTTCTCTTGATAGATTTGCATTCAGCCAATCTTTGAGATTCTCCTTTTGACATAACTGCATTTGTATATACAAATAAAGTCTAGGAATGTTTGGAGAATTCACCGACTGCTTTTTAAAATTTTTCACCTCCAGAGATTGGGGCCTCTTCTCTGATACCTCACTACTGTCTATGAATTGTCTTTTGGCATTGTTTATTCTATTTTTATCTTTGGATACATTATTGTTTGAAACTCTGTCCATCTCTGGAATGTTCCGTCGTTCTGCACATCCTGAATCTTCAAAAACAATGGAAAAGGAGCCAGAAGATTCAGGTTTTCTGTAATAGTTCTGGAATGGGAGGTCACTTAAACTTCCTTTTGTTCTTGTTGGTGTCTCACTCTCTTGAGAGACAGAATTTGCATGGTTTATCTGTTCTATAAAGGGAATGTGTGAGTCTTTCTCAAGGCTAAATGCACCACTTTCCTGGTCCTTTCCAACAAGAACAAATCCATAATTTGATGAATTCCTATTGAAGTCGTTAAACACATTGTCCTCCAAATTGTTCTGACGGAGGGGATTAAGTATATTCTTCGGCTTTGCCTTAGGAAGATCTGTTGAATCCTCAGAAGAAAAGAACGGTGCAGAAGACAACAAACCCCTGAAACATAATACAAGTCATTTAATTAGCAAAAGCTACATATTAATCAATAAACACACAATCTAAACTAATAATCACTATAGGTTTAGGTGAATATGACATCAAATAACACAAAATTAAAAGTTCCAAAAATTATTAATTTATGTAATCATTGTATTCATAGATTTCATTGAAGTTCACTACTATAGAATAAAAAAAATTCAAAAACCAGTATCATCTTCACTTTAGATGTTTTATCATTGTTGTTGTTGCCGCTATTTAACTATGACAGTTTGAAAGAGATGAGGCTTACTGAATTTTTGTAAGAAAAATAATTTATTATTATTACTGTAAATTTGACTGCAACTATTTTTGAGGACCGCTATCCTTCTTCTAATCAATAATCCACTTTAAGGACCATTGCTACGTTGTTATTATTATTATTATTATCCATTCTTGCTGAAAAAAACATACAAAGCAAATCATCCTGATGAAACTTAGTAAGTAAAATTTTATAAAGTAAAATAAAATGAAACGTAAACATATAAACTTGGGGACTTGAAACGTAAATATAAAAATAAAAATATAATTTTTAAAATCTTTTTAAAATATGTTCTAAGTTTAATTGTACGTAGTGCTTTCATGGTTGGCATTTTATTATAATAATAAATAAAGTAAAATAAATCTAGAAAATGAAAGTTGTAGAGATGATATTGATTTATCTTTAATCTAATGTTTACTTCATGATTTCTAATGGGTCATCTTTTTCAAATATCTTGTTCATTACATATCACAAAAATACAGAATTCAAATCACATCTTTAATATTTATCAAGGTTAAATAAAAAAGGCCTATAAAATAATTATTTCACATAAGATGCCTTCAAGAACCTAATTTGGAAAAAAAAAATTACTTCTAAGAAAGATAGATTAAGAGTTCTGCATTAACAATAATTATTATGGTTAAAGGTCTTTTATTAAAAAAAAAAAAAAAATTGTTTTGGAATTTGTGAGACTTAACAAATCTGATCCCTCTATAATTAGAATATAAAAATCTTATTCCTTGTTGTTCTATAAATAAAATTATGAACATTTATAGTACACTCGCGTGCAACTTAATCGACTCGCCCCATCAGAGCACACAAAAAGGCGTATGTATGTGGACATCCTCTCACAATTAACCAGGTCTGGTATAGAGACCTCCTTATCATACCATTTCTGAGGGATCTGTACGATTTTGTCATGCAAGAAGCATAGCATGCTATACTCAATGGTTCCAACAGGATGGAGCCATCTCCTAATGACATTTCTATTCACTTGCTTTGCTCCAGGAACACTTTGGGGAAAACATAATTTCCCAAATAACAAATTTTTCTTACCCACTGCATTCACCTGAACTTACACCACCTGATGCCTATGTGTGAGGCAAGATAAAGGAGTCCGTTTTAATGAGAACTCACCAACAACAATTGTCAGGAATTAAGGGAAAAAATAGTGGCATTCTTTCACCAACTGCAGAAACCTTTATTTACAAACATGTCTGAGAATCTATGTAAACATAAGTTTTTATTCAGAACATCATCAGTGAACATGCTTATGTTTATTAAAGCCCAATCTCCACTTTCAGTACTGTATGTTTTGGTGCATACTGTTTACTGTAAATATATATACATATCTTTTTTTGGAATAACACTGAATATTTTTTTAATTTTTATACAAAACAGCATATGTATTAAGTTCATACTTAGCTTCCCACTGCTTATCCATGTCTTCCTGCCATCCTGTAGGAGGACGTTCCAACCACGCATTATAGTAGCGAACAATGCCAACATGGTCAAGTTTTGCAAGAGCCTTTACTTCACGCATCACTTTCTTAAGTGCATCATCCCTAGAAAAAGGGGAAATGGAATTCAAAGAATTAAGTAAATTTGAAGAGAATACAAAAAAAAAATAATGTGATTTTTTTTTTCCATGTACAAGGAAAAAATGTGCAAAATTGTTAAATAAATCAAGAAATTAAAGAATTGAAACTGAAGAAAAAAGCTTTTTCTCCCATCACTGAAAACATTCAAGTTAAATGGAACAACTAAATAAAAAATAAAAATCATTCAGACTTCCAACACTGTAAATTATAAATAAAATTTAATTTAAAAAAATATAGACATATTAATGACATTGCAGAATTGGGGTTCACCAATTTTAAAAGGAAAAACTCTTAAATAACAGCACACCAATAATAATAAATAAATAAATAAAATAAACAAAATAAAAAATGTGTAACTTGGATATTTACTTATTAGTATCAATCTCATTTCCCTGTTTATAAATATATACATATAGGGTGATTCACAAAGATATGCAGAAGCTTCGGGAGCTCATTCTACATGTAAAAGTAAAGAAAAAAAGTTATATAAACATAGGTTCGGAAATGCTTCGGTATCGAGTTACGGCTAGCGAAAGATTTCGTCCATAATGTAGTACAACAATACACACATGGACTACACCTCAGTTGTTAGCTCTCACAATAAATCAAAACAATGCAATTCACATTATTGTGAATAGCTGTTATTGTGTTGCCAACTTTTTAGGTTCCACGTGGGATAAGCTTCAAACCACTGGGAGATACAATTCTGTGACATGTTTCATTCGATTTTTCAGGTCAACAACCATAAGAAACCACTGATTTCGCCCCGTAATTTACCTTCTACGACTTCCAGCAACCCGACTTCATTTCACCCAGGGTACTACATTATGGGCAAAATCTTTCACTAGCCGTAACTCGATACCGAAGTATTTCCGGACCTATATTTATATAACTTTTTTTCTTTACTTTTACATGTAGAATGAGCTTCCGAAGTTTCTGCATATCTTCATGAATCACCCTGTATATAGTAGAGGAAAACTAAAAATCAAATTGAAACCAACATTGGAACATATTTTCTCAATTTAACATTTTTGCTATGGAAATGTAACCCAGTAATGGTGCAGTTTTGCTAACTTGCTGCACAGCAGATTAGTACAACCTGTGGAGGGAGAGTTGATTTGGTCGG
The DNA here is from genome assembly GCA_023159025.1 of Thereuonema tuberculata. Lineage (NCBI taxonomy): Eukaryota > Metazoa > Arthropoda > Chilopoda > Scutigeromorpha > Scutigeridae > Thereuonema > Thereuonema tuberculata. Next base: position 59,431,161 of record JAFIDM010000001.1, on the reverse strand, counting down.
CATCAGGTACTGTCGCCGGCATTTCCAATGTCACATTAGCTGCCCGATGCTTCCCCGCAGTGCAACAAGCTCTCAGCTCTTACAATTTTTTTTTACCCCCTTTCAGTGCAAAAAAATTTGGTGTACGTCAACTCCTTAAGATCCTGAATAAATGATAAAAATTTCAAGGGATGTTTCGATCTGACAAACCTAACCATTCCCTTGTTAAGACTGGTTTAAGGAAAGCAATGCAGGAAAGCACTACTTCGCAATGTGACATTGGAAATGCCGGCGACAGTACATTTCTGTTCACTGGCTGCCAATCTTTGCCATGGGATATTTTCTCCCTTCTTCGACCAAGGAGGGGTTGCAAAAATGTTCAATTCAAGTCAACATTCAGTGAACAGGAGGAAGTACATAACAGTCTTAGCTGTTCTCATTTTGAGAAATCTTGAGTTTGAAGAAGAAATTCTTCATCTATTGAAAAGAAATGAGAAGAAAAATTCAAGAAATATTTAGAAGAAATAGAGAAGGAATTACACTAATTTAATTAGATATAATCTTCTGGATGAAGAAAGTAAATTTTTATCCTTTTTCTGTATCTCCTGTAATATGTTTTATTTCATGATGATTTTAATAAAAGGGGATCTCGTCATAGTGCAAGAAATGTTTTTAAACATCCTGTAACTGCAGAGTAGAAATGATGTGGATTATTAAAAACCACTATTACTTTAGAAATAATATCTATAAAGTTATCTTTCCTTGAAACTGTCACGAACATGAAATCTGATAATTGAAGTATAATATAGTTCCATGTATAAAGATTAAAAAAAAAAAAAAGAAGAAAGTCTATAGTGGAGCAAATCAGAGAACGACCGTGGGCACCAGATGGCGCGATGGTAGAATTTGAATCGATTGTTAATGTCAGTTTTTATGGCGGGAAAGTTCGAAGCTTACAGAAAAAAGATATTCCTTTCATTGAACTATTCTGATTTCTCATGAAATATAATTTCAGAAATGTATTTATATTCATTCATTTGATTGAATATAGAATGTAATTCTTAAAAAAAATAATGGTAACTAAAAAGTAAAATATAACTATTAAATTATCAATTGTTTGTTTCCTTTTGAATAGGAATTTAATTGAGAAATATATTATTCATTAGTATTGGTATTTTAATAAATTACATTAAAAATTCTAAAATTGTACTTTATTTCTGAGAATGTATTATCATTTCGATTAAGTTATTATTGCAATGATTCTGAGGGATTCTTTGCTTCCTTCGAAGATCGGCGATGCTTCTCCGTTCGTGTCGTCCCTCAGTGCATGCAATAGTCTTTTCATCGATGGCAGTTCTCCTTTCAAATACATACTGTGAATTGTCCTCCGTATGGCTTCAAGCGCGAAACAATCAAGATCTGTGACCGGAGATATCCTTGGCCGCTTCTTACCGGGGGTGTCGCCGGGAAATGGGAGGCCTAATTCCGACGCATGCTTGGCCTCTCTGCAAATAGCTTTAACTGAAGTTAAGCCAATCCCTGTTGCCGCTGATGTACGCTCATTAACCTTTTCATAAGACATTAATGCTCCTTTTGCTGACTTCTCCTTTTCAAAATACGAAGTAACGTTAGCAATAATTAGCCTTGATTGACTCCGAATCGGTTTCCCTCTCTTGAGAGTCGCCATTGTGATCGAGAAACTGAAGAGTCCTGGAATGATTAAGAGATCATTGTCCTCTATGAAGGTCAAAGTCATTCTCTGGCTGGTCTTATAGTAACAAGGTTTTGATCTATATTATATTTGCTATTTATAAAAGATGAATACTTTTTTTCCTTACAATTTAGGAACAAGTGTTTCGCTGATTTTATTCCTTTGTCTTTGGGTTGGAAAAAGCTAAATCTGGAGGAATATTGATAATCCTCTTGGTCTTTGTTAATAAAAAAAAAAGGGGGGGGGGTAGGATAGGGGAAAGACAATTAAAATTTTGCAAACTGAAATCTGATGAATGAGAGGAACAAAAAGTTCAAAAATTAAGAAAGGATTTTTCGAAAATAAATAAATAAATAATTAGTTAATTAAAATATTATTTTGATTTAATATAATCGATTAAAATAAAAAGGTTACATATGTATTTTATTAAAGTTTCTCATATATATCATTTAACATCTATTTTTAAATGTTAAAATTATTAAATGCATTTGTTTTGCTTTTTTAGTTTGGGAGCTATTTTTTGATCAGGAAACATATTTTCTAATTTTATGTGAATACTTAAATAACAAAATTAAATATATAGATTCTTAAAGAAATTTCATATTCATTAGCTGAATGTTATTTTTTAATTGTGAAATATTTTAAATGCATTTCTTTTCATCCATAAACCTCTTTCTTCTCACCATCTGCTGCTGCAGCGGAGTTTTGATTGCTCCCTTCTCGACAGTGCTCTCCTGCTGCACAGTCTTCATCTGCTGCCAACAATGAACGGAAATGATGGAAATGAAAATAGAAAGGGCTAAAGAGCCGCATTCAAGGTCGTTGCCTGAAGGCAGCAGTCGCTGCTGCACAGCAAGTCAGCAAAACTCCACCTTAAGGAGTATAAAATTAGGAAGTAACTAATGATCTGAGCTAATATAACTAATGATGCTGGTCGGATTGGACTGATGAGAGGTCAATTAACCTCGAAACAGTACTGTCTCTGATTCACAGCACAAATACCAAAAAATAGCTCAGTGATTTTTTGTTTTGTTTAGTTATGTGCGTTCTTTATTTTATTTTACTGTAAAAATATTCTAACGCACATTAAATCTCATGTCTAACTAACGAATTCACTGGGTAATAATGTAGTTACTAATAACATCTGGAAGAAGTGACATCTTGAAATGATTTCTTCTGAAGATTGATTCCTTGGTAAATGTAATAAAAGTTACTTTGTTTACTTCAAATTTCAGCTACTAAGTGAAATGCCAAAAAAAGTATTTTCTATTATGATTATGTCGAGATTCATGGATACATTTTTTCTCAAGGAGAGCAACCAAATTAAGCGGTCGAGCTTCCCACCAAAGAAAATAAAAAGCCTTCAAAAGGCTAATCAGCCTTTCGAAGATTGGAGGTTTCGCCCCTCCCCTAATATAAACTCATGTCAGAATTGGCACTGTCAGAATTGGCACATGAAATGGAAAGGAATAAGAGGGACCAACAATATGTAGATCTCATTTCAAGGAATATTATAGGAAATAAAAGGTAGGTTATTTGAAGCAAAAATTGTCAGGAACTTGACAATTTTTATCTGAAAAATCCCAAGCCATCGTCTTGAAAATAATACAAAGCAGTGGCAGAGATTCCAAAGAAAAAGGTGTAAACAGCAGCACCAAGACATGGCTCAAGATTGATAATGAGAAAATTTTTGGCGACAAAGTGACAGGCTAAGTCCATAGTGAAACAGAAGAGATCTGTGCTTGGCATTCCTCTTTGTTATTTAAGATAACTTAACTATCAGCAACACTATTAACCTTTGTAGGACAGATATCTACAACAACAGAATCTAGAACTGTCCAACCTTTTTTTCTTTAATTGTAAGACAGTCAATTATATTAAATAAAATTCCATCATATAGCTTCAGATCCATTACTTCATAAACCTCTTATCCAGAACTAGAACTTCCATAAGCAAATTAATCTCCACTATTACACATATTTTTCAATATCATTTTAATAGTCTCACTTTTCATTTCACTTTAAGATAAGCTAAAATACAATTACGTTTTCATTTTCGCATTTCTCAGTTGGATATTATTTAATATAATTGACTTAAATGGTGATAGATATAGATAACTATCAGTTTTTCTTCATATGCAATTTTATCCAGACAATCTATTGTTGTAGCAAGATTATCAGCAGTAATTATAATAATTAGTATTTTTACATTCATTGAATATAATAATCACTGCAGGCACTGATATGCTAAGGGGTGGGTGGATTGGAAGGGATTGTAAAATTCCCACCTCCCCATTGTATCAAAACTGGAAAAAATCAGGGGAGAAAGTCATCAGTGTGTTTGTAATACCCCCCCCCCTTCGGAAAAAAAAAACTTTTTTTTTTTTTTTTTTGGTTGAATGACAATCATATTCCCTCCCATTCAAAATCCAGGGTATGCCTATGACTATAGGGGATATCTAATATATTCATCATGGGAAGCAATCCATAACATTCAATTTAGTATTGTTATGTGAAATAACAGAGATATTTTGTTTTTCACTGAAATATGCTTATTTTCAGGGAAAAAAAAAAAATTAGCTTCAACCTATAGAAGCAAAGCTTCAATCTATAGAAGCAAAAATATGATAAAATGTAGTTCAGTACCTTAATATCACAAATGCATACTGGTAATTACAAGTTGCTTTAAAAGAACTTTCTTTATTGTCTTCTTATTTTTGTATCCTTAAACAAGGAGGTTTTATTAAGAAATGGCTTATATATGTTCGCAACTTTGTTTTTTTAATCTCCCGAATCAGAGTATCTAATTCTCCAAGTATAATTGCACATTTTTTTCATTTTTCTTTTTTATTATAAATAGTGATAGCTATTTAAGTATAGCATGCTTCTGGATCACTGTATCAAAAGTAACAAAAATCACTGCCAGTTGAAAGTTACCCATCAATCTCTGGGACTAATGTCAATCCTGGATATAATCACTGATAATGTGGCCTTTTTAAATTAATTCAAATAGGAGTGTATTGCTTATAAAAAGTTTTCTAAAATAATAATTAGATAGAATATAATCTAAATTGGTAGATTTATAAAAGTTTTTGCTTTATAAATTCACTTAAAATATGCTAATGAAATTACAAGAGCTCTTTAAGTAACTGTTTCAACAAAGAAAACAAAATTAATATTGAAATATCTATAAGAATACATTTTTTTTGAATGGTCAAACTTATAAAGATTAATCTGTCCTTTTAGGGGCCTATTTTATAAGGCACTGTTCTTTAACTAATTACTTCTTATAAAAAACATGTTTTTTACATCCTATTCTTGTAAAAATATGTTTATTGTAAAAGCAAAAACAATTAGTCTTGAAAAAAACAAATAAAATAACAGGCAGATGATGGGGTAAAACACATACCTGAACTAATGTAACAGGAAACAAGTTGTATTAATATAAAGTTGAAGTCTTTAACTTCTCCACAGCAAATTTGCTGAATCTGGAAGTGTGACGTATGAAATGCAATGTAGCAAATTGCTTTATGGATTGTAGTTAACAGTATGCCAAGTTAAATAATAAATTTAAGTGGCACTCACATTCTGAAAGAATGCTATTATCTCTGCAAAAATGGTTAATTATTTAATTAACATAGTAATATGATTACTAAAAGCTCACCAGAAGCTATGAAGATGTTAAGCAGAAAAATTAATTTGAAACAAAGAGTTGTGTTTTGAAATTTAACCTAAATTGTACCACATCTACAGGAGAAAGACTTAATAGCTCTCTGCTTTGAATTTGGTTCTTGAAAATTAAACATTATTCTAGCAACTACCGTGAAGAATTTAGTATACCGCATTAAATTTAAACAACAAAATAATACTATCACATTAATTGCCTCACTGCTTATTGATGTATAATTTTCAATTACTATTTTTTTTTTTTTAATATAAGGAAATGAATGGGTGCTTAAATATTTTCAATTTTTCCCCTCCCTTAAGCTTTTGAGTTCATATAGACCTATATATAGACAGAATCAGCAAATATACTTTATCAGAATTCTGTAGATTGATAAACATACATAAACAGGAACATGGATGAATAAAGTGCATATGTGGCCATCATAAAGGCAGATAATCTAAAACTCTATTTTTGGTTTTGGATTGTCTGCCTTCCTGATCAATATTTTAAAAGATCCATTCTAAATTTAAATTAGCAAAAAAGAAAGTCAAAGGTAAGGTAAAGCTTGATACAGTTACATATGTGCATTAGTTAGCAAACTACAATAATCTCCTCAAAAAAGTGAAGATTACTTTCTCCAGCAATTGTATTAATAAGAATTCATATTTTTCATTATACTGAATTTCATTCCCATTAAAATTACTTACTTTGTAGGGCTTACACCAATTTCGTAAGACTCACTGTTTGGTATTCAAACAGTGAGGTATTCTTTGACTCGCTGTTTGTTAATCAGTTCCCCACCCTTTGTAATGTTGTCTCTCTATAAATAAAGTTTCCATATTTTCTTCTTACCTCCTCTCTCGAATTGCATATATTTTATTTAATACAGCAAATTTTCACACTTTTCCTTCTTCAAGTCATTCTTACATTGAAGATTAACAATTAGTTTCTCAACAAAATGAGAGGCTGATATTAATTATAATAACAGATTAATATTACAGTTTACAATTTGGCATGCTCAATAAACAAATTTTTCAGTTCTAACCTCATAAAATTTAAATTCTTATTATTAACAATAATATCTAAATACGATATTTACGATTTGAGTATTGCAAATAAGTGAAGTTATTTTTTAACAATCTCAATCAAGTTTTTTTAAATTCTACTGTTTTATAAGAATTTAGATATTTATTTATTAAACTAATATCTAAATTTATTAATCTATTATCAATTTTAACACCATCATACCTATTTAAATTATTTGTTCTTGAATTTCTTATTAACAAATTTTCAATCAATTTCCTTCTGTAGTTTTCTTTTTCTATAATATATTCGGTCTGTGTTCAAATTTATAGCAATGGTCTTAATATAGTTACAGTGTTCTAGTATATGTTCCCTAAGGGTATGTTTACTCTCCCAGATAAAAATTTTCATAATTCGTGCATTCAATTTTATATACAACACCCATTTCAGTATCAAATCACACTTATTTACCTTCGAGCGTAACATTTTTTTAAATTTATTCTTATATTCAAATGGTATTACTACATTTTGTTTATATCTTCTATTTCTTTGATGTTTAAACTGTTACATTTGTTTACTATTTGTTTTACAAATTTACTGTCATATTCATTTTTTGATAAAATTTCTTCATTTTAATTAACTCTTGGTCAAAATCCTCATCTATAATGTATACTAGAACACTGTAACTGTATTAACAGAAAGAAAATTGACGTCTCTGAAATATCAGAACATTGCTATAAATTTGGACATAGATTTAACACAAAAGTAAAAATATTAGAAACAGAAAAAGAAAACTACACAAGGAAATTGATTGAAATTTTTTTAATAAGAAATTAAAGAACAAATAATTTAAGTAGGTACATTAGTGTTGAAATTGATAACAGGTCAATAAATAAACATCTAAATTCTTATAAAACAGTAGAATTTAAAAAAAAACTTGATTATTGAGTGTTAAATAATAACATCACTTATTTTAATATTCAAATCGTAAATATCACACTTAGATATTGTTGTTAATTATAAGAATTTAAATTTTATGAGGTTAGAATTGGAAAGTTTGTTTATTGAGTGTGCCAAATTGTAAACTTTTAGTATAAATCTGTTGTTATAGTCAGCGGCGGCGCTAGGAGGTGCGGGGCCTCGGGCAAGATGAATTTTGCGGGGCCCTTGACATTATGTGACACCGGCCCAAGACCCGTCATACTCATACTGGGTTTGAAACACACGTATAAATATATAGATTTTTAAAGAAATATCATTCATTAACTGAACGCAATTTCTTAATTTTGAAATATTAAAAATGCATTTATTTTCATCCATAAACCTCTTTCTTCTAACCAGGCACGGGGCCCCAACAAGTGCGGGGCCTTGGGCGGTCGCCCCGTTCGCCACCCCCTAGCGCCGGCCCTGTTATAATTAATATCATGTCTCGCTCCTTTTGTTGAGAAACTAATTGTTAATCTTCAATAGAAGAATGGCTTGAGGAAGGAAAAGCGTACAAATCCTTTTAAGAAAATTCGCTGTATTAAATAAAATATATGCAATTCGAGAGATGAATTATTCTTTTGATGTTGTCTCTATTTTATCATATTAAAAAGAGTTAGTAACAACACTACAAATTTACATCTTATCTGTCTCCTCTTTTTGTTGATTTCTATGCACACCAAAGCCCAACTCTTTTGCCTTATAACAAAGAAAAGGTCTGACAGATAAATCACAAAGATAATCCAGATTTAGCTTTCAGCACTGTACTCTACTGACAAATCAAGTCAGATAATAAAGGTCCTAAACAACATCAATGTATGTCATATGGCAAAGAATATTGAAACACTACAAGATTTAATTCAAAGATGTTAATAAAGTTAATAATTTAATAGATATCCTTGAAATTATAAAATATAAAAGAAAAACTCCTATAATCTGATAATCATCTTCTTTAATCCACACGATATTCGGTTCTCTGAACAAGAAGCTTCTTCAAGGTTTGTATTTGAAGAAAAGAAAAAAACTTTCTTCTTTATCTACAGCTTTTCTAATCATTAATACAAAGTTTAAAAATTTACAAATATTAAATAATCAAATCTCGCTTAATTTTCAAGATTAAGATTTGATTATTTCATATTTGCAAATTTTTAAACTTCATATTCTTAATGGATTAGAAAGGCTGTAAGGAAGAAGATTCTCGTTTAGAGAACCGAAATATCGTGTGGATTAAAGAAGATGTTTATCAGATTATAGGATATTTTCTTTTATATTTTATAATTTTAAGTATGATGAGAAGGAATTGAGAAGATTACATAATTTAACAGTCAGTTTGGTGAGAGCCCCAAGCTTACAAATATCTTTTAGAAAACAAGTTGTGAATTAATATTTCATTTACAGGGCAAAATGGGAATTAAGAAATGAGACTACAAAGCACCTAAAATTATGAAAGAAAGGAACTTATATATTAAAAAAAAAAAAAAAAAAAAAAA
>JAFIDM010000001.1:59394227-59422208 GCA_023159025.1 Thereuonema tuberculata | reverse complement strand
TTCTTCTTCCTCTACAGCTTTTCTAATCGTTAAGAATACAAAGTTTAAAAATATACAAATATTAAATAATCAAATCTCACTTAATTTTCAAGATTAAGATTTGATTATTTCATATTTGTATACAACTTTGTATTCTTAATGGATTAGAAAGGCTGTAGAGGAAGAAGAAAGTTTTCTTCTTTTCCTCAAATACAAACTTGAAGAAGATTCTCGTTTAGAGAACCAAATATCGTGTAGATTAAAGAAAATGTTTATCAGATTATAGGATATTTTCTTTTATATTTTATAATTTCAAGTATGATGAGAAGGAATTGAGAAGATTACATAATTTAACAGTCAGTTTGGTGAGAGCCCCAAGCTTACATATATCTTTTAGAAAACAAGTTGTGAATTAACATTTCATTTACAGGACAAAATAAGAATTAAGAAATGAAACTATAAAACACCTAAAATTATGAAAGAAAGGAACTTTTTAAAAAAAGAAAAAAAAGGAAAAAGAAAAAAGAAAAAAAAATGGGGGAAAAAATTTGGATAATATTCTATTTTTCTTTTCATAGTTTAAATACTACTTTAGTACCTGTCTGGAAGACTTATTCTTTTAATAGCATAATCACAATCATCAATCTTATTTTTGGCTTGGAAAACAACTCCGAATCCACCTTTACCAAGGCACTGAACAGGTTCGAAGTCAGTCAGATACCTAAGCAACCCAAAAGGATTGAAATTCTTTGATTAGGCTAATATTGAAAGAGATTAACATGTCACTTATAATTTTCAGAGGAAAAAAATACCAAAAAACAAAACAAAAAAAAACACAATTGTTTTATGCTTATTTTAAATATCTTGGCAGTTTTGGAAATGCAGATATGTGTTTCCATCATCAAAATATATAATCATCTTTTTGAATAATCAATATATAAATAACGAAAACTCAATTTAGATCATTTCAAATTAAGTTTTGTAATATCACTTTAAAATAATTTTAATTTATAAGTTTTACAGTTTCTATATGCAAAATAAATTAATTAGGTACGTTTATAATTCATTTAAAGAAAGCTGACATTCAGACATAAGCAATGAAAACCAACTTCATCTCCAAACTGAACAGTATATTTATGTCCATTTTAAAACAAAACCATTTCTTTCAATAAAAAACAACAACAAATTAAATTATTATTTAAATTTTATTAAACACGATTGCAAAAGAATTATTAATAAAATTTAATAAATCAAATACCATCTATTAATAGAAATACAATCATACAAATTTTAAGGAAATACAGTTATGTTCAAAAATGAAGGATAATGCTATTTGAACATCTCATGTTATATCAAATATAGTGTAGAAAATGTTCAATATGCTAAGTGATGGCGTACCACAGTGATTCATATAATATAGCACATTGCCATATTCAGCACAAGAATATCAAGCAGTTGTTGTGGAATGGAGTTCCACTTTTACACCAATGCTATCCTGAGATCTTGCAGAGTTCTAGACTGGATGATGATCTGCAACACGTCTGCTTAAATACATGTTCAATGGGGTTTAAATCAGGAGCTTGAGTTGGTTTCCTCTGTTTCTAGGTAGTCATCTACTAGAGCAGCTCTATGATGGCATACGTTGTCATTCATAAACAGGGAATCAGGTCCGATTGCACCCCTGAATAACAGGACATACAGTTGCAGAATCACATTGCAGTATTAAGGTCTATTAAGGACTATTAAGGTCCCCATCTGATTGATTACATGGAGGGAATTATGAAGTCAGTATGATGCAACCCTGCCCCCCCCCCCCCCCAAAAAAAATATACCATTAGGTTGTAACAAATACAACCCCTTTTCAGATGAAAACACCGTTGGGAATTACTCTACACACTGAAACTGGACTTGTCCATAAAAAAAAAAAAAAAAAAACCATTGCACCACTGATCTTCTGATCCAAGGAAGATATTCTTTGCATCAGGCTAAACAGGCTGTTCACTGGACTGAAGGCAAAGAGATGAATCTTGCCTTCAACCTATGCTTGGAAATGGTCATCCACACATCCCTTTGGGTCCATGTTAAAGTTCCATGTCAAAGTCCTCTCCTTTATTACACCTACATTATCTGGCAGTAAAGGCCATTTAGACCTGAAGTAAGCAATCTCTTTCAATAATTGACCAACGAAAAGAAGATTGCTGCGTTTGTTCTAATATAGGACTGTCTCTGTTTGTAGCAATTGACATCAATGCAGCTGATGGCCCATTTGTATTTGTGTGTTTAATTGAAATTACTAATTTCAAAACAGATTTTCATGAAATGAAAATTGTGAAAAATGTCTTTTCACAAAGGTTTCTTGGATGCTTCCAAAAAAAAAAAAAAAAAAAACCCAATTGTTATTTACCAAAATCTTAATAAAATTTTTGCTACAAAATCTGAAGGGGCAGGAAGTACCTACTGTTACCAGTTTTTTGTTTGCTTGTTTTCTTTGAAAAATGTTGAATCTGAATACGAACAAATTCAAACAGAATAAAAAATTTCCTTTTAAAATTAATTTAAAATATTCTCTGGCATATTCTGATACACTGAATAAATAACTTGCAAACAAACCAATGTTTATTTTATAACAAATCATAGTTATAGTATTTGTAATGATTTAAATTTAAAATGATGTGAATTCTGATTCAGCAATTCCTTTGGGAAAATTTCCATGCAAGTTTTAAAGCTTTGTTGACAATCAATCTTTATATTACCATTGTTACTTCTTTCAATGGCATATCTAAAATGGCTTTCAGTGATAATTAACAGTCATGTTCTGTCAGTGTTGGACAGTCTTGGACATCTATGTTGAGTCGCCAACTGACATTTCTATCCTAATGGATCCTCTGCCAGACTCTAAAACTGACATTTTAAGGAACATGTAGCTCCAGAGAGAGAAGGCACACACACACACACACACCTACACTGCTATCTGGGTTTAACCAGCCTCAAGTCACCCTATGATTCTGCAATGCAAAGCATCATCAGTATGAGTTCGCTGAGCAATATTCACATGGCAAAAAGTACTGTCGCATCAATGAGCAACACAATAGATACTTTACTCATGTCTGACTAAGACCTAAAATCTACTGGTAAGTTTGTAGGGCTGATGGGGGCCACCATATGTTTGCTGGAGGACTGAATTACCTTTGGTAATTCCAGCAGAAGTACGGAGTGGTTTTCATGATGATTCACTCTGTGTATTTCAACATTTTCCTGATTCACAATTATCCTTCATTTTTGAGCACAAGTATATGACTGAATTTGTTCTTTTTCCTAATCTATCATTCTAAATTTATTTAAAATAAATAAATAAATAAATAAATAAATAAATAAATAAATAAATAATGTTGGAAATGCATCTTTAGTTCCAAAAAGTTAAAAATTCATATTTTAACAAAATGCATAAGTAACTTTATTCTTTGATCAACTTTTTCAACAAAGAAAGAAAAATACTGTAAAAATTACAATGGATTGAAAAAAAATTAGAAGTATACAAACCTTGAAGTATAGTTTTCTGGATGCAATTTATTGGCTATCTCATTATCTGTCTTGGTGGTCTCAGTTACCAGAGATACTTCTAGATTTCCTGAGGAAATCGATGACTGATTCATTGGTAAAAGTGTCTGCTTTAATGATAAACAAAATTATCAATCAAAACTCAGTAAATACAGAATATATTTACAGCGGTTCTCAAGAAATAAATTGAAAACTTAAATTTTGTGAGAGATTACGTATTGAGAGAAATGTTCGTTAAGCCCAGCACAGAATACAAAATAAATGCCTTTTTCTGATTCAATTATGGGGATTAGGGAACAGCTGTTTCACCCTTCAACGGGATCATCACCCCTTTTGTATTCTGTGCTGGGCTTTACGAACATTTCTCTTTAATATTGTCAGCACGTTAAATTTTTTATTTTATTTTTTTATTACATATTGACTTTATTTAAACTAAATATGCCAGTGCAAAAAGTTAAAAAAAAAAATCAATTTTCAATAAAAATGTGGCAACATAACTTCACAAATTATTTAATAAATTCATTTGTGACTGAGCATGTAGCTGAAATAAGAATCATCTGCCTTTTTAATGTGAACTTTGTGTTGCCTTTTTTTTTTCAATTCTTGGAGAAGCATTACAACAAAGCCATTCTACAACAAAGCCTTTACAAAAAAGTTACTATTAACTTGTAATATTAAAAAAGAATTCCTATAGTTACTTTTAGCTTTAGTTGTTCTTAAGCAAAATGCATAAAATTTGAAGCTATCATTCTTTCTTTGTTGTTCTTTAATGTAGGTTCATATATAGGCGGTCCCAGATTATGAACAGGCTCCCTATAAGGATAATTTATAATTAAATAATTACATTAATAATTCTGGAACTAGCTTCTTTCACGCATGTAAACAAACCTGCTTGGTGTAAGTGGTTCGTTGGTGCAGTATCTTATGCTAGCGGCTATTCTCATTGTTTATATGGTTGCTTATGCACAGCATCACTTTCGTCTTAACTTTTTTATTCGATTTTGTGAGTCTGTCTTTACCCTTATGACCATGCAATAGTTTCTGTAACTTATTATTACTATTACTGTACATGCACATCAGGGATCCAAACTACATACAAATCTCACTTACAGACATTCTCAGGGAAGATATCTAATTCGTAACCAGGGGACTGCCTATACTCATAATTGGCAATGCATATTGAAAAATTAATTAAAATTAATCCTGTTATTAATTTTACAATATTATTTAATATTATAAAGTAATGTAATGTTTCCTTTGATTAAAATCTTTTCATAAAATTTTTTAATTTTAATTACACTTTTTTTTTTTAAATAAATTTTGTCTCACTTTGCTCATAATTCATTAAAATTTTTATTATAAGTACATCTAAAATCCCCTGTCCTTAGAAAGGCAACTAAGATTTTGGTTTCTTTTTTATTTTTATTATTTCCCCCATAATTCTTGATAGATTATATTTTAGACAGTAAATAACAAACTACCTGATCATTGGCTACTGCCATTTTTCTTTTCATCCTTTTCATAAGATAGCGAGTGATTACAATGTTGACTAGAACTGTTGAAATAACACAAATTGCCAACACCTCTCTCCTGAAATGTTAAATATAATTCAGAATTTCATTTTTATTGTTGCATGCAGCATATGAAAATTAAAGTAGAAATAACTTTAAGTCGCATATAAAAGTTTTTCTATTAAGAAAAATAAGTTAGTTAATATTAATTTCAAAATTTTTGTAAGAGCATTTTCTAAATATTAAATTATAGTTATTAATAAACTACAATTTAGTATTTAGAAAATGTAGTTACAAAAATTTCAACTGGATATATTCAAAAAAATATTTTTTGTAACCTTTTTCATTTAATAATAATAATAATAATAATAATAATAATAATAAAAAGCAACAAACACACATTTAAAATTACACAAATTATATTAAAAATACATTTTTCATTTAATAAAAAGTGACAGGATTTACATAAGTAATTATGAAAATACATTTAGACTTTATTCTGTCTTTTAATATTCAAATATACTGCTGGCATTTTTTTTTTTGGTATTTTCTACTATGCCATTTAAAATTCCCTTAATGATTGATGAATGTGAAATTTTATAGTCAAAGGAGGAAATGCAAGAAATAATAGGTTGTTGTTACTGTAAAGCTAAATGCAAACACTAGAGGACAATTTAAACAACAAATAATCAAAAATTTAAATATGTTCATTTTTAATTAAAACTCAATTTTGTTTATTTCAATTTTAAAGTAAAAAACATAGCCCAACAAAATCTAGATTATCCTGCACTCTATTTAACAACATGCTCACTTTTACAGAACATTTCTAAAAGGCCTATGAAAGTTCAAGCTCTTAATAAATTTTTGCCTCATTGGAAGCTCCACTGCAAACTGATTGGCAGCACTGACGGCACATTTGATTTAACAAACAAAAGTTATATATTGTGTAATCTATATCAGATGATATATGCATTTACATTTTTGCATAAAAGAATGACAAAATACACTCAGTATGTGTGGCTCCCATAATGATTTCATGTTACTAATAATAAATTAGTTTTCATACATCTATATTTTTGCTGTCGCCTTTTCTTTTCCTGACAGTAGTTTTTTTTTTTAATATTAATATTTTTTATTTTATTTCATTATTTGGTTGACAGATTGTGGGTATTCTATTATTACAATTTTATATCTCTTATCGGTTATAAATTTTATTAAAAAAAATACAAACAACAAAACAAAACAAAACACACACTAAAATAAGTAAAATTAACAATACTTACCACCAGTACCACAGCGATTTGATTATGTATTCTTGATCTGGTAAAACTGTTTCATTCAAATAGTTAAATTCATTATCACTCAGAACAGTTTCAGTTGGAAGTATATAGAAGCCTTCATCTACATGGGAATATAAACAATGCCAATTTCAATTGAAGCATCAAGTACACAAAATGTTGAGAAATAACAATTACTTAGAAATAGGTTTCAAACTACACTGACATACCTCCATCTTTTGCATCAAGAAGAAATGATGCCAAATTCAGACACGTGTCTTGTTAAAAGAAATAAATAAAAATAATGAAGTACAAGCAACCCATGCATTAGTGCAATGAAATAGCATTCTAAGCTAACCAAGGAAAAAAATAATCAATTAAAATATGAATTATCCCTGATCAATAAACCGGCAAGCAGAAATTAATAAGAAATCCAAAAAGGCATGCATTTGCCATTAAGAATACTTTAAATAAATTACAAGCCAAACAGAACCATATTACTGCTTAGATTTTTATTAATGCTTTGCGTGTTTTAGTTTTAAGTTACTGTAATTATTCATTCAAGCTGCATAAATTTATCTCCTCTCTTATACTAGCTATATGGACAAAAACAAGGTAGACAGTATGCACAAAATTGAATGATTAATAAGTAATTAGGCACAACTTCAAAAAGTACCAGAAACAAGGCCAATATTCTAGATTTTGGTAACTAAACAAAATATGAGATATATAATCAGAAATACATTTCTAAAAGAAAATCTTAATGGTAGGAAATAGGATCTACAAAAATTAGCTGACTTCTATGAATATTAATAGTTATAGAAGCAATATGATTCACTGTGAAATACTTATGCAAATATAATGTTTGAGGCCTGCAAAAGTAAATGGTTTAATACCTGACTTTAATATATTTTTATTTCTTTATTTTTAATATTAAACCTAGAAGAAAATAATCTTGTACATTTGCTAATGATTGTTCAAAATCCTTCAATCATTTCTCTCATTCCATATCACTTAATAATTTGAGGAAACAGAGAATACTTTGTGTTAATTTAATATGGCAAAGAGATACATCATCTTATAAGCAACTACCATTAAAAACATTTTGTGAGTTTCATTCAGTTACCGCCCATAGTTTTTACAGTGTCTCTATTGATATCTGAAGATACATGATTAAAATACAACAAAATCACTGTTATTACTTCACAAACAAATTCACTATTTAAAGCAAGTTTTTAACTATATTTAATGGGAACTCTTTTTCTATTGACTTAAAGTTAATAGAACAAAACTCTTCAATATTTCATGTTCTGAATTGGCCTTATGAATAAACAAACAAAAATGTTTGCAGGTATAGGAATGCAGCTTAAAGAATGATCACAGTAAATGTATTAAATGTCATGGCTTCAGCATGGGTAAAAAACTAGTAACTGCATACATTTAATTTATTAAAACAAAAAGAAAAGAGCCATGCTTATTTTTCAGTTGTAGGGATGAATGATTAATTTATATGAGGGAAGAATCTAATTTTTTTATGTTATTTATTCCATGCATTAACATGATACTACAAATAACAAGGCAAAAAAAAAAAAAGTTAACGAATTCCACACATCTTACCAAATGGATAATCGCTTTCATATCTGATAAGAGCAGTGTTTGTATCTGTCTTTCTCTTTATCCGGTTAAAAATAAGATTATTTTTTTGAGGATGACCAATGATAATGGGTGTACGTGATAATGCTATAATAAACCAAAAATAAATAATTTAAACAATAAAATACGAATGTACTTCACTTTTATTACATTAAAGTAGGGTGGGTGAG
Source organism: Thereuonema tuberculata (assembly GCA_023159025.1). Lineage (NCBI taxonomy): Eukaryota > Metazoa > Arthropoda > Chilopoda > Scutigeromorpha > Scutigeridae > Thereuonema > Thereuonema tuberculata. The sequence continues at coordinate 59,414,060 of JAFIDM010000001.1, read as the reverse complement.
TAGACAGCAACTTTAACAGAAGGGGAAAAAAAAGAATCGTTTGAATTTATTCTATTTTATTTTACTGAAACTGTCCTAAATTGCCATAAATGCAATTTAAGAATCTTTAATTTACATAATAATAAATTACTCAACAAAAAATTAAAGCCATGAAATTACAAAAGCTCACAATTTAAAAACCCTTCTATTTAATGTTCATCAATTACAAGATAGATCAATTTTTCATCTCTATTATTCAACTAAGAAAAACTAAAATAAAAAAATAATAAGGAACAACTTGGGCTTAAGGTCACGAAAAGCTGTTTACATAGAACAGTTCATTGATATAAAAGTCGTTGTGGAACAGAACATTTCATTGATATAGAAATATAAAAATTACATTTAAAACCTAAAGCTCAAATTCAATTATTCAGTTAAATTACTCTCTATTTATATATATATATATATATATATATTTACATATATTTGAAAACTTTCCAAAATTCACTAGAAAACTTGCCAGTTGCAGTTAGGTAAAATCGGAGTCGTTTTATACAAGCAAGTAAACTTCTAGTGGCAGTTCTTTTTTTGTTCTCACTTGATATCACAATTAAAAATACCATGCTAGCAAAGCAACACAGAGGTTGGTCTTTCAACTTTAGTTTTGCTATTAATCCTCGACTTATGCCAAAGCAGAAATAAAGAAAAAGGAAAAAAATAAAAAGAGACCTGGAAGAAAACAGATCCTGGATAAAGACGTAGATGGAAACCACGAACAAAGGAGATCCAGATTCCAGCATTAATTAACTGCCATTTTTCAAACAAATTTTTCTCCCCACTATGCACACTGGTGTCGAGCTACTTCTAAAACTTGCCTCAAACTAGAGTATGTTACATTTACACCAAAGTGGCAGGTTTTTCGAGCAACTTTCTGGTTTGAAGCAAGTTTTCGAACACATGTAAAGCAGCCATAAGTTAGTTACAGTAGACGGAAAAAAAAAAAAAAAAAAAGAAATTTGGTTTAAGGAGAAATAATAACAATAATAATGAAACATGCAAGAGAAATCATCATGTCTGGATAAGAAAATGTGAGCATAATCTTAGTCAGATTCCTGATTTCTTGAGAACAAAGCATAAATATAGAAACTCGCTAGGATAAAATAAAAGCCTGAGCTTTTTTGGGAATTATCAGACAGACATAGAGATTATACTTTAATAGCTAAAATACTGAGCCTCTGGATATGAATGTGCATTGAAAAATAATGAGATCTATTAGAGCTGGACAACACACTTAGATATTACACAAAGTAAAGAAAAAGCTTCAAATTCTCTATCTTGTCTCTTAGATGTTATGGTAAAATTTAATTGGTAAAATACAGAGACTGATGCAAGTTGGATTACAAGTAAATTATGGCCAAAAAAAGGAAGAGATGAATGAATCCCAAAAAAAGGAAGAGATGAATGAATCAATGCGAATGAAAAAAATATCTGTACAATCTATGGTGCTTCTTCATTGATGTATAGTAGCTTTAAACTTTGAATGCCTCACATCTCCTGAAGAATTGTGACATATTCCTAATCTATGTCTTATCTTCTTTCTGCAGAATATCACAGCTCTATACTCAGCCACCAAAGAAAATCGATTTAATGTCATGGCAGATCAATCATGGATTCTGGTAAAAATGATTTAAAATTAAGCCTAAATGGTGGTAAGGCGTAGGAAATTCACAATCGAAAGTCAAAATTCTTTTGAAGAAAATTTATTCCATTCTTTACGAAGTCATACTAATTTCCAAAATTATACAACAATTAAGTAAAGAATAAATTCAAATATACCGTATAGGCCCGAATATAGCGCGATGTTTTTTTCCGAAAATACAATCTCAAAAACAGCATTCGCGTTATTTTCACAGCTTGCATTTTAAATAGCGCCTGAATGTAGACCACCTGCAATACAACTCTCGCGCATTTCCTCCCGTTCTGCGCTCTTATCAGCTGTCTGCTAGTTCAGCTTCGTTTCATTTTCGTCTTCCCTGACCAACTTAGATTTAGAACGCCGGGGTTATCTAACTAATAATGAGTGATGAAGAAAGAGAAGATGTAATGGCTCACGATGAAGAAATGAAGCCTGCTGATCACGTGGAAAAGAAAGGTTCTTCCATCTTTTTAATCAACAAGGGATTGTGAAGGAGCTACAACGTAAACTTCAAAACCATGGTGGCAAACGAGGCTATTCAAAGGAATAATGTAAGAGCTGCACAGAAATATGGCGTTTCCGAAGTGAATATTAGACTATGGAGAAAACAACTAGACCAATACAAATCGGCATATACAACTCGAAAGCGTTCCGAGGACCTAACAAAGGAAGTTTTGAAGAACTTGAAAATCGTGTTGTGCTGTACATTCAAGAAAATGCGCTGAACGGTTCCCAATTTCACGTGAAAGGATAACTTTCAAGGCTATTGAAGTAGGAAGGGAATTGGGAATTCCAATAAATGTATTTAAAGCAAGTCTTGGGTGGTGCAAGCGTATGATGAGATCTATTAATAAATAGATGAGATTATGTTTGGAAAGAAAGACTCCTGCTTTGAAACAGATGGCTTCTAATACACCAGTAGAGGCAACACTGCTGAAAAATATTCTACATCTCTAGAAATGCACTGTAGATAATAGCTATCAGATAATAGAATGTACTTCGGGTGCGTCTATAAAATGTTACCACGGTTGTGGTTACAACCACTCTGGTTACGGTTGTCATGTGGCTGGATGCTCCAATGTAGAAGCCTGGTTATTCCCCAGCCCTTCCTTTTATAGATGGCATGGTTACAAGTTGTGGTTAAAGATGGCTGCCAAGATTGTCATCTTGTTAGAAGTTGAATAAGAACTTTATTCATTGTTAGAAGTTGAATAAGAACTTTATTCATTGTTAGAAAGAGAATCAATTACTGATTCCTCATCCTCGTCAGATGAAGAGATTATTATGTTATCAATGTATAGTAATGTAGGTAGAAAGCAAGAATTGAGAATTACGCAAGAGAAACTGTAACCCATTCGTAGCATCCGATAACATTCCCAGCAGACGACACAATGGATGCATTTTACATTATATTTCTGTTTTACAATACAGATTTGCTTTTTACTCGACAATTAAAATAAAAAAAATATTTTCTTATTTCACTTCTTTGTTTCATATATATTACAGCCAATAATTTTCTTTATTCTTTTTTTTTTACTTGTCTGTGTTGCATAAAAGTATAGTTACTTTATTTTTAGTTACTTGTCATTAATGAAGCAATCACACTGCCATTGAAATTGAGAAGTAGGAACATATTCAGTATTCAAAATTTAGAAAACGCCTACAATTAAAAACACGGATGTAAGAAAATAATGAATAAAAGTAAATTAAAACTCACACGACGTTTCACTATTCACTAGTCTTTTAAGAAACAGAATGAAGTTAAAAAAAATAAATAAATAATAGAAGTGAAATTGCAAGTCAAAAAGAAAAAAGAATTAAATTTAATAGAAGTGAAATTGCAAGTCTAAATTAAATAAAAAAATAAATAAAATTTTAATAGAAGTGAAATTGCAAGTCTAAAATAAATAAATAAATTAAAAAAATTAATAGAAGCGAAATTGCAAGTCTAAAAAAAAAATTGTGGAATTGAATTTGGTATATCGCATCATCTGCTGCGAATATGAGTGTCGGCTGCTACGAATGGAATAACCCACCTCCTGACCTGGTTGCAAAATAGTAACCACGGTTACTGCAACCGCAAATCTGGTTGGTGTTTGTAGATGCGGTTGCTGGTTGGCTGGAGTAACCGGTTTATTTTATAGACGGCCTGGTTTCTCGGAGGGTTGTAACCATAACCGTGGTAACATTTTATAGGCACAGCCTTCATCACTGTTCTCAATCCCATTTCAAAAAATGGAGGAAACTAACCTGATATGTTATTGCAACTTAAATGGCAGTATCAGAAAAAGATAATGAATAACTATGTAGTGATACTGAAAAAGGAAACTTTTCTTTCAGATAAGAGGAAAGGTTAAACTCAAAATTATGAAGGTAAGACACACTAAAAGGTATCATCTTACCCAAGGCACAAACTGGACTTAGATTAAAATGAATGAAACAGGTATCTCTTTTTAAAGGTATTTTAATAGGAACTTTGGCTCACAGCTTATTAATTTTAATAGGAAACTTTATGGCATAATTTGCATATTTAAAGCAAACTATACTGACCTGTTACAATATAAGGCTTCCACTGAATCCTTGGAAATGTTGTAATTCCTTGGGTGTGGAATGTATGAATAGCTTTATTAACCTTGTCAACCATGGTGTGGGACTGCTGAATATATGACTGTCTATTATGGATTCCTGGAAAATAATAATACCTCATTAATAACTTAGTATTAATTATAGTGAAAACATAAATAATCCTAAATCAAAAGAAATCAGGAAAAAATTACAAATTAATTACTGTTTACAGTAATATTACATTTTATTTTTCATAGTTATCAGAAGTAGAAGCTTTGAATGTAAAAGACAAAACAAATTACGCCTACTATTTTCAACTACAACTTCTCTAACAAACTGTTTGAAAATATGCTTTTGCCCAATAAAGCAAATTACGGATATTGCTACATAGAACTAAAAATATAATTTTCTTCTGGAATTCAGTTTATATTATAAGTATAAAAATAAATTGTAAGTTACCTAAGTAAAAAACTGCTTCAGGCATAACAAAACCTCCATCATTTCTATCGATTTTATCAATATGTTCATCATGAAACAGATCCAGTCGATTGAGATTCTTATCCGAAAGAGACCAAACATCTACTAAAGGACTGTCAAACTAGAATAAAAGAAATCTGATGTTAAGAAATGGCTATAGCTGGAAATTTAAATAAGTAAATAAATAAATAAAGTAACTATGTAAAAAAATATTTAAAAGGGAAAATAACTAACCTTAAATTGCCAAACATTGTCATTGGTGTATTTATCAACAGCTGAAATTATTCCTTGTTGAACAACAACTTTAATTTTTAGATCATCCACATTAACATCAGAATCACTCCAGTTGTCCTGAATAACATCAGTTTTCTCTTCGTAACCACTATCTTCTTCACAGGACATGTCTGGAACTTTTTGGATGAAGAGTAGCTCATGTTGACCTACACTGTAGTTCCATCTGCAAAAGAATAATGGGCGTCTTTTTATAGTTACTATTATTAGAATGTATGTCATCATTAACAGTTTCTTAGCATATTATAAAATTATAATGTAATTAACTAATCAATTTTAATATCACTGGCAAAAATAACATTAAATCGAATCAGTTATTCTCAATTAGTAGTAAAAACTTTTTATTAATCCCCTTCCCTAAGTTATCAGTCAAAAGATTATTCCTTCTCCAATTTAATAAAATATTCATTAATTTTGAGCGAATATTTTTCTTACATATTTATTTGTGTAATAATGTAAATTAATCATTCAAGAAATTTTTAAGAAAATTACAACAAGTCATTTTATGCATTTAATAAAATAATTATTAAGCATAAACGATAATACAGTCTTTATAACTATATAGTGGATTCCAGTTAATTAAGCCAGCAGTTAATCTGGGCAGCAGTTTATTTGGGACAAAGCTCAAAGAACAGAACCTAATCGAAAAAAAAAAAAAGCCATAGTTTTCTTCACTTAATTGGGACAATATGCCATTAATTTGGGACAGGTGACTAGGCAGGGTCAGTTGTGTGCATACGTATTATAGTTCATACTGAACCAATGTTGAATCGGAAAGTGCAGAGTACTATACTTTACAGTGTTGCGAGTTTTGAAAATTGTTTTTCTTTTAAATTTTCCAAATTTTGGAACAAAATGCCATGTAAAGACCTGTCACTGGCCAAAAAAATTGCCGTACTGCACAAAATAAAAGATCACCCACCCCAAATCAATCATCATCGTTTGTTGGAAATAACTGGAGTGCCGAATCTACAATTGCACATCTGCAAAGGAAAACAGGGAACATCCCAAAAAACATGATGTCAAGGCCCGATACTGAAGATGGCCTGATTCAGTGGTTTCCTACAATAGTGGATGAGGAGTGTCCATCAGTGATCCAATGTTCAAAAAGGAGAAAATATTTAAATAAACACTTCATTGCTCATTTAAACTGATGTTTATCTTTTTTATATTATTTTAACTACATATGTATTTACCTATGTGACACTTTGCATAATTAGGGCAGCCGCTTAATCGGGCGAAAGTGTACTAGTCCCAGTGTGTCCAAATAACTGAATCCACTGTCCCAACAAAAATTTAAGGGACAATAGCAATGTATATAGGGTAATAATAGCAATTAAATATAATGATGGATATGGCCAACCATACTTGCACTATTTACATTGTAAACAGTGCAAGGATGGTTGGCCATATTTGTCTGAATATTAAACTGCACGTAAAAACTTTTAATTAAATATAATGATGTTAAATTTATAGCTGTTCTGATAAGATAAAATAAAATTAAAGATACTATTAATTTATCAAAAAAACAAAACAAAAAATTATTCACTGAATAAATTTTCAGAACAAAGTTTCAATCATAAGTCATCAATCAAGATACTACGTTTAGTAAGATATTTTGTAAGTCAGAAATATTTATGCATTAAATATGCCTTGTTTGAAGAGAACAGTAATTAAATAAACATTTTATAATTTGTCTAACTATAGTTATCATTTTGTTAACAATATAAAGCAATCCAAAGGAGAATTTTATGTCCCTTCATGTTAGTTATGATGGTCCTTTGTTTCCATAGAGTTTATGTAGAGATTTCATGATCTAGCTTTAAAAGTTTCAGCTTGGAAATGGAACTTACCATGTTCTTTTTAATAGAAGTAATGTTAAAATGAGATTTTTGAAGACATCCATTTTCCTCAATTAAGCTAATTTCATTTTATAAATATAGTATAAATGAATTATAATTTTTCCATTTAAGTATTTTCAAAAACATATGCAATCTTTTTATCTTTACAAACTTCTTAAATGGTTATGGTTACATTATTTTCTTATTACTAACAACAATAATGTTGTTCTTACTTATTACTGTGGCTCGGATTATATGCAAAATGCATATTTGTTATTAAGAGGTATATCAACAAAATTGTAAGTTTTCTATGCACATCTAATGTTTTTTGATAGAATGGCCTATTTTAATCAAAAAACATTAGATATGCCTAGAAAACTTACAATTTTGTTGTATAAACCTTTTAATAACAAATATGCATTTTGCATATAATCCGAGCCTTACTAATTTATTACTTACAACAACAATCATTTTCTACTTACTTTTCAATACCTGTCCTTTGGTCTACTGCTCTAACTGTTTGAGTGTATCGTCTAATCACGAGAATATCATCTTTGTTAATCATATTGCCATAAAATTTGCAACCTTCCATATTACATGTATATCGAAGCTACAAGAAAACAAAATAATTTAATCAGTGCAAAGTTAAATTGAAATGGAATGATAATCTGAATTTTAAATATTTGGCAGCATAAACATTATTTAATTGTTAAAACCAGGGGTGCCCACTAACATTACTCGCGGAAGCCACAAACTAATTGAGCTGTTTCGAAGCGAGCCGCATTGTTAACAGCTACAAAATTTAGAGCATGTTTAGAAAATGGTTTGTAAAATGAAGACATGTTTTTCATTTTATACAAATTTGAAGGAACATTTATTTTTCACCACACAACATTATTGTTCAGGTACACATCAAGGAATGAGATTTTACTTTTCAGAAGTGCTTTTTTCGAGTGTTCATTTTTGCTGTTGGTTTTTTAAAATCTGGCTGATAATTGGTAAGCGAAGTTCGCACAAGTTCACTTATTAAATGTTCATCAGTTAGTTCAGATCGATATTTAGATTTAATGAATTTAAGCGTTAAGTACAGTGATTCACACACATAAGTAGTCCCAAAGATTGAGATAGTCTCTTAGCACACTCTTTTGTTAGAAGGTATTTTTCTTCTGGAACATTCTTCCAAAATTCTATGGTAGAAACGCCACTTCGTTTGAGTCCTTTTAGTCCTTCGTCCTCTTGCAGTTCTAGAAGCTCCACCTCTACAGCTGCTGTATTCTTTGTTATTAGTGATGAAACAGGACAGCCATTGCCCACAACATCAACAGCAAAAGGATTTTCCAGGAATGAAAATGAAGGTTTAAGTGATCTCAAATCATTAAATCTGCCGTTGATTTCTTCAGCAAGGCCAGACATTTTACTCCAGTAATCTTCAGTTTCCACTGAACATCAGGAAGGCTTTCAGTAATTTTCTTCAAACATTTGAAGTGAGCAAATGTTTTAGTCTGAAAGACTTTCCCAAAAAGCTTTAACTTGCTATGAAAGCTAAATACAGTCTGGGCCAAATCAGAAATAAGATTTTTCTCATCCTTGTAAAGATATGTTTAGCATTTGTAAATGCAGGACCACATCTATAAAAAAAGCCAAATCTAAAAACCACAAGGGGGTCATTAAGTTCAGGGAAAGATTTTACTTTTTCTTCCATAAACTGTTTGATTGGATCAAGTAATTCAAAAAATCTGCCAAGAACATTGCTTACTGATAGCCATCTTACTAAGCAGTACCAAGATACATCATCAGGAAGCTCATCATTGCTCATATCTTCTATAAAAGATTTCAACTGTCGGTGTCTTTTGGCACTTGAGCGAATACAGTTCACAATTTTTAGAACTACCTGCATAATATGCGGGTACTGAAAATATTTTGCTGCTACATGTTCTCTGTGAATAATACAATGTATAGACAGGAAATCCGGAAATGATGTGTCAGCATTTAAAAGCCCAATAAGCCCTTGTTTCGTGCCAGTCATAGATGGTGCACCATCGGTAGCAATATTACCAATAGGCACCGAGTTTTTCTGTAAAACACCATCAAGGGCTTCTTTAATGTCACAACCACAAGTAGTATCCTTCAAAGTAACCAGGTCTAAAAGTTCTTCCACCACCTCCAAGTCCTTTGACACATACCTCACAAATACGGCTAGTTATGGTTTATCTTTGATATCAGTAGACTCGTCCAGAGCCAGACTTACTGCTGAGCACTCGCTTAGCTTTTTTTGTAAATTATTTAAAATATCCTCACTAATAACAGAAACTCGCCTCTCTACTGCGTGTCTAGCAGTGGGCATTTCGTTCATCAGTTTCTTATTTTCGGGTTCTAAAACAGAAATAACTTGTGCCATGTTCTTCTTAATAAACTTCCCCTCTGTGTAAGGCTTTTTTGCTTTTGCAATATTAAAAGCCAAGATTGACATAACCCTACTCTGACCATGAAGTTTTTCCTTTAGTGATTTCAATTTGGTGTTCCTTAACTGAGAGCCAACAGGAAAATCTTTATTGAAACTGCTGTGGTTAGTGTCATGATGGTGTTTTAGATTACTGGCCTTGAACTGTGACAAAGTTATTTGACACAAAAGACACATTGGATTACCGTTTCTTTCTATAAAAATGAATTCTTCCTCCCATTCGGTATTAAAAGCTCGATTCTCCTCTTCATATTTACGCTTCTTAAACAGCATCGTAACTGTTCGAACACCAGGCCACAACTGTACTCAAACAGCATACAACAACTGCACACAGAAAAGTATTGGCACTCGCTACTGCCTACACGTGAATGTGACTGGCTTCACCTCACGACACTGACACACTCAAAGCACCATCTAACGGAAGGCCCCGGAACTATCTTCACCTCCCATCTCTCACCACTGACCTACAGTGCTAATAACGTTAAGCCGCACATCGCTCCTACTGACTGCCGCCGGCAGCGAGATGTTGTTAGTTTCCATTAATTATATCACTTAATTTTACTCTAAGCTTGGTGTCAAGAGCCGCACGAGGCTTGTGAGCCTTGTTGTGGCACCCCTGGTTAAAACTATTTATTTATTTATCAATAGAATTACACAGTTTTAAAATGCAAACTGGCTGAGCATAGATTAACACATCTAGTTTTATATTTCTTATTTTGTATTATAATAATTTAAGTTCTTGAAAGAATAAGGTTTTCTCATAATTCTATGAATCAGCATTCTTACTTTTTTTTTCTTTTACTGTTTAGAACAGTTGATTAAGTTGTAATCCTGATGAAAATTATTTTAAGGAACCAAATAATTGCAGATGCTTTCACCATGCAACTGGACAAACTTAACATTGATCAATAATTGATCATTGTTTTTCCTTTTGCATTGTTGAAGTGACATATGTCACGAGGCATAAAGCTGCTTTGCTTTAAACAATAAGATTTTCATTACAAGAATAAGGAATAGTTGGCATACCAATTTTCTAATATGTACATGACAAAACCCCAAAACAACTGTGCAAAAAGATAGTGGATAGTCTAAACTTTATCCAAAAAAGATTTCTGTTTATACAGAATAATGTTTATCTATTATATGATGACAGCACTTTCATTTATTTTACATATTACATTTGCGTATTATATATTAAAATTGAGTGGAGCTAAGAAAACGTATCATTTCCACACTGAAGGGGAGGAAGCTTATTCCTTCACAAAGTTTCGTGACAAGCGTTTGTGTTTAATATGTTGGGCTTCAGCTACCATTCCTAAAAAAGGAAATTTAGAAAGATATTTTTCGAGTTTGCATATTACCAAAGTGATAATCCTGCTAATAGTGAACTGAGAAAAATTAAACTTAAAGAACTGAAAGCTCAATTAGGAGTAAAACAGTTACTTTTTTCTAAGCCTAAGCAACAATCGAAAGCAGTGGCCAAGGTTTCATTTTGAATTACTTGTGGTTTTTTTTTATCAAGCATAAAAAAACCTTTCCAGGATGGGAAAATGGTAAAAGATATTTTTCTAAAGGCTAGTGCAATTTTATTTGACAAATTCACAAATAAAAGTGCCATAATTAAGTTTGATTAAGGATTCATGTCAATGGCGATGCATTGAAGAGGATGTGAAGCTACAACTAGACAAAGATTCGCAAAACTGTTCTTCTTCTTCTCTTAATAATTTGATGAAATAACAAATGTAGTTGACACAGCTCAACTAATTGTATTTATAAGAATGGTATTCCTGGATATGACACCAAAAGAAGAATTTCTCATCGTCCTTGCTATCAATGGAACAACTAGAGGTCAAGATATTTTTGATATATTTACAGAATTTGCCCCAAAAATAAATCTGACGTTGTGGAAGCTTGTCTATATCATTGCTGATGGGACACCTTTGATCAAGGTAGGCCAAACCAATGGGTTCATTGCACTTTGAAGGAAAAACGGCGATTTTCTAGACTTTACCTCTTTTCACTGCATTATCCACCAAAATGCACTGTGCATCAAAGTTTTAAATGTGAAAGACGTTTTGAAGACATAACTGTCAAAGTAGCTAATTCTATTTGGCAGTGAAGTTTAGGTAGGAGCCCTTTTTCGTTAGGTGGCTTAGTAAAGGAAAGTTTCTTGAAAGATTTTTGAATCTCTTTACTGAAATAATCAAAATCCTAGAAACAATAGGAGAAAATTATGCTATTTGGCTACAAAATTGAGCTTTTGTAATTGATCTCACAGGCCAGTACAACATATTCAACCTTGAACTGCAATTTTGACAAGTACATTTGCCGAGATAGAAGTTTTGATAACAGAATTTGGCAGACAATTCACTGACCTGAAAAGTTTTCAGCTCATTTTGAGCTTTATGATATACACTTTTGGCAAATGTGTATATCAACAAAGTTTCATCAAACATTTCCTCTTTGACTCTTCAGATAAAACATTTTGAACTTTTTTGTCAGGAAAAAGAATTCCTGCTTGAGATCTGTTGCTTTGTGGGTCGGACTGCTTTCTTTGGATCCACATACCTTTATTAAGCAGCTTTTTCAGAAATGAAAATAATAAAGTCGAAGTACAGAAGCAGCCTGACTGAAGCTTGTTTCCGACTGTGCCTGATTATTCTAAACTTTGTGAGGACATGTAGTGTCATGCATCAATATCAAAATACTGTCAATGAAGAATTTATACGTAAAATTATATATATATATATATATGTTTAGAAATAAAAAATGATTTAAATATTATTGTTCTGTAAAAGTTCCATTCAGCCAACACACAAATTAAAACTAAAATTATATACAATTAAAAAGCCAAACTTCGCACCCGTTAACGGGTCATCTTCAATGTCTAGTTTTAATTTGTGTGTTGGCTGAATGGAACTTTTATAAAAACTTTTAATACACACGTAAAAATACTTTAATTATTGTTCTGTATTTGTTTCCAAACTTACAATAACAAAGCACCTGTGATAGAGGTTTATTCCTATTTAAATAAGCCTATATCACTGCGATAAACCATGATCACAGAAGGGAATGACAGCTTAAGGTAGATCTCTTGGTTCCTCAAAGCTTGGTCACCCCTGTCTTAAGCCTCTTCAAAATGAAAATTCTTTATGTGAATGGTGCAGAACAAAAAGCTAACAAAATCCATCCACAAACTAATGGAGATGAAAGTATTACTTCATCATCAAACCTAATGATATGCATAACAGAGGCAGAACACAAGGTCCAACAAAGGTAAGATACTTATCCAACAACTAGGAATGACAAAAGAAGAATGAAAGGAGAAACATACATTGTAATAAACAAAGACCTCTCTACTAATGCATTTGAGTACAGTCCAGAATGAACTATCACATATCAAGTAAAAAGTTATTCATGGAGCATCACAAGCTAATTTCCGAGGGAACTGGAAGATTGATTCAAATAGAAAACAGTGTGGAGGGCAAATGAAACATATACCCATGCTTTAAAAATGAAATTAATTATTACTTTTTTATAACAGGTAATATAGGCTACATAAGAAAAAAAGCCAAGAGAAACAATAATTGGAAAAAGGTTATGAGCTAATGCACTTTGAAATAGTCCATCTAAACTTATATCCTGATTTTTTTTCTTTTACGTAATTTTGTTTTATAATAAGCTACTTTATAAGAATGTTTTTTTTTAAATTTCCATTGAAATCTATCTATCTTGTTAATCAACCCTTAATATCTTTTGTTTAAAACATTTAAAACTAAGTGCAATGTTAAATATGACGCCTCATTATCTGATTAAGAATTACTGCCTTTTTTTTTTTTTGGACGAAAAAAAAAAAAAGAAAATGCTGAATATAATTCAAGATACATATGAACCCTGAGAAAATGATAAATTTTTTCAAGGAAACTATCATTTAGATAAAGATTACTTTATATTTCATGCTCATCAAATACCATATGAATACTAATGTTGTTTCCGTAGATTTATCACAATGAAATTAACACTTACCTTTCCAGTTTGATAATCCACACCATACACTCGAATTTCTTTGCCTCCAGTGGTGATTACATTATCGGGCATCATAAAGGATTTACTTAAGAGAGTATCAGCAGAGATTGGCAATGCTTCAAAGCTAGCCCCATCAAACCGATATAAGCTACCATCTAAAGAAGGTATGAGACGTGCCCACCTTCCATTGCTGTTCACCTGTAAAGAAAGTAGTAGAACATTGACTGCTAATGTATAGTGAACAAATATTCTTTGCAAAATATATTTCTAATCAGTTATAGTGATGTACAAATTCTTCTGAATTTATGAAACTGTTCTATAAATATCTCTTTATAAAAACAAAAACATGGTCTCAATTTCTCCAAAAAAAGTTGAAAGGTTTCCTGGTCTTTTGCACAGAAGATCAAGTTTTAGAGATAAGGTGCAAAGTGCAGATAAACACACCTTATAAATTTTCCATCAAAGTTGGCATCAAGGGGTCATTGAGATTGCAGAAAAAGAAGATAAGAAATAAACATTTACTTTGAATATTTTACTGCGCATCTTTTTATATAATAATGCTTTTTACATAAAAGAGATGCATAATTAAAAATAAAATATAAGGATTTAGTATTTTTTTTTCCTATAATATTTGAAGATATACAACACCAATAAACAAACAAATAAGTTTCATGTTGAAATTAAAAAGAAAAAGAAAAGCTTGTGAGGCAATGGTTAAAAACAAATCAAAACATTAGAATGTAATATAGATATTACTTTCAATTACTGATGATTGGAATTTCAACACAGATTCAAATTCAAGTTTCAGTTGGTTTTCAAATTTTATTAATCCTTAGGTGATTTTATTCTTATAAATCTAATTCCTAAATTTGCAATCTATAACAATTTAGATTGCTCAGTTACAACTGACAAGTATGCATTGTCAGTTTGACAATTAGGTCTGCGTATAAAATATATAAAATTGTGAGGTAGAGTAAAAATTAGAAGGATGTTAATATTGCTACAATACAGAAAAACAGAAGATTTTGCAATATCAACAATCATTGGATAGTCAAAAATTAAGGATTAAAAACATTAAATTTGTATTTTAAATAAAACATCGCCTTCTAAAATAAAAAATATACGTTTTCCACGAATAATTTTTTATTACAAAAAAATGAAAATTATCTAAATAAAGTACAACCAATTTAACAAACGATTCTCCAAATTTGCAGTTTTAACTTTTCTGTATTCTATATTAATAATATTTGAAACATTATTATCAATATATACTTTGAATTTGTATTCAATAAAGGGGAAAAAAATAAAAATAAGCAGAAACCAGATAGACAAAACATAAATATTCTAAACAAAAATGTTAGGCTTCAAATCAATACTTTTATACTACTTAAACAATTCTGCTATTTCAATATCAAAAATTTACTTGAAAAGCTGTTTTAAAAAGCCCTAACAAAATTTAAATTTAACAAATATTGTTGAATACTCACCTCTATTTGACTGATAGTTGATGATAACATGGATCCCGGACCAGTTACAACACTCCACTTTAGGTGACCATTTTTGAAATCCAATGCTGTCACCTTTCCATCTAGTGTACTGATTAAGACAAGGGGTCTAGAAAAAAAAATTAAGTAATAACTTGAGATTTATGCTAATGCATCTAATAATACAAATGTTAAAAATAAGCAATTTTTTTAGAATGAAATTTAGGATATCAATATCATAAACAAAAATAATATTATCAGTAATTCATTTACTTTGAAAGCTCATAACATTCTTATTTTCTGGTTTGTATATATAACTTTAAGATATATATATATATAGCCTGTAACATAGATAAATAAATGTAAGCACATGCCAGAAACGAGCGATGATAATTAAATAAGCATAAAATTAATAATAAAAATTATCCTTGCATTTTAAATAATTACGAAAATATAATTAAAACAATAATCGAAGTCTATCCAAATTTATCTTTAAAAAAAAAAAGGAATCAAGGAAACAAAAAAGCAGCAGCAGCTATTATTATTGGGCCTAACTAAACCTTTTTTGTAATTTATTTGTTTGATATCTTAACATTAAATGAAATTGAAATGATATTTTTCTTGGTGCGATTTCTTATATAAAAATAAGAAATCGCATCGAAGAAATAAAAATATTAACAATACAACTGCAAAATCTAAAAAACTTAAAACGCATCATTTAATAAAAGCTAATGATGATTACACCGATCTGAAGCGTTGCCAGATCAACCACCTAACACACCTCAATTAACCCTTCGATTTTCGAATAGTATCAGCGTAAATTGATTCCTGGAGTTATTCTGAAAATCTTAAAAACGCTCTATGCTAGTTTAAGGAAACTGTCACGAAATAGTCAACAGATGTGCATAGAAAAAGTGAAAGTATAATGTGCTCTTAAGCAATGCTTTGCTGTAGCAAACTTCGGTTTGAAGTCACCAAGATTTTTTTTTTTTCAGTTATGGAAAAATTGATGGTGAAAAGAATAAATCATATGAAGAAAAAGAAAAAAAATAGATGTACCTATCACTGATATTGTTGACATTATTGTTATTATTTACATTGGTCTGATCACCTCTTCTAATCGTTGACCCACATATTGGCAACACTTGAGGGTAGTCGTGCACACTTCGCGCGAAGTTTTCTTGGCCAGAAAAGCCAATGCATAAAACAACAAATCCCAAAACGATGATCCATGATTTCTCCATCCAAATGATGCAACATTAAAATGTCAACGGTAATCGTCAGAAGGGAGGAATCTCCCATTGAAGTGGCCCGTTCGTTCGCTTCTTTCTTCGTGCCACCATGATTGTATGATCACGTGGTGCCACAGTGTTTTGATTGGGTGGCGTTGGCTGAGGTGACGTGGAAGTACGACGTCATTCCATCACAGCCCGCCTCGTTCCATACAGCCAGAAGCGAAAGGATGGAAAAATGCTTATCCTGCTGTAAAAGATGAGTCATATACACAAAGCAAGTAACCTCCTTCAGAAGAAAAACAAACCAGAAGTTTTGTCAAAGGCGTAACTAATGATTGAGCATAATTATTTCCCAAATTATGACGATACAAAAAAAAAATAATAAAAAGTATTATTTGGATGTTTATACATATTTCACAACATTTATAGGATGACCAAGTTATAATTTTTCCTGGAGGAAAAAAGGAGAATAAATATGCAAAAAGCATGAAAAAAAATGCAATTTAACTATAGAGCTGATAAATGCAATAAATTAAAATTAATATAGAAAAGCTAACTTTTTACTCCAATTAGGCTCCATAAGATTGGAAAGACGATTTTAATTACTAAAACGAGTTTTAGCAGCTTTTTTTATAATAAAGAACATAAATAAATACAGAAACTCAACATTTTCATCTCATTTTATTTGATAGTGAGCTCTTTAATAAATCAAATTTCAAATTATTTCTTTTTTTATATATTTTTTTGAAATTCCTCTTATTTTTAATTGCTATGTCCGTAATAGGAAAAAGCCAAGACAAAAAATGCTATTGACTATCGGAATAATAATCAATTTATAATATAACAGATATAATATAAACGTTTCTTTTTGATTTTCTCATTATAGAGTTTTGTTCTGGGCACTGGAGGTTTGCCGGTTTTTTTTACTGCAATGATAATAATTAAATTTTCTTAATAATCTAATGCCTCTAAGAAAGGTATTTTTTTAAATAGAAATGAAAACATTAAGCTAGAAACCATTTCAAAATAGTTAAAAAGAATAAAAAAAAAAAAGTTCTTGTCGAATGGGAATACTATCCAATGGACCACTTGAGGATAGGCGGGGCTTCGTAGTTACAACATATCCCACCAGGCTACTGCTTCGCATGTGGGATAAACAAAGCCATGTGCTTTGTTTTAACCGGTGTAGATATAGAAGAAATATTATATTAAAGAAGGATATTTCAAGCGTTTTTACAGAATTATTACAATAAGAATCTACACACTACTGAACCATCCGTCTTGAAATATCAAAAATCGACGATTTTTTAAGTAATTCACACTTCTTTATCCCACAAGCTCTCTCCGCATATGGGATACACGTCACACGTGACGTCGACGGGGGCGTAAACCTCAAGTGGTCCATTGAAAGGAGTAAGTTGGTTACAATGAATCGACTCTTTACCTATGAGCTACGCCATCACTCGTAAGCTTAGATATGTTACACAATAATTAACGGGGGAAAATCGATTAAAGCAATCTAAAAATCAGGGGATTGTAAAACACAAAATTAAAACTGATTATCTACCAATCAGTGATATACAGAGCGGGTTGTCGCCTTGCAATATAAGAAGATCATATAGTTAACAGGAAGTTATCGCGAAGGTGCGTATGTAATCACAGTTGTTACATCGCTAAATCCCGAAAAAAAGTTCGGTATATGGAAAATTCGTGAAATAGAGATTCACCTTTTATTATTCAATATTATTAAAAAAAAGTAATAATTTTAATGACATAAAGCATACATTACCACATGTGTACTTAAATTTTACTAATAAAGTCTGTTAATTTTCTCTGATTTTTTTTTTTTTTTGAAAAAGTGTTTTTGCTCATAATACATCTCGCATCTTTGCAACGCACCAAAAATCCCTTCAGTATTTTCTTCAAATTCTAATCCGCGTTGGATTCTTTCAAATGATTTTAGCATTTCATCATACGAAGGTTTTTTGATTTCTACATCATGATCATTTCCATTTTCACCATCTTCATCTTCATCGCAATTCATAGTTGTATTGCTTTTATTTTTCACACTGTCCAAAATATCCGATTCAGTTAGTTGTTTCCGAGGTCTCAACTCCAAAATCAAGTGAAAGATAATCATCAATCAGCACATCAGCGTTAATTTCTTCTTTTTCCCTCAGCTGTATCCACATTTCTTTCATTTCCTCTAAGGGAATATTAATAATAAAAACATTTTAAGGAGAAAAAAAATAGATACTACGAAAAAGTTTGTTAAATAGAAAATCTACTTCGCTATTTGGAGGTTATTTTACGAAGAAATTAGCAAAATGTTCTTGGTTCCAAAATAAAAGTCCGACAGTATTATTATTTCTTTTTTTTTTTTTTTTTTAAATAAAATATTTTTCAGACGCATCTTTCCTGTAAGTTTTTCTCTACATATTTCAATTCGATTTGGAAACTAAGGCTTTCCGAGTAAAAAAAAAAAAAAATCACAGCACAGAAATCTGGTCCGGCGACCCGACTGAAAATTAGCCATACGTAATAACTGACAAATGAAAATACTTACCTTCGCTATTCGAGACGACCTTTGTCCTCGCCTTTCCTCGCTCTTCAGTTTCTAATACACAAATCTTGGCAGGAGAAGAATCTACCTTAATTAAACCTCTTTCCTATCGTATGAGGTCCAAGGTTTCGCTATTAGTGAAAAAAAAAATAACATTAAATGCCCATTAACTCCTTCGAACATATGAATCTTTTAGAATAAATAAATAAAGAGGTTTTATATTTATAGAATTAGAGAGCACATTCAACTATTCTTCTTAAGTGTATTCTTCCAACTTTTAATCAACAATAGCATATTTCTGATGACTATAATGAATGAAACGAGGAATGACATAACAATTGTTTTCTTATTATACAGTAACTATTATAAAATGAATTCAAGTTTATTAGTGTTGTGTTGCTTTTTTGTCTCTAATTATTATCCACTAACTTTCAAGTTAATTATTCTAACGGAAATAAAAAGAAAAAGAGATTCGACGAATGGAAGCTAAACGAAGCTTTTTGTTTACCACGACCTTTCATTACCATTTAATAACAGTTGATAGAACTTTAAATTAGCTATTGTGGACAATTTCAGCTTTAAGTTCAACAAAGCCACGTCCTTTCAGAAATTCTTCAAAACGGGTTTTTCTATTATAGTTGTTCTCATTGCTTTCTTCAAAGAGCTTATCGCCATTGTAAACAGTTATATTGATTCTACTGCTGATATTATTCTAGTCTGTTGATAAATTGCTAATCTTTAATCAACATCTTATAATTTCAGCTCGAATGAAATATATATGTTTTTATGGAAAGACAATAAAAACAAAAGATATTCAATGTTTATGATATGCTTAATATGCATTTCATTTTATAAAAGGCTTTCAGATACTTAAAGTTCTGACAATAATAATAATAAAAAGAAATAGATATTTAATCATACTCTGTGATAAAGTATACTCATTTTAATTGTAGAGCTAGATAGGGAGTGCTGGGCGGTCGTTTGGAACGTCATTGAATGAACAATTAAACAGGGAAAAAAAACAAAAAAGGCAACAGATCTTACAATCTTCTTACTTTTCCTTTTTAACTCGTGTAATGTCTAAAGAAAAAATGCAGGGATAGTCAGTGGCGTACCAACCCCTTTGGGGGCCCAGGGCGGGAGTTCCATTATTCAAAAACCAAAAAAAAAAAAAAAGGAAATCTTGCTTTTCTAACCAAAAAAAAGGAAATGAGG
>JAFIDM010000001.1:59372870-59392935 GCA_023159025.1 Thereuonema tuberculata | reverse complement strand
CTTTGATTTCTCGATTTTAAGCAATTTCACAGCACGTTAAATGATTTATTTTAAATTTATTGTTTATTGTTAATTCATGAATTTTTATTTAATCCAAAAATATGTAAAAAGAAAATAATATTTTCTTTTGTTTTTCTTGTTAAATTGTAGTTCTGTTAAGTTAATATTTTAAATTCTGATGTTTGTTACTTCTGTTGTAAAATGGTTTTTTGTTTATTAGTCTGTTGAAATATAGAAATATATTATTTTTTTCCCCTGTTTTTAAAGTTAGCTTAAAATTTGTGCATTTTAGTAGAATTAAGTTTCAATTAACGAAAAACTAGAAGATATTAACTCGTGCAACAATCGAAAGAAGATATGAAAGGGATTATGGCCAGCACGTGAGACTTTCCGAACAGTTTGGAAAGGGAGTTGTTCTGAAGTTACGAGAAGAACAGACCTAGACAATTATGCGTCTGTCGAATGATTTGGAAGTTGGAGGTAAAAACATTCGAAGAGATGCGAAAAGTTAATTTTCAGCCTGAAGAAAAACTTTCTTTCAAGGCTAGTAATTGAAAAAAATGGGAAGATATACGATAAGAATTAACCCAATTGGTAAGCAGAAGCTTTGAATTTGGGTGCAAGAAACCCAAGGGATAGAGTTTAGTCAACGGCGATGAACTATTAATGTTTTAAAAGGAAGATAGTTTTGTAATCGACAGTTCGAAGCCTATCATCGGTCATGGATTTACTTCCACAGAAACATGATCGGAAAAAGGAATGTGGAAGAATACAAGTGTTAAAGAATAACTCAAGAGTGAATTTTCAGGTGAAAGCCATTAAAAGAGAACAGACATCATTGCATGGAGTAGTTTGCCTCTGGTCAAGGGGAATTTTCAAGATAACTGCATAGGATCAGTTTTGAAGACATCGTTTCGAAGGTAAAAAGAAAACTTTCTTTTTGCATCTCGTGGAAATGTGGGTAACGATACAAGTTGAACTAAAGAACGTGAATGTCTAAGAAGTTAACAAACTTTTAAATACTGAAAATTATTAAAAAAGTCGTAGGTGATTCGATTTGGCAATTTTCCCAAAAAAACTATATTGAATTTTGACTAAAAGGAGAAGGGAAAATATCTTGAAGTGAATTTAAAAGTGATAAGGATCATAGCCGTACATTAGAAACTAATAAGTATTGACCAATGCTAGCATGGCTTGTTCTCAAGTTTCTACTTGATGAGCTCATTTATTGTGAGGGTATTTTAAATTAATATTAGAAACTAAAAAGGCCTATTTTTTAAAATTATTTTTATTGTTTATCTTTCACAAGTTTGTAATTGTTAACGTTATAGTATTAAAGAATTTTGATGTTTTTGATTCCTTTAGAATGTTTGTGTTAGTGTATTTTCGTTATAATTCTTAGTACTTAAATTTATCTACATCTTAGTTAATAATATTACTTTAAGGTTTTGTTTAAATATATTTTTTTTAATTTTTTTGAATCTGAAGCGCCTGTGGCTACAGAATTCTGACGATTCTAGCTTCCACTGCGATTAAGCCTTGTTTTAGAATTCAGTCAGCTCGGTTATAGCAACGGTTCAGCGGGTATCACTGAATATGCACCGAATAACCCATTGAATAACCAAGATTGCAGTTACAGTGAAGTCTAAAGCTACCCGCACACGAGGGAGCTTTTTCTGTGCAACTCGAGGAAATTGAGGTGCACAGAAAAAGCTGCATGCGACTATCAGTGCGCAAACGATGCAACATTGTTAGCGCCGCCGTGCGGACAACAAACGAAGCACACTACGAATTTGAATGACATCACTAGACATGACGTCAAGGATACTGCTGTGATATCGTTCCAAAACTAAATATTTGTGATTTATTTTAAACATATGAGAAATATTTTTATAATATTATTAGCCAGTATGTAATCGCAGTTGATGGCAATAATGCGATTCACGAATAACAACGACCAACAGCCAATAATAATCCATTGCTCACTGAAACAATGACGTCACGTGGCAGTTTCCGGAAATGGTGAATGAGCGAAACTCTGCTTGCGATCTGAAATATTCAAAAAAACTAGGTTTTTGAAACGTTCTGATACATTCTGCCGCATTAAATTACTGCATTTACATATAAACTGTATTTATGTGTGAAAGAAACTCGAAATAATCTGATATTTTTGCTATATTCGCGATTCGCCCATCTGAAGCAAAGGAAATCTGTTTCGACGCCATGTTTCTTCCTTGAGCATGACGTCACGCCTGACGTATAAAAACGCTGCACTGTGATTGGGTAATTCCATGCAACTTTCCGAGGTGCACCGCCGTTCTGTGAAGCTTTTTTTCCATGCAACTTCCATGCAACTTGGCCCATGCAGCTCAAAAAACCGCTCTAGGCATCAAGTTGCACATGCAACTCGGCCAAAAGCTCCCTCGTGTGCGGGCTACTTTACAAACGATCGTGGTATCCAACATGTGCCGCTGAATAATAATGCGTTATTGTTAAACTCATTAATCAAGGAAAAAAACAAAAACATAACTGAACAGTAAATATATGAATTATTATTGATTTATGAATTATTATGGACGATGGACGTTAAATTTTGCTTTTTGTTAAATTCAAATCCTATATTACCGAAGTTTTGAATTATGTGCTTATAGAGAGATGAGAGTGAAATGATGTATTACAGTTTATTTCAGCATTTTAAATATTTGAGGAATTTGAAATAAAATACCTGACATTTAATAAATTAATTCATAATTTTCATAGTTAACTGAAATGTGTCAATTTTTGGACGGACTGTAAGCTATCGCTGAATATTTTGTTGAATCATAATATTTTGTTTTCGTTTTTAAGTTGTATTTTTTTTTTTTGAAATTCTGTTAAATTGGTGAGATTTGGAAAAATGATTTCAATAACTTTTATTTAAGATCTTTTCAAATCAGAAATACTGATCTTAATTTAGAAGAGATCTGATAAAGATTTACAAAATATTAGTTTGCACTACCTGATAAGGTGTTTGTAATATGTTTCAACATGTCCAGCGAAGGCCTTGGCAAGTACGCACACGTGCAATAAATGTAAACAATTTACCTCTCCTAGTCGGGATTGACAGAAATATAATCCCTTCAGAAAAATTCTCAGTTATTTTGTATTAATAACTGGTTATTTTGAATTAATTAATGAGGTTCAACTTGAAATAAATTTTACTAATATGAAAGATTTTCGAAACAAAGTGACTTTTATTTAAGAGGTAAAAAGTTTTATTGTTATTCAATTATAAAAAGTCCGTGAAAATTTGACTACCGTTAATATACTGCTCACAAAATTTAGGGGATATTGCGAAATGACTATAATAGGCAAAAAAACATCCAAAAAACAGAGACAAATGATACGGAAATGGAAGTTGTCTAAATATGCAAATGTGATGCAAAACGTTAATTTGCATGTTTGTCCACAAGCCTGTATAAAGAGGCTGGCGCTGCTGGGTTATCTCCACTTTCCTGGATCAACAACAAGTGGCAGAATCGTTGAGTGTCACCTGAAAATGCCCCTGCAACTGATTTACCCGAATCTGAAGCATGGAGAGTCATAGGGCGTCTTGAAGATGGCCAAACACAGATGACAGTGGCAGCAGCGATTGGAACCTCCCAAAGCGTGATTAGCAGACTCTGGAGTTGGTTCAGAGAGACTGGCACAGTACGAAGAAGACAAGGGCAGAGCCGCCCCCGTGCCACCACTGCAAAAGATGATCGCTACTTGACGCTAATAGCACGAAGGAACTAACGAAGCAATGCGACTGAGCTGCGGGACAGTTTCTAACTGCTACTGAACGATGGGCGTGTACTCAGACCGTACGAAATCGACTCCGTCACGGAGGACTCTATGCCCGGCGATCAATGGTATGCATTCCGTTAACTGCTGAATATCGCAGAACCCGCAGAATGTGGGCTGAAATGCATCTTCCTTGGACCCGTGAAGAGTGGTCTACGGTTCTCTTCAGCGACGAGTCACGATTCAGCCTGCAGCCTGACAATCGTCATACCCTGATCTGGCGTGAACGTGGAATATGGGAGTACCCATGTTTCTTTCAAGAAAGACATTCCTTTGGTGGAGGTGGAATCATGATGTGGGCAGGCATCAGCATTAGTGTTAGAAATGGAACGGTGAATGCAATGGGGTCATTCCACCTCAAATCAGCAAAAAATTTTAAAAATTTCTCAGGTGACCCTCTCCGATTTTAATGAAATTTGGCACATAGGTACCTTTTGAAACAGTATACAAGACAAAATTTGGATTCCATATTCAAATATCATCTGCGTAGTGAAAGCTCCCGAAGTCACAGTGGACAGATGTTTGAATTCGATCAGAGAACTGTTACAAAAACATTTTAACGCTTCTATCAAAATGAAAATTCGTAAATATTATATTTAATATTGTATTAAAATAGATTTTCCTTACAGAGATGTTATTAAAGTTGACTTCATAAATATAGTAGATTGTTGCTTCTTAAAACCATTTCAACTTGTTTTTACTACCAATTTGAGAACCTCATATTTTTTTAAATAACTAACGGAATTACTTAATATTTATTTTACGGTATCAGAAAATACCTAAAGAGTTCCTGTTTAAAAATTTATACTTATCCAGCTTTATTCTCAAAATCTATGAAGGATTAAAACTTCTCTTTTGTTTTCGATAATATTACAAAATGTCTACTTTGTAAGCCTATCTCAGGCAAACTAGACTCAAGCTAATTTTAATGCATTATTTTATTATTTAGTATGATATATATACATACTCTCAGTTTATGAAAGCTTGTTTTTCTGGCTTAAGTAGTTCTTTATTTATACAGCTTTAAAAATACCCGAAACGTTTATGGAAAACCAGTTACAAATTGCAGACCTTACTTCTGAATGCTATTTCTCAGAAATGTTTAAGATTAGGACAATAATATTTGGTAGGCTTTCATACAAGGAGTGAAGGTACCTTTGTGCCAAATTTCATTAAAATCGGAGAGGGTTACCTGAGAGGCATTGCTGATTTGACGTGGAATGACCCTATGGATGAAATTCTACAGCCTAAAGTGGTACCTACGCTAGAGCAGTTGGTGCCAATTTTCTTTTTATGGACAATGCAGGCACCCATCGTGTGCATCTCTCAACAAGAGCTGCAAGAGGCTGCAAGAGGCTGGAGTCGAGCGCACGGACTGATCTTCACGTTCTCCAGATCTGAATCCCATCGAACACGCTTGGGTTGCACTAGAAAGTCGTATTTCTAGTCACAAATAACCTCCAATAACATTTCCTCAGCTGGAAGTTGCCCTGGTGCGCGAGTGGCCAAGAATCCCACAGGAACTGCAGAACAATTTGATCTTCTCCATGCCTCATCGCTGTCAGTGTGTTGTAACAGTCTCAGGTGACCTTACACCCCGCCAATGTTTCACATCCTGCTCAATCCCGATAAATGGATTCTGCATCTCATTTGCTTATTCAGACAACTTCCATTTTCCTATTATTTGCTTCTCTGATGATGTTCTTTAATAAATAAACTCAAATGCCTCTGTTTTTTTAGGTGTATTATATTCATTTTTGCAATATCCCATAAATGTTGTGAGCAGTGAATTTGTTGATTTGCATTCACTGGATATTGATTAGGATTGATGATTAATTCACTTATCAATAATTAATTCAATGCAAATGTTACAAGCTCTCACAAACAACAGAACTGGATTTGACAAACGTAAACAAATCAAAAACATCCAGATGATATGAATACTTGCCTCCTGTATTCGGTGATTCACGGAGTCCCCTTGTCTGGATTTTCCAAGACTGTCTTTGCACCTTGCTCTTTTACATTGACAGTGCTTTCTGCAATAATCAAACCATCTACTTGGCACGTTAGTGATACACCACAAGGATCTGAGCTATAATCCAGGGTAAAGAAAGGATGCACCTCATACCTTCGTCCATCTAAAGGCTAGGAATTGTCTGTGGAGATATTTCTTCAATTTTTTTCTGTTTCTCGCTGTCTGCAGATCTGTGGCACCCCCGCTTGGCGCGGCCCTGATAATGTTTGTGAAAGGCGCACAGTTCAAAGGATATTGAAATGCACTCTAATTAAAATTGTATTTCATAAATCTCAGGCAGTGTTTAAAAAAAATCATGAAAAAGAAAACATAGCATTGTCGAAAAAAAAATAATAAAAACAAGAAAAGCTGAGTATTGTAATTCCAAATTCAGGAATGCTATTTAAGAAGCTTTTCTGGTTTTATCTTTAAAAGTTAGACAAAATCTGTGAAAACTTTCGTAGCAAAGCAATGATAAAGAGAATACGACGGAAAGTAATGAAGAACGATGAAAACCAATCTTAAGCCTGTTTTCGTACTTTGTGGTATTCATGCTCTGAAACAAATAAAACTTGATTGTTTTAGATACTACCTGAAATTGCACTGTGTGCTTTGGTTTTTTTCTCAGACAACACAGAAAAGATGATTCGTAAATGACTTAATATATAATATAACAGAATCTATTCTTTGGAGTAATATTCCAATTAATAAATATATGAAATATATAATCATTATGAACAAAAATACTTGAACTACAAATTCTTCATCATCACTATATTTCGCAGGAAAAATTCTTATCCTGCTTCTTTAGGCTTAGATACAAAAAACATAGAATATTATAACAAACAGAAAAACGAGCAAAGTTTTAAACAATATAAGTATGGTAAAGATTACAATGTTTACAATTAAAGATGGTCGTAGATGATAATCAATAACGATTTCATGTACCTATAATTGTTAATGGATTACAATTATTCTTACTGGATTACAATAGACAACAATATTGAAAGATTTCATGATTTTTACAATTTCCTTAAAATTTTTCTAACAAAAATAAGCTAATGGATCCTTGATAAATTATTCCAGATAATTGTTTTTTTTTTGTAGTGAAATTGTGCATTGATTTATAATTTAACATAATATTACTCTGTTAAATTATTTATAATCTAACATAATATTAACAGAGTAACATTATGTTACATTATAAATCAATGCACAATTTCAGTATAAAAAAAGCAATAATCTGGAATAATTTATCAAGGATTACTAACAATACATTGGTAAATGGTTTACTAAAATTGAAGATTTCAATATAATGAATACCCGAGAAAACGAATTAACATACTGTGTAAATCTTTTTTTCTAAACAAGAAATGAGATAGACCCAAAATGGACAAAGAATTTAAGAATGTGATTCGTACACCTTACAATATCAAAATTTCTAGAGAAATAAGCAACATCTGCAAATCTAATAATATTTCCATTATAAGAGTGGCTAACAAAAATTTAGGATCCTTAATACAAGATTCTAACAAGATCAGTAATGTAATGCAAACAATGGCTGTAGTTTACAAATTAAAGTGTCGTACTTGCAGAGGTATGCATTTTGGAAATACTGGTAGAACTTTAGCTGAATGTGTCCAGGAACACTTTAGCGCTTTTCGGAATCGACACCCCTGAAGTTTCAGACTGGGTTCATCATTGTATAATTTTGGGACACAATCCAGACCCATTAGTTAGTGTGTTATATAAAAATATGTATGACAAGAACACGAGGTTTATGATTGAAGCCTGTGTCATTAATAGCATTAATTGCTTCAATAAACAAAAAGGTATTGAAATTAGCCCAGTTTTGTTAGAAAACTTTAAAGAAAATTGTAAAAATCATAAAATCTTTCAATATTGTTGTCTATTGTAATCCATTAACAATAATTGTAATCCATTAACAATTATAGGTACATGAAATCGTTATTAATTATCATCTACGACCATCTTTAATTGTAAACATTGTAATCTTTACCATACTTATGTTATTTAAAACTTTGCCCGTTTTTCTGTTTGTTATAGGCCTAATATTTTATGTTTTATCTAAGCCTGAAGAAGCAGGATAAGAATTTTTCCTGGGAAATATAGTGATGATCAAGAATTTGTAGTTCAAGTATTTTTTGTTCAGAATCTATTCTTTGCACATGGGAAACTGTCATGGTATTTCACTTGCCATTGCTGATAATTTTATTCTTTACTGGATTATCTGACATTTTTTGGGCTTACTCAATTGCAGAGATTCATATAAATGAGGCAGGTTCAGATCTGCCTCATTTTATCATTTATTTTGTGGTAAACATCTTTTCGAAATTAACATCTTGAACTTCAAGATATTGAATATGCATTCTACTGCCCAAAAACTTTAGCAAACTTAAAAAAAAATATCTATGAGAAATTCGGTAGTGATAAAAAATCGCGGCTTGTTTCCAGTATTCTTAAGAAATAGACTATTAAACGGAATTTGATCAGATAACAGTTTGCATTCGGCAAAATGTTGTTTTTCATGTAAGAACAATCTCATTTAAAAACAAATGGCTCAAAGTGAATTTTTATTTTCTAAATTTTAATTTTGTTATTCACTCGAACGGTGACGTTTTCAATAAATGCAGTTATTGGATTCTAATATTTAACTTTTTATAGAATATTCATAACATTCAAAGGAAAGGAGTTTTGTACAAAACTAACGTCGACATTAACGCAGGAAAACTTAAAGAAGAAACAAATTTATAAAGTGAGCTTCAAGCTATTTCATGGCACTCATTTCATAAAGACAAAATTAAGTTAATTTGTGAATGCAACTGTTTTTATAAAAATCAACGGATGCTTTTTAGAAGTATCTTTTACATGCTTTCTCAAAATTATAATCGAAAGCATGTAAAAGATTATAACATGTAAAAGATGTATAGTATATATATATACACAGATTGTGTGTGTTAGACATGCCTTAAGAAAGCAGAGGATTTTTACACTAGACAAGTAGGTTCTTGTACAATTGGTCAATAAAGGTATCATTTGTGGCATCCAAGAGATTTCCGTACATAGAGCAAGCCTCGTTATCAGTAAACTGCCTCGTTATGGCCACGAGAGGCTTGTTGAAGTGATTGCAACATCAATAAAGCAAGAGATGTCCGTAAAGCGAAAAGAAGTGGTGTCGAAAACTCTACAAGATTTTGAAAATATCCTTTGGCGAGAATGTATCATTAGAAAGTTTGAACACCGTGCAATCTAGTTTGAACTATGGAAAGGAAGCTATAAAAAACTTACATGTTTCGTGCATTTTGTTTGCAAATTTTAAAATTTAACTTAATATTAAATTACGGGTGCCCACGCGGGGGAGTCACGGCGTAGACTGCGCCATTGAAATTTTTGGGGGGGATTCAAAAAAATTAAAACCGGGGTAAAAATCGTTTTTTTTTTTCCTAATGCAAATGTGGGCCACGCCCCCCCCCCCCCCACAAGGTTTTGGGGGGGGGGGGGTGAGCCATAAGGTCTAGGGGGGGATGGGCACCTCTGATTAAATTATTATTCATCTTTGAAAAAAAGAATGAAACAATCTAATTCTTTTACAATGATTTTAATTCTTTAACTACAATGATTATAGGCACTTGACTATCCACAATGAACAAAGCACACTAAACACAATTCTATGCCACCGAATATAAAAGCAGCAGTAATTATTGTAACTCAAATTACTTCATCACCAGATGCCATTCCCAAAAAGGAGGTCAGCGGCCAGCAAACACCAAAGTTCTCTGTCTCTTGCGTCATGGATAATGTCTTTAGTATCCATTCCTGTCCATTCGCGCAAACTGTCCATCCAGCCCAATCTTTTTCTATCTCGTGGTCTAATGCCTTCTAGTTTCCCTTCTAAAGTTAGCTGTGAAATGCAGTATTTATCATTTCTAAGGATATGTCCACAGTAAGACATTTTCCTCTTGTTAATTAGATTCAGTAATTGTTTTTTTGTTTGTGATTTTTCAAGGACTTTGAGGTTAGATACCTTGCTCGTCCATTTAATTTTCAAAATTCGTCTGAGACACCACATCTCGAAGGCCTCTAATTTGTCCTTTGCTTCTTTCTTTAGAGTCCAAGTCTCACAGCAATAAAGCAAAATAGGCCAGAAATAACATTCCAGGGTCTTTATTCTTAGCTTTATGCTTAGACGTCCTTCACATAGAATTTTTCTCATTTTCATGAATTGGTTTTTAGCTTGTCCTATTCGTCTTTTTATTTCATATGTTTGGTCATTATCTGAGTTAAAGTGCCTTCCCAGATAACAGAAAACCTCTACTTGGTTCTAGAATTTTGTTTCCACAAGTAATGTTCATTTTTAGTTTTTTTCTGCTGATGCACATCACCTTTGTCTTCCTTGTATTTATCTTCAGACCCATTTCCTCACCCTTTGGGCCAAGGATGTCTAATAGGGTTTGCAATAAGTGTATTTGGTTTTGGGGCCAATAAAATTGTGTAATCAACATACCTGAGGTTGTTTATTATCACACAATTTATCTTTACGCCTTCTATCAATGTGAATTTCATCATTTTATGTTTAAATTTTTAATGTTTATGACAATTTTTTTTTATAACGGCTGTTTTCGTTAAATAAAATGTTTACTCATTTAAATCATAATAATGCTCTTTGTTTTTTAATAAATGTTCAATCATACCTCATTTATTACTATTCTGATTTTGGAAAACTGTCCTATATTGGGAAATCCGCCTTTTTTTTAGAAAATTTTGACTGCTTCCGATATAAAAAAACGTTTTGCAACTAGATTCAAGTTTTTAGACTATTCCTTTCTGGTAAATTTTAGAAACTCTGTCCTTTCTTGATGTTTAACATATCATTAATTTTTTTCTTTATTTTGAAAACAACTTTAAATTTTGCTGTTTTTAAATATCTTTTTTTATTCTTTTCAAAAGAAATGCGTAGTAGGGATTTGTTAAAAAGATTTTTTTTCCAATTTTTTTTGTTTATTGAGTTCTTTTTAAGATTTTTTTTAATTAAAAATTGAGGGTATCCATATTGCCTACACATTTATTGAATCTGCTTTTCCGTTTTGTAAAAGAATTAAATTGTTTCATTTTATTTTGAAAGATGAATATTAATTTAAGATAATTTTAAGTTACTTTGAAAATGTGTAAACAAAACCCGAAATATGTAAGTTTTTGTAGCTTCTATTCAATAGGTTAAGCAGAAGTACTTGGCGTTCGATATTTCTAATAATGAACTGCTAACTAAAGTATTTCAGAAATTAAGAAAAGTCTTGTTTTTAAAGGTTCATATTTTTTTTTATTGGGATTATTCTATAAATACAGATTTGTTGAAGAGAATTTGTATTTTATTTTTAATCACTATCACCGCTGCAATAAGTTGTCTTGTAAAGTATAAAATGTCTGTAAGTATACATAATCAGCTCATGACGAAGAATTATGAAGACAAAACAGATTAATTTACATGCATTTTTTAATAATCACATTGTAACCTTGTTATCGGTTAAAATACTACTCAATATTTATCAATATGTTAATGAAAATTATATGATTTTTTTTTTATAAGATAGATATCCTTACTGCAGATCTTAATGAAAAAATATACAGTATATCATGAGAATAATAAAACTTAATGACGACTTAAATAAAGACTTCAATCATTATTTTGAACAAATGTTACATAAGGTCAAAGAAATTACAAGAATTTGTTGATGAATTTGTTGATTTTTTTTTTTTTTTTTTGAGAAAAGCAAGGAAGAAGTCATTAATCTACTCCAAAAAATCAGATAAGGCTACTGTTTTTGTTGTAAATTGTTTGATATTCTAATCCCTACCGATCAACACAGAAAAAGTAAATTGTACATTGCAGGTTTCAACTTCATTACAGGTTCCTTTGCCAACCAGTTCATTGAACTGATTGAACAGATTGGAAGTGAGGTCCAGAAAATTTACCCTCAAAAAGATTTCGGATGCGAAGTACTTTTCCAGCATACTGGACTGCACCCCAGACACCAGTCACCAGGAGAAAATGTCTCTGGTGATTCGATTTGTATCCACGAATTCTGAAGTGCAAATAGAGGAAAGGTTTCTACAGTTCGTTCCAGTTGTAGATTCATCTGGCCAGGAGTTGTGTAATGTTCGGATATCAACTTTAGGTGAATTAGGACTCTCTCGGGGACAGTAGAGGTCAAGGATATGATAATGGAGCCAATTTGAAAGGGAACGAGCAAAGTGTTCAAGGAGAATACTTGACATGAATCGGCGAGCTTTTTACAGTCCAATTAACTTCACAACCTCAGTCTTGATCTTGGTGATCCTCGAGTGCAATTGTTTTTTTTTTTTTTTTGGATCGCTGAAAGACTTTCCACTATTTCTGTGGAATCAACAAAGGGATGGGTAGCCCTAATGAAACACGTAAAAGGTTGTATTTTGATACTCTTGTCTCAAAGCTCATAGAGATCGCCAATGTTTCTGCCAAGAAAAGTGAAGCAGAATATCTTGCAAGTCAAATTGAATGTTTTGATTTCATCGTGGGGATTTTCATTTGGTAGGATGTTTTATTCCAGGTCAATGAAGTGAAATAGACTGTTCGAGTCGCAGACATGCATCTAGATGTAGCAGTTTTACTTATCAAAGGATTGGTTTCGAGTCTTAGGAAGTACAGAGACACAGGATTCGAGTCAGAGATGGTGACAGCTGCGGAAATAGCACGAGAAATGAAGATTCCGGCCAAATTCATCGTGGAGCAAACAAGAGAAAGAAGCACTTTAATGAAAAGGCAGAGCATGATGAAGACGTTTTGAGAAAATCTCCTAAATACCTTTTTAAGATTGAGTACTTCCTTCCTCTTCTTGACCAGGCCATCATATCTGTGGAGACCCGCTTCACCCAACTAGATAACTTCAAGAGATACTTTCTTCTTTTCTTTTTAGTGTTCAGATTTTGAAGTCACTGAGTGATAAAGATCTACTCAACTACAGTGTGGGCTTGATTATAAAGACGATCTGGACTTGGAATATTTTGTGAACGAGCTCAAACTTCTAAGAGAAGTAATACCTGAAGAAACGAAGACTGTTTTGAAGGTACTGAAAATTCCCTACTCGAATGAAAAATTCATTCCAAATTGTTAGTTTTGCTACCGGATCCTGTTGACAATACCAGTGACTTGCATCTGGTGAGAGAAGTTTCGCCAAACTTAAACTTATTAAAAATTATCTACCAAAAATTATCAAGAATGAATCAAGCGAGATTGAATACCTTAGCTATTATTTCTACTGAGAAAGAAGTGGCCCCGAAGTCTTGAAAAAAACTAACATAATCAAAGATTTGCAAGCAGGAAGGCCACGAAATTGGAGTTCAGTTACTAGACAGATGGAACGAAC
The DNA here is from genome assembly GCA_023159025.1 of Thereuonema tuberculata. Lineage (NCBI taxonomy): Eukaryota > Metazoa > Arthropoda > Chilopoda > Scutigeromorpha > Scutigeridae > Thereuonema > Thereuonema tuberculata. Next base: position 59,379,675 of record JAFIDM010000001.1, on the reverse strand, counting down.
CAATTTTGATACCATTAACGTGAACATTTTTTCTTTAGAGACCTATTTGCAATTTAAAGTGATGTGGATTTTAAGTTTCTTTTCCAATGTTTTCTTAGACCAATACAATAAGTGCATTTTTTTTTATCATACTTTCCGTCTTTTTTATTCTTTCCTTTTTGTGATCCTTATAATCTTAAACGTTATAACCTTACAATCCTTTTTGCGACCCTTATAATCTTAAACCCCCATCCCCCAAAACAAAAAGAAAATAAAAAAAACGAAAGATAAAGCTTTTCTATATTTGGTCGGCAGTAATAAATTTATTTTGATAGAAGTTTTACAACACAAAATCAGCAAAAAAACAAAACAAAGTACCTTGATATATTATCTCTGCCAAAAAATATGTAATTTTAGAAAGTGTGTAACGAGGTTTGAGGGAAGTTGACCGGGGGGGGGGGAAGGGAAGGAGAGATCAGGGCATTATCATTGAAAAAAGGGACCCCCGCATCCCCTAAGGGCCGGGCCTGGGTAGAGTACATATCTAACTTAAAATACAATACATATACAGTATGTAGACTACTTCAAAGTTATAAAGAACATCTACGTCCCTATATTGTTATACGAGGGTTGTTCAGAAGTAATAAGACGTTTTTTGTTTTGTTTTTTTAATAATTAGCAATTCGGAGGTGAAATGAGTATCACGTGCAGGAAGTGCAACCATTATTAAACATGACCGGGCGCGTGGGTCGCTCTAACTTCGATTGTTGTAGAACTACAGGTATTCGAAGTCAAAAGGGCTGGTTGTCGCCTACGAGCTGCAGAAATGGAGGCCACTTAGAGCAACGTTATGCCATTAAAATGTTTTGTTCATTTATAAAAATCCTTATGCTACAGCAAGCTTTCGGTGAAGCAGTAGTGTCAAATATATTCCGATGACATAAGTAATTTTCATAAGAGAGGAAAGGTGTGGAAGACATTCAGAGAAAAGGTCTTTACCACCATCCAAGAAAGGTAGGTCTGTAAAGTCTCCGGGGAACGTTATGGTCATAGTCTTCTTTGATCATGAAGGAATAATGTAGCAATATGCAGTGGAGTCTGTAAAGACTGTTATTGGCCCATATTACGCCAACTGCTCATTAGGAAAGCGTCCGCATCTGAAAGGTGGATTTTTCTTTCATCACGATAACGAGAGACCCCACATTTCTCGTCATGTTGCCGACTTCATTCTGAAACACAACATCCAGGCACTTCCCAACCCCCTACAGTCCAGATCTCGCTCCCTGTGATTTCTGGCTGTTCATGAACTGAGGAACCCCTGCAAGGAAGCGTTTTTTTTTTTTTAAATTAGCATTTCGTCATGCAACCTCCAAATTATATTTTATAATATATTATTAGTTGGAGCCATCATTTAAGTATATTGGATTTTTTTATTGAAAAATTTTAATGACACTTTTTTATTTAATGTTAATCTTTTCATGCGATGTGCCACCCAAATCGTGTTCCGTGACGCTCGTGTCACAAGTTCGCCATCCCTGGTATATACACTGCAATGCCAAAAAAAAAACAAAAAAACAAACAAACTGGGAAGGGCGCTACCATGTCCAATCCATGACACCACACCTTGCGATTAAAAGAATCGTCCGCAAACGACGTATATATAATGACAGATATCTCCACAATCTCAAGTAGTAGCATTCGCAGGTCCGATGGCAGCTTATCAGGACTTAAGCGATTTCGAAAGAGGTATGATTGTAGGGGCCCGGTCATTTGCACCGGCTCATTTCATGCATTTACGCCAATGAGTACGGCTCCTTCAACAGTACAATGCACCACAGCACAAGGCCACAGTCACTCGATCATTCCTCTGAGTTTGGCGTCATATCTTGGCCCTCGTGTTCACCGGATTTAAACGCCATCGAACACATGTGAGATGCACTTCAAAGTGCCATCACTGCCAGGAATCCACCACCATCGAATATTACGGAATTCTAGGACGCTCTACAGAATGCATGTGTGCACTGTTTCACAATATTACAAAACGATAGTCCATGCTACGCCGTGTTGCTGCCGTCCTCCAAGCGCGAGGAAGACCTATGCGGTACCCAGAGACAGGTATCTCAGATTTTTTTTTGGCATTTAGTTGAGGATTTTTTTACGTAAGTGGGGTATTTAGAATATATTTTCGGGGGGGGGGCTAAGATTAATGTAAGGTTAAGTTAAGAAATTTTAAGTAGACACCCCATGGAAACCTATCTGTTCAACCAAAAAAAAAAACGATGGAAACCTATCCATTCAACCAAAAAAAACGTTGGGAGGACATACCTTCATTATTTCGGGGGGGGGGGGGGCCCGGGCCAAAAAATCTATTCAACCAAATAAAAAAACCCATTAAAACCTATCTCTTCAACCAAAAAAAAAACGTTGGAGGACATACCTTCATTATTTCGGGAGGGGCCCGGGCCCCCTCGGCCCCCCCCCCCTTATATACGCCCCTGGTTTACATAATGATGTTTGGACAACGTCTATGTTTTAAAAATTATATTTACTTAATTTATAATTTATTTAATTATATTTCTGCTTCTAAATATTGTATCTGGCCTTCATATTAAAAATAGAAACGAAAATAGATGTTTCATAAGCTAGGCAATATATCTTCTTATTTGTTTCTGTTGCCGTGAGCTAATGGAAGTAAATAGCAGCAATTTGAGTAACTGGGGTAACAAAACGCAGAGAATCTTTTCCAAAAATAACATTGCTATTTTAATCAAAACTAGAATAATAACTTTTCATCATCTCCCGTGTATAGTTTGATCGATATAGATTTTTGAAGAAGAGATATGTTGAGCTGGATGTTAGATGAAGTATACTTCGGTTCTACTATAGCGTGTATACGATATTTTTGGCGACGAATTAATTATGACTGTTCTTTCGAGTGAAGATAACTAAATTCTGATAACTTGTGACTCTAGACATTGCAACATACAGTTGTCCGTGAGTGAAGACATTTTCTCCAAATAGATGGCAACTTTATTTAGAGTCTATCCTTGAGCTTTATTGATAGATATCGCATAAGAAGGTCTGATTGGAAATTGTCTTCTTGTGAAAGTGAATGTAAGTAGATTATCGCTTGGTTGCATAGATATTTGTTCAATACCTTTGACTCTTCTTTCTCCTGCCTTCCTCTTTCTCTCATTGTCCATCTCGATACTATGTCTTACGGCTGCTTCTTTCACCATCATCCATGAAGTTCCGGGAATCGGTTCCATATTTAGTTTGATGTTATTTGATGAATTAATTGAGGAAATCTATAGACAGTACAACCTAGTTTATCCGGCTCTCGTTGATCCGGATCTCCGGATAATCCGGATCAGATTGCAGACTTTTTTTTTTATTATTTAATGTTCACATAGATAATAATTTTTAATTATGATATCAAGAACGTAACTATAAGAAAGCCAAACATTCGCTTTTTATTTTGATTAAATGTACAGTTCCTGCATAGATTGTACAATAAATTATGGCAATAAAATGCTTTTTGACGAGTTTAAGAAAGCTTTACTAGAGTGTCACAGGGCGTTGAAGCTACAAAACATAATTTTTTATCTTAATAAACGGTAAGTCTGTTTATTTAAGGATTTGCTTTGCTTATTACCTATATTACCCGGATTATCTGGATTTTCGATTTTCCGGATTGCCTTTGGTCCCAATTAGTCCGGATAAACGAGGTTGTACTGTATTACTAAAATCTTTAGTTTTATTTTATTATTCTATTTTATTCGTTTTTGCATGAACTCATCATTTGATAGCACGCGCTGAGAGAATATAACACACGTGTCAAAACAAACAATTTTGAAGTTCAACCATGCTCATTGTGAATCTGTCGACTTCCTCGCAACAATGAACCATCCCAACAATTGCGCCGTTTGCATTTGTCGACTTCCACTCAACAATTACCCAGGCACAAAACAATTCCACCGACAATTACCTCGGCTCGCCCTTGTCCATTCTTGAACTGCGGTGGACAATGGTAACAATGTTTTTGCAATTATTGAACTGCGCCGGGCAATCGGAAAAGAAAGATTTTATATAGGTTACATCTTTTCGAAGTATACAACTGTATTATAAGAGTTAGCAAATTATTTGGCAGTGTAACCTCCTTTAACGGACACTCCGAATAGCGGACACCTCTAATTAGCGGACATTATTGCGGGTCCCAGTCCCTTAAAATAGGACATTCCATGTTATCCACTCCGAATAGCGGACACTCTGAATAGCGGACAGTTATTTTAACTGTAAAAAAAAAACATATTTTTTTTATTAACATTTCGACAAACACATCGTGGTTGTATTTATATCGGTATCCCATACATTGATACGTTGTATCTGTGTCTCATGATTCAATGCACGAATCTGAGTCCCTTTTTTTCACTGCAGTTGCAATAACAACTACAATAATAATAAAGAATAAAAGCAGGAAAATATATACTATAAACACCCTAAACACTTTTGTCTCTTCAACATGAATTTCTCTTCTTATTGTTGGAAATAAAATTTTCTCTCTGCAAAACTACAAGCTACTCATAAATACAGCGGCAAGTATTAAAATAAAGCAAAATTCTTTACTAACTCAAATTAATAACTTTCGATGAAAACCGAATAGAGGGTAACAACGGTAGGGTCGTTTGCTAAGGCAGACAAATGACTTGTACAGATTTCTGCTTCATTTAAGGAATTTGTACGCGTATCCACTAATATTTTTGACTAGTAAATGGTAAAACTCGGTCGAATGCGTCGTCAATTGAAGAGAGAGCTAGTTTACCCTAGAAGAGATTAAGGATAAGTTAACGTAAGGAGTGTTTTGTTATCGTTTGTGCTTTATTTTTCTTTAAATGTAATTTCAAAATAAACAGATGAAAGTTAAAAAAACAGTAAAATGGAATACGTCTATCAATGTACAAAGTTTGTACTGAATATATAACAGGCTAAAAAAAAAAAACCTCTTTTTCTTATTTATACAACCACTGTACCCCACCAGCATTGGCGTACAGAGAGTGGGGTGATTGGTAGGGGTTAGAACCCCTATCCATCCATTGCATCTGAAAACGGAAGAAATCTAGATTTTTGGACTTGTTATTTTGATTGAAAGTTCATCGTTTGTCTGTAATCCATCCGAGAAAGGATATAGCTTTTTTTTTTTGGTTAAACGACTACAACCATTATAATTCTCTCCCGTTCCAAAATCCTGGATATGCCTAAGCCCACCAGTGTACGAATCTAATATATACTGTATGTAAATTACATAAAAAAATCATTTGGATTTATTGATTTTGATAATATATATATATATATATATATAAATCTTATCAGGAAAAAAAGAGTTAAGATTCAGTTCTTGATATAGTTGCTATGTAATTGTAAATACTGTAGGTTATTTATCTCATTTTTATTATTAATGTTGCTGATATATTTTTATTGATAGTGGGTTTTTTTTTTTTGTAAATCAATTACTATTATTTATTGCTGTTGCAAAAATTTTAGTTTTGATATAAATTGACCAGAAATATTTACATACCAAATAAAAACTAAATCAAATAACATTAAATTCATTTATTTAAAAATTCACATATTGTTATTTCAAAATTCAATGTAAGATTTGATCGCGCTGATTATATTGTAAAGTATATTTTATATTCTAAAGATGAATTTAGAAAAAAGTTTTGAAACTAAAAACATTTAATATTTTATTTTAAATAAGTTTTAATAATCAGGGGCGTACATAACGGGTGGGGGGGGGCACAAATTGCAATAAGTGGTATTTCCACACCTTAACCAATTTTTGCGGGATCTTAGGATAGATGTTTCATATTTATTAGCATGATTTTTTTTGATTCACCATTATATAATAAGCTTTTCATTAAGATACTTATAAATAAATTTATATGAGAGATTAAGGTGTAACAGAACTCGGAAGCACCAGAATGAAAAGTTAAATCATCAAATAGTCTATGGTAAGGTATCAAATTTTACTTTGTTTATTATCTCAATGTGTTGTTGATCGCTCGCAGTCTGGACTTGGCTTCCATTATGAGGGAGGGGGGAATTATCTTTCCGCAGAGAAAGTTAATCCGGATGCTAATGAGGGAAGTTAATGACGAGCTCTACTTGTTTGTTTATTTATTTTTTTCTTTGCCTTTTCTACGTTTAATAACAAACCAACCCAGATCTTAAAAGGACAGAGCTGAAATATACATTTCTAACAAAGCTCTGTACCACTTAATACTGTGACTGTAAACGTTAACGCCTGTATCTTCCTAAGTTTGAAATGTATATCAAGAGACAGCTGACCATTCGAAATGCTGCTTGTAAGGACATTGGAAGTGAAACTATGCATTCCCAAAAATATAAAATTATACAGAAAAAACGAAATTTTTAAGTTTTCCCCAGATAAAACTGGATTGGTTTGAGTTTGATGTGTAATAATAATAATAATAATAATAATAATAATAATAATAATAATAATCCCCATTCACGCAGACAAAACCATACATCACACTTATTAATAAGGTCAACAAACAGACCTATCTCATTGACATTGCAGTGCCTATGAGAACGGGCGGATTCAGGATTTTTCAAAGGGGGGGGGGGCTAACTTTTCTGTAGGGCTGATTATACCAGTTTGTCTGAAACGCACGCTAGTAGACAGCTTTTTATTAGCAATTGAAATCGTCATCATGGCAATATTAATGTCTATCAGGCAGCAGCCTTTGGATACCACATTTTATCCCATCTATATTCACAGCTAAATGAAGGGGCTATAGCCCCC
>JAFIDM010000001.1:59359321-59372770 GCA_023159025.1 Thereuonema tuberculata | reverse complement strand
CCCCCCCCCCCCCCCCCCCTGGATCCGCCTATGCCTATGAGCAAGAACATGCGAAAACTCACGATAAAAAGCTCAAGATCAGTAAATATACCGATCTAGCACACGAGCTCCAGAAGCATTGGAGGCAGGACCGAGTACGTGTTGTACCCATCATCCTGTCCGCCACTGGTCTAGTGCCTCACAGTGGCGGATTTCCGCATAGGCGCAGGAGGCGCGCGCCACGGGCCTCATAAATCAAGGGGCCTCAAAATTTAGCTCTTTTGACTTTTAGCTTTTTTTTTGGTTGTAAAAGCAAGATTTCCTTTTTTTTTGGTTGTAAAAGCAAGCCTAGGGGGCCCCACCAGCCAACTTATTTCCTTTTTTTTTGGTTGTGGAATAATGGAACTCCCGCCCCGGGCCCCCAAAGGCGTTGGTACGCCATGTGTAGGGGTAGAGAAAATATTTAGAGGGGGCCTCAAAATTGAATTGCGCCTAGGGCCTCTCAAGTGCTAAATCCGCCACTGGTGCCTCACACATTGCACCACAGTCTCATCATAATAGGACTTCACAAAAACACTTATGCACAACTCCAGAAGTCCATGGTATTCAACATAATATGCATAGTTAGGAAATTAATGGACACATCCACACATCCCTAACCATCCTTGTACACTTTTTTACACTTGACATCCTGTGCTTTGGTCCTTGACCCGCCATGTTGTCTTGCTGGGAAACCCAAGGTTTGAATCTTTTATATTTTTTTTTTTTTTTTTTTATTATGATTCTAAATACAAAAGTTACAGTCCCGTTAGGAATGACAAATTCCTATCAACAGGTTCTGAATATAGGTATACTACAAATATTTAATTAATTTTGAATACATTGTTAAAAAATATGAAATTACTTACATAGTATTGTTTTTACAAGTGATTTTTGTCAGATAGACCGCTAGGTGATAATTTTCAAAAAATTTTAAATTAGGCAGTAACATGATTTAAAAGTTACAATAATTTTCTGATTTAACTCTATATATAATTATTACATATGTATATTAAAGTTACCTATGTTTAGCTTATTTTTGTCGAGTACAGTAAGAACTAGTAACAATAAATATTAAGGACATTGGTAGTAAATTGAACAAAATACTTAAGTGAGACATTACAAACAGGATTTACAATTACAAAGAAAACAATTGAAACAAAAGAAATTCATATTAATTACATTCTATCAGCCACTTTTTTAATAGTTTCTTAACATACGATATTCTTCCATTTTTTATATATATTTCTTTTTCATCTATAGTGTTGAATATATTTTCAAGTATATAGTTGAAGTGCCTCTTACCATAGTCATTGTATATTAGTGGATAGGGAAGATGGATATTTTTCTTGTTTCTTAGATTATATGAGGATTTTTGTTTTTCTTCTTTCTTATGCTCCAAGATTCTTATGCTCAAACATAATAATAATAATAATAATAATAATAATATTTTTTTATTTTTTTTTTAATACACTTGGCAATATGTGCTTTGGTCTTTGACCCGCCATATTGTCTTAGCTGGGGAATCCCATGGTTTGAAACTTTTTCGTTATAATAATAATAATAATAAGCCCCCATGGATCCTACCTCCTCGCGATTGGGGCGGGAACTATACTAGCTTTAGGGTCCAACCATCTATGACGAGATTTGTTCTAATATTGAACATTCTGCACCGGGTGTTGCGCAGATAAAGTCACCCGCGTTCGGAAATTAGGCAGAGGCCTCCGTTCGAAAAATATACGACAGTCTCCCTCAGCTGGTGGTGGAGAAAGTGGCGCCCCATTCTGTAGTATGGCTACCACAATGCGCGGGCAACACCATCCAGCCCAAACGGTCGGAAGTGTTTCGTCTGTGTCAGAGCAGGCGACCACCAAGACTGGGAAACCACGCCAGCACATCCGATGATCATTGCACATGAACCAGGATCTAATGCGCGACTTCTACACCGTTAACGAGTCCATATATGGAGGATTTCCCGTGACACGGCATTGTCCTAGCATACGGTGGTGAGAGTCCTGGAAGAGCATACACCGACGGATTAAATGGGGGGATGGAGGGGGCGTTCGACCCTCCCACCTCCCGAGAGTTTGTTTTTAACGGAATCAAACAATGAACTTTAAAAATCAAACGGATTTTTAAAGTTGACATGTGAACAATAAAGTTTGAAAAAAACTAACTCAAAAGTTTATTATATATCGCTACTCTATCATTTATTTTAAAGATTTAACGTCATTCTTTCTGCTAGATGGAAGTCGACATCAATAATCATTTATGCTTGTGGAATGAATAGTATAACCCGTGGCGGTTGAGCTTGGGCTAAATGTCAGGACAAGGGATGATATCTTGGATTCGTCCCCACACAGAAAAGGTCACTAATCCGTCACGAGATCATAGATTTTATCCGTTCCATCTCCAACACGAACTTGAGGAACAGGACTATCAGAATCGTATGAATTTTTGCACCTGATATCTCCAGCTGAACTGTGAATTCCACTGCAGCATTCTGTGGACTGACGAGGTAACGTTCAGAAGTACTGGGCAGATTAATATTCACAATACCCACAACTGGTCACGGGAAAATCCACATGGCTGCGTCAAATGGATAGACAGCATTTCTGAAATCTTAACATGTCGTGTGGCCTTCTCGGTGACCGTATAGTAGGACCTTTGTTTTTTTCGAGGGAACTGTAAATGGTGCCACATATGCGGACTTCCTTGAGAACATGTTATCTCCACTGCCGGAAGATTTTACCATTCGGCATACGGACGACATTGTGGATTCAGCAGGACGGATGTCCAGCCAATTTTGCAATAGTGCGTCATCAAGTTGCGGATCACGTGCTCCTTAAACGTTGGATGGGATCGGTAGCCTCGCTCTCCTGATTTCTTCCCATTAGACTTTTTACTCTGGAGCAGTGGCATAGCTAGAGTTTGAGCCGCACAGGGCAGTCCTCGAGTTTGCCGCCCCTCTCAATACACATCAAACATAGACAAAACGACGTATAGGACGTTCCCCGAACACTGCTGTAGATCAAAAGTGCCGCCCGGGACGAATTCCCCCCCCCCTCCCCCCCACAGTTACGCTAGTGTTCTGGAAAGACTAAAAGACATCGTCTATCAAGCCCATCCAACATCACGTGATGACATGATATAAAGAATTACAGCAGCTTCTCAGGCTCTTGTTAGTGCTGAAATTCTCAGAGGAACGTCAGCAATACGACAGAAAAGCCAACTTTGTTTGGACCAAGGCGGTCGACATTTTGAGCAACTCGGCGTAGCAGCTGCGTCGTGATCGCAAAGTCACACCTGCTGTTGTACTGTAATATTTGTATGAATAAACACTTTACATTACAGGAAAACATGTCTTGATAAGTGTCTGTCATTTCAATATTCTCCCCAACAGTGTTGGAGAGAACCTCTTTGTTGCACGTGTTACACCGCTTTCATTATTGCCAATTGTATTGTTGAAAACATCTATGTGTTGCCATGATACCCAATTTTGTAAGCGTCATCCTGCTACAGTTTCTGGAATTGATCCGAAACAAAGGGCATTCGCGAAAAAAAAACACCTTTAGTAAAACATGTTTCATTTTCAAAAAATCCTATCCAATGATACCCCACATTCCCTACGGTCCCATTTGAAATTTCGAAGCTGACCCCCGGTTACCCCTACTTCCGGTGTCCACATTACATTCCGAATTCACCCATTCGATTCTTTACGTCCTATTTGGAAATTAAATTTTTATGTGAACAACCTGTACCCTGTCGTTTTCGAGAAAAACAGGTGATACGGGTACTGTCATTCAATATAAATATGAAGAACCTTTCTTGATAATACAAAAAATCTTATCAATCAATAAATAAAAAAATAAATAATAATAAAAATAACACCTCGATTTAAAAACTAATCTTTAATTTATTGAACTACTATTTATTAATTTTTTTTTTTTATATTTCTTTCCCATGAAACGATTTCTAAAAATTTGTAGCGAGTTTTTTGCAACATTTTGAAAATAATTTTTTTTTTTAAAAGAAGTTTTTAGTTTTTTTTTTTTTTTTTAATAAACGATGAAATTAGAAACAAGCTATTATAATATTTTAACAATTTAATTTTTCAACCCAAAATTCCAATGAATTTAGTAAAATGAAGATTACCCAACCGCTTTCTTTCTGTGGCAACTGAGGAACAGCAGCGCCACCGTCAGGTAGTTGTTAGCATCACTCACCTGGCTACTAGCTTCTGACAAGGTGCGATCGATCTCTGTTAGTTTAAGCTTTGTATATTAAGTTTTTGATCAATGTTTGGGAATAATTTAATGAAATTTGTGTAGTTGGTACATTTATTGTGTAAGCTGCTTAATTTTATACATTTTCAAAGAATTCAAACCATACTTTCACTTACAAATAGGTTGGGAATTGTTCCTTGCTCTCCATATTAAAGCCGGAATTTTGTTAATGGCAATCATTTCCACATCAAGTGATATTTAGTATTCTGTTTCATAAGGTTTAGACTTAACTAACTTCTTTTCTGTAGTGTCTGTAGAAGGATAAAAACCCGTTTTCTAAAGAAGCACAGTTTCAAATGTTGCTCTTCAAAGTTAAAAATTACCAGGAAGTAAAGCTGACCAGTGTTGACTTGATAATATATCTGCATTTTATATTCTTCTTTAAAAAAACTTTTTAGTTTCGATTTCAATAATTTATCAATACTTCGAAGCAGTTAGGAACTTGATAAGGGTGAGAAATCATCAATGTTACCACCTATCTCGAATTCATATACCGAAATTAGACTGGGACGTCTACCCGATACACCATTTAGAAAGCTTTAAAATATCAAGTGTTTTCTCCTTTCACTGACTTGTCAGTTAGTTTTGGATTTCTTGATGTAAAACTTAGATTTGGATTCTTTTTAAATAAGTTTTGAAATAGTATTTTATTGAAGGAACGTAAACTTAACTCTCATCAATATGACATTAACAGTTTTGAAGGAACTTTGATATTGTGGAACCGAATTTAAAATATCTATTGATTACTGTCTACAGACTTTCATTTACTCTTCAGGTCGTATTGGAGACTAGAACATCTTTAAAGGAATTCCTAAATTTCAGTCAAATTCTAGTGAAATTGAAAATCGTAATGAAACTCAAAATGGTTTATCTTTGCAAATTAAACGTGTAATTTCTTCTGTATGTCGTTTCGTGTTAGTTTTTGTACTTTATTCATGATCATTTCAAATATTTTTTTTTTCTAGCTGCAGGATGGATGATGACAAAAAAAGTAAAAATTTTAGAAGAAATGGCAGGTTAGTAATATTTGAATTTTACTTACAAAGAAAAACAAAATAAACATTTGAAGTTTTTCATGAAAATAATTACAGATTTTTAATTCTTAATAGTAATTTGTAAATTACAAATGTATACATTAATTAACATTTTGATCTGCCCTTATATCTATTTTCATATGCAGTTCCCCCTATTAACATTTGAACATGTACAACATATGATGAGACATTGATGAGGAGTCAGTACCCGAACTGAACATTTATCACCATTTATTGTGTTTAGTGCCTCAATTCAAACTAATCATTGACTTTCTCTGATAATTTGAAATGAGAAATAAATAAATAAAAATAAATGACAGTGATGAGGAAGAAATAAGCAACCCACATTATATAAAAAAAAATAAGATGCCAGATGTAAAAAGTAAACTGGAATGTCTCTAAGTTGGGATATTTCATCATACACAGTATAGAACCTAAAGTAATAAAACATGCACAAGTTCATTCATAAGACATCTTACATCTTTAAGATGGGGATAATGATATCTGGATATCCCAAAACATTTGCTTCCTGTTCTTATTTCCTTTACTTTTCATTTGATTAGGCTGTTTGAAAAAAATTTGAGGAAACCGTATTAAATAACCATTTCCAATACTGTAAAAGAATACTTCAAAAATCCTGTTCATTCCAAAGAACAGAAAGACGTTAGGTGCTTTGAAACTAAATATTTCAAATCTTTAAATCCAAGAAGATTTTTCATAACACAAAATTGGAACTGGCTTCATATTCTTGCTATGAAGTGGGTGCGTATATATTTCTGTTTTCTCAGTGTATTTTTGAAATGGACTAAATTGAATATTTCCCATAAATGATTTTAATCTCAGATACTTACCTTCTGTTTTTGGTTTCATTATAGTTCTGTTGCGATAGCTTAAGACAACTTGACATTCTTGCTTGTTTGGTCTTAACATCTTGCCATTACTTCTCTAGAATGTTTCTCTATAACAATTTTACTCATAACTTCTGAATTTACTCACAAAATTCATTTGGTATTACCTAGATTATTTCTGCCACACCTTTTCAGTATCTCAGTGTAGCTGTTATTTTAAACTGGTATAACATCAAAAGAAGGTTGCCTCTCGGCAGTCTTTAAATTACTAATGTAATTTATGCCTGATGTCATGCCTAGTGTTATCTTAAGCAAAAGCAGTTGAAAGAGTGCTTGTTCATATAAAAAAAAAAATCAGGATTTGAAAGTTTGAGGAAATTACTATTCATGAAAGGAATATATGAATTAGTTTAAGTTTCCATGTTATTTGCTTTAAATTTATGGTCATTAAGGATGACAGCTTTTGTAACAAAGTAAAATCTCTGAAATTCAGTGTTGCTCCGATTCCCCTTAACAGGAAAATTTGATTAATGCTAATGGATTTCATTATAAAAGACAATGTTATCAACTTAAGTTCCCTCAGAATTTTCAAAATAAGTGTTTATCTTATCAATTTAACTAACAAATGGTAACATGGAATATTATAAAATTTAAGCTAGGAATTGGAACTTAACAGTGTGATGTTAACATACTTTATAAAGTTACAATAATAAAAAGATTGAACTGAATCCCAGCATTCAACTAAAGAACATTTTTCAAAAAAACTGTGATAAAAAGTTCAGTAATAATAAAAATAAACAAGTATTTTTTAATTTGTTTACTTCTGTGTTTATTTTTATCATTACTAAATAAGAACATCTTTGTTTTTTAATAATAAAAAGATGCTCACTTGTTAAGCTTATTTAATTTCTTACCTTTTTAATTGTTTTGTATAGGTAAATGTCATATGTTAGAGATTCAGATAGCTAATGTCTCTCTTAGATGGATAATGGTGTTCCTATTCCATTATAATACTAAACTGTATTAAAATTAAGGATAGTACCTTTATTATAAGATTAAGATTCTGCTAAATAAGATGGAACTAGGCAGCTTCAAGCATCTCGAGTATCTGAATTTTCACTGTATTAGGTTTTATTGAGCCAACTTGTTGCATTGTTGTAACAAGGTTAACTAATGAAACGGTATCTACTGCATGTTACCAGGTCCTGTTATCCAAGTTCATTTTTTTTTTTCCTAAAAAGTGTTTGTAAATTTTGAGATTCAAATTTCAAAATAAAAGAATTATGTTGAGGCTATTGGAAATTATTATTTGTGTAAATTGTGACCCGTTATATTAAATTGTGGTCTGTTTTCTCTTCCTTAAAAACTTGAACATAATTTCCATATAAGTGACTGCATTTAAAGTTTTAAATTTAGAAAAGAAATTGCTATTTATTTCCTGAATCTGAACCTTCTTTTGATGTTCATTGAAAGAACATGAGCAGGTTTCTTTAAGATGGGTAGACTGTTGTCGCTGAATACATTCATTCCCCTGATACTAATGTTGAAGCTGCTAGATACAAGTATTCTGTCTTTAATTACCAGTTAATAAAATTACATAGGTAAAAATTCTTCAGACTGCATCTATCTTGATATGTGTAAAGAATAGAGAAACTTAAGTTTTTTTTTTTTTTTTTGATCATTTGTCCAGAAATACAATACCATGTTATACTGTCTTGCATTCTTAGAGAGAGGACCTAAGAAGTTAATATAAAAACACCAACAAAGCTAAGTTATGACCACAATGTAAAAAAAAAATTATATTTTTGGAGCTATTAAAGAGAATACAGATACAAAATTAGCAGTTAGAATTTTTCAGAATATTTAAGCGAAAGTTATTCAAATAATGTCTCCACTCAAGCAGCCTTTCTCCCATCCAACATTAAATGAAAAAAGCTTTTTAAAATTTGACTTAAATGAAAACCTTAAAAATGTAATTAAAAATCAAAAATTCGCGCCGTTGTTCTAAAAGTTGGCAGGAGTGTTACCAAAGCTTTCAAGAATGCCCGACAGGTGGCAGAATACTGGAGAGAGGCGAAACGTTGCCACATGACCAGTGCAAAATGGTGGCTCCACTTGCGATATGCACCAAGGAAGAACGGCGTTCTATCATACGTTTTCTGAGCAGTGAAGGTGTGAAACCTTGTAGGAAGTTCACGAATGGGTGACTTCTGTGGCAGATGCTCCGCGCCCGTGTCAAGCACACTGTTGTGACACCAGAGTCTATTGCAGCTGTTGAAGCCATTGGGATCAAAAATTGCCGTGTGACCATAGATGAAATAGTCATAGATGAAACATTAGTCATGGCTCAGCACATTACATCATTCATGATGTGCTCAAGTTTCACAAAGTGTCTGCAAGATGGGTGCTACGGCAGCTCACTGAAAAACTGAAAGTGCGACGTATTGATGCCTGTGAAGAACTTTTGCGGCGCTTTGAAGTAGAAGGTGATGGCGTCCTTGCGAGAATCGTTACAGGGGACGAAACCTGGATACACTACCACCAACCCGAATCAAAGCGAGCAAGCAAGGAATGGCGCCATTCCTCATCATCGAAACCCAAGAAGTTCCGGACGCAGCCATCTGCAGGAAAGGTTATGCTGACTCTTTTGGGATGAAGTAGGCGTTATTTTGGAACACTACACGCCTAGGGAGACACCATCACTGGTGCATCATATTCCGCCTGCAATCAGATCAAAGCGACGTGGACGTCTGACTACTGGTGTCCTTCTGCAACATGACAATGTACGGCTGCATTCTGCCCGTGCAACAGTTGCAACCATAAATTACCTTCACTTTGTGATTCTTCCACATCCACCATACTCGCCAGACCTCGCCCCAAGTGATTATCACGAGTTTGGACCACTCAGAGGCGATGTGAGGAAAGAAATTTCGGTCCGATGAAGAGGTACAACAGGTGGTGCACAAGTAGCTGCGCACACGATCAAAAGACTTTTTTTTTCCAGAGGAATCCGTTCACTTCCTATGCGCTGGAGGAAGTGTGTTGAACGGCATGGAGACTGTCGAAAAATGATACACTTGTGTTCCACTTTTGTTCAGTAAATTAAATTTAAAAAAAAATAATTGAAGGTTTTCAGGTGACTCTCCCTCGTATATCAATTGCTCAAAGAAATTTTAATATTTCTACAGCAGACCATTTTCGAATAGAATAGGATTGTTGGTTGTCTTATTGCTAAGAATAGTTACATTATGCATACCATATTATGCTAGCAAATAAGAAGGACACACAGATGCTTTTTGCATAACAAATTAAAAAATGAAATGTAATTTTAAATTTAATGAACTAAAGTTAAACAAAAATAAACATCTTAAGCTCCTTATAAATTATGGCTGTTATATCACAAATTCTTACTGAAAGCATGTTCATTATATTCACAATTGGATGTTTTTATTGCTTCTCAGGCTTATTCTTTAACGAGACATTATATTCAGTTAAAAATTATTTTTACGTGCGTTAAAACTTTTTTACAATAAAAAACTATACATTACACACTTAATTAAAAAATGACATATTTACAATGGAGGCTTTCAAACCCGCATGAGGTTCAACATCATGCCCTCTGATGATGAACCCCATGTGGGTTTGAAAGCCTCCATTGTAAATAGGTCATTTTTTAATTAAGTGTGTAAGTGTATAGTTTTTTATTGTAAATAAGACACATTATATTGTGATAGTCTAATGTGGCTGTTGTTGACTACTATCTAGCTATATAAGTTCAGCAAGCTCGAATCACTGATTTTTAAGAATTTTAATTACTGTCTAGAGACAAGAGAATTGTGTTAGGGTTGTTTCTCAAGGATTTCAAAAATGTGTCCTCCTTTTCGGCAAATATCTTTGCTAATTTGATTTTTTTAAAAATAGTCTGAAGCAGTTTAAAAATAAAATAAAAAGGGCATTATTTATAACCATAAATTTTAAATGGAGAGAAATCGCCAACTGGACAATTTCTCTCCATTTATAAATGATTATGGACGTTAAACTTGCTTTCCATAAATTTTAAACTAAATTAAATTGTAATTAAGTTTAAAATTGTAAGCAATCGAGAAAAAATGCAAATAAAATTGTCTGCTTCACAATATTGATAAACAGTACAGAAGTTACTGTAATTCTCGAACATTCCTGATGAACGCCCAAGGAACTGAACCTAAATATCGGATAATTTCATCCCGAGTGAGAAAAATCCCCTCGTCAAAGGTTACATTATTTGTAGATTCAAAGAAAACAAGTTAAAGTTTTAAATGAAACTGCAAGTATGTTAAATGTTTTTTAAATTAATGAATTTAATCAAAATTCAGTTAATATTTTTCTCTATTAAAGAAAGGATTCAATTTTTGATCAGTCTGTTCTGTAGTTTTAAAGAAGGGTAGCTTCAACTTTCCATTGGAGTTTAGTACAGAGTTGTTACATGCTAATAAAACTTACTGAAAATTAAGCATAATAAAATTGATATCAAATAATAGGGTAATAAAAGCTGGATATAAAATAAGTATAATTTTTTTTCTTACTTTTAGCCAAATTTTACTTCTAAATTAACTTTTATATCAATCCTCCCATCCTTTGTATTGAGATCCATCTTTTATTTATTCTACTGTGCAAAACTGAACAGTGTTTCGTTTTAAGCCAAGAAATGTCCTCTTATTGAGTACTTTGCTTTGGGCTTATTATTGATTCCGTTATTTTAATGTATAAGAATAAATAAGCAATAGTTTCACTCGCCCTTGTCAATAAATCACTAAGTTTTTGCCATAGTTCTGTTTCCTTTAACCATTCTGAATAGCTTGCAAATTTTCAGCCAACTTATCTATAGGTAAAAATGAATAAAATGGTAACTTGCATATTATTTGTTTCAAGTATTTCATAAGCACAGATTGTCACTTTGTTTTATCCATCAAACATTGCATTACATTTTTAAAAATAAAATATATTCAGTCACTGTTCTTATTACTTTGGGATGGTTCATGAATTTTTTTCCTATATTTAACCTTGATTGATCTGAAAATTCCCTTTCCGTGGATTCAGTTTAATGAATTACAGTTGATATTGAGAAACATTAAAAAAAAAAAAAAAAAAAAAAAAGTCCAATGCTGATTAGGCAGATGTGTCTAACAGGTTAAGAATAAACACAACAAGTAAATAGAAAGATGTCATGGGTAAGGGAATTTATTGTAATATTTATTGTAATTTAATAAACCTTTTAAATACTAGTGTGATGTTGTAGAAGAGTTTTTCATTATTGTAATATTGTTTGAGTAACTCAAACCATTTTTGAAGAAGTTTTTCATGAAGAAATTTTAAACTTAAAGTTCAGAATAATTACAAATAAGAAATTTTTTAATGTCCCCCTGGAGGAACTCTTTAAGTTTAAAATCTGTTATTGTCTCTTGACAGCTTATTTAATCTTTACCCTTAGCATTATGTATAAATATCTCATCATTCAAGTACATTACCATGAATATTTGCTTTGCATTAACTTTTCATCATTAATATCAGACTTTGCTTGGATCGTTGCATGACATTTCCAATTTCCAAGTTTCAAATGATTTTGACGATGAATTAGAGGTCTGCTGAATAAGAGTTGTGTGAATTAAATATTTGAGTTGGCGGCTATTTTCTTCTAAACACTTCCTTACTTAATTTGACACATGACTCTAAATATTTCTAACAGCAACATTCTCTTCAATGGTTTCAAATTCTGATTAGCTTTTGTTGCTAGTCTAAACCACAGATTCTAAGGTAGCCTCATAATCTATAGAAAACGAAACCTATTGGAGTCTGGTCTGGAGACCTAGGAAGCTGTTCGATAAACCTACGTCATCCAATCCATTTCCCTGGAAATGATTCTTGTTAAAACTCCCAGCTGAATTGCAAAATGTGACAGAGCACCATCTTGCCCAAACTACAAAGCTACTTGTTCACGTAATTGAGATATAAGGAAATTTTCCAGCAAAAGAGGATAAAATTCAGCATTTAGATTAATTGACATTTCTTTGGGATGTTTTGGGATCAGTTGAACTTGGTAGTTGTGCACTAGGTTGCTGATCAAAAATGCTTCCTTTCTCTCTGAAACAAGGGAAGGATATCGGCAGTTCTATGATCAATTAGTGGCCTGGCAGGGTGCTTGGCATTAAAAATATCCTTTATTCACATAAGAATCAGTTGTATTCTTTCTTTTTTATTTAGCAATGGTATATCAATCTGAAAATAAAAATAATTAAACAAAAAAAAAAATTATTTGACCATGCGTATACACTTGAACATCTGCAGTTTTGACCTACAGGGTGTGGCAGATATTTGAGAACACACATTCTAAGTGACACAGTATCCTGAACGTCATCGTAACACATCCCTTTGTTTTGTTGGTAAATATGGCTGAACCTATGCTAACCAAGGAAATGAAGAGGAATGCAGTCATCGTCTCCTTGGCTGCAGGACACTCCGATTCCGAAATTGCTGCCTTCCTGAAATTCGCCCGGTCATTCGTCTTCAATGTTTGGAGAGAGCTGGAGACAGCCAGTGGTGATGTGGAAACCGTTTCCCATAGGAAACGACTTTGTCAGTGCTCGGACAGGACCAGGATGCCCGAATTCATCGATTCTGTCCAAGCTGCTGTCGAAGTTGACCCAGGGAAGTCCAAGAGGGCACTAGGCAGGGAGATGCAGGTTGATGAGGCCACCATCCAACTTGTGGTTCATGAAGACTCCCGTTCAAGTCGTACGTTATGCGTAGAGGCCAGTTCATGTCCGCGAGAACCCGGAAGAACAGAATGACCCGAGCCAAGGTCCTCTTCAACAAGCTGAAACATCCGGAGCAGCCAGGAATGCTGTGGTTCTTCTCGGATGAGAAAAACTTCGTCCAGGACCAGAAGGTGAACAGCAGAAATGATCGGTGGCTGTGTAACACAGGTCGGGGAGGTTCCGACCATCATGCACACCAAGTTCCCCGCCTCCGTGATGGTTCTGGGTGTCGTGAGCAGTGAGGGCGACGCGATGCCTCCACATTTCTTTCATCAAGGTGCCAGAGTCAACGCCATTGCATACACCGACATGTTAAAGACGGTTGTGCAACCCTGGATTACTGCTATAGCACGTGGCAGGCTGTATGTTTTCAGCAGGACTCCGCTCCAGCCCATACGGCCCATTCAACCCAAGAATGGTTAGCCACCAATTTTCACGACCATGTCACTCCAAACATGTGCCCCCCCCC
>JAFIDM010000001.1:59329038-59359221 GCA_023159025.1 Thereuonema tuberculata | reverse complement strand
TATTATGTCTGGGGCGTGGTTGAGAGGGCCTCCAATAAACATCCACACAACACCGGTGAAGTTCTCAGGGCAGCTATTGTGGATGCCATGGCAAATATTCACAGGACCCATCTCATTCATGCCTGTGGACGTTTCAGCAGCGTTTAGAGGCTGTTATTGCGGCAGATGGCAGTTTCATTGAATGATGTCCTGCATTGGATCTTTCTTCCCATGCACATAAAGTTCAATAGTCTTTAAATGCTCTATTTTCAGTCTCTTCTCATTTTTTCCACGGATATTATTTTGTTCTCAAAAAAATATTGCATCATAATATACCGTGTAGCTGTACAGTAGTTGCAGCATATCAATTTCAGAGTTTTTGAAACTCCAAGATTTATTTATATTAATTTAATGTGCTGAATACTCAATTTAAAAATCCAATGATCAACGCACAAAATTATAAAGATTAAAACATAATAATAAAACATACGTATTCGGATCATCTTCCTGCTAGATCCTTTATCAAGTTGTTTCCCTCCTTTTTAAAAAACCATTCCTTCCCTCTGGAAGTCATCTGTGCAAATGGATCCAAGATTTATTATTTACTAAAAGTCAAACATAGTATTAAATACTATTGCATACTTTTAAGTGTTTATTTTTCCCCATTTCTTTTTGTTAATTTCCATTCTCAATGAAAAAACTTATCTTTATTTCAAAAATTATTACATTATTAAGATTTGATTAATTTCAAGTAAATGAATTTTGATTGGTAGTCTTGATTTACTGTTGGCAAAGCTATTAAACTGAAGTGTCTTTACCTATATTTTCAGTTTATTTTCCAGAGACTATTGATTTTTTGTTGACTAAAAATCAAAATCCGATTTTGATTTTTTTTTTTAAATTAAATAATATCTATATGCATAATCTATCAGTTATTTGAATGTTTTTTGATGTATTCCATTTTTGTAAATATCTAAAATCCATCCTAAAAACTATTGTATAATTTTAGAATGAATATCTCTAGAATATTTAACCTACAGATATTTCTAGAGCTGGATTTTTGAATTTAAAAAAATAAAAAAATAAATCCAGTTTGTTGTAGATTATCTGAATGGCATTGATATGTGGTTGCTTCAAATTCAGTAAATTAAAATTGTTTAACTGCAAATATTGTTTCTTATTCCTTACAAGAATTTCTTAAATTACCACGAAGCTTTTAGGTAAATATTTTATAAAACTGATTTTTATTTTCTGTGTTAAATTGATTTTGATACTTTGTTTATGCATTACAGCATTGGTTTCTCTTATCTTATTTTACAGGGCTGGCAGAGCAAGATATTTTGAAAGATCCAGTGAGAATTCGTCTTCTGATGGCAGGTCTAGTAATCGGAGCAATCATAGGGGAAAATATAAAGGAAACGGAGGGAGTAATTCCAATCGTGGAAATAGGCAAGTACTGTGGGATTCACAGATGCAGGATACTTTCAAAAGGCCATCACCAAAGGATTTGCAGCCCTTGCATCCAATTGGGTTTAAGAAGCTAGAAGAGATGCTGATCAAAAAAATGCCACCTGATGAGGTTTTGCTTCATCTTGTTAGTCCACGATCAGGAGTTCGTGAACTCTTGACAGAGGTAGACATAAAACCATATATGATGACTGTATTTATACAAGTTATCGGTGTAGCCTGTGCCTCAAGAGGATTACGTCAGAATCTTATCACACTACTGAATTTATTAATGGAGTCGTCCTTTTTAACAAATCATTTACCAAATTTTATAGTGAAGATTCCCAAGCTTGAGGAACAAAGAATGAAGTCAAGTATAATATTGGACAATATTTTTATCCTTTTACAAAATGTGCTTGAAATATTCCCATCAAAAGCTTTAGAAAAAATTGAAGTGGCTGTAATAACATGTAAAAATACCATTTCCCAGTTGGAGGATAAGTGCATTGAAACTCCTGAATTGGTACTACAAAAGTTAGGCAATCTCGAACAACACATAAAGCATCTAATTCATATGGCTCATTTGAATGCAAGGCTTCATAAGCCCAAAAGCAGATTGGAGGACCTACATAATCAACAGCCTCCAAATAACTTTCGAGATTTGTCCATTATCCCAACAACAGAAGAAATTCATGCAATACATCCCCCTTTCATTCGTCCTAACATTTCTGAAGGTGCATATTTAAATGCAGAACACTACCTTGATGTTCAGTTCAGATTACTGCGAGAAGACTTTGTGGCACCTTTGAGAAATGGGATTGCAGAATATCTTTTGAAAAAGAAGAAAAATGGGAATCAAATTCCGATAAAAATTCAAGATATAAGAATATATTATAATGTACATATTCTTCATCCAGTGTGCACTTGGGATGGTGTATTTCATATGATTCAGTTTGATATACAGTCATTACCCAAAGTGCGTTGGGAAGCGACGAAGAGATTAATCTATGGTTCACTAGTTTGTCTTTCAAAAGATGATTTCCAAACAATGACTTTTGCTACTGTTGTAAATAGGGATCTTAAGAATCTAAAAGAAGGCTTGGTGTTGGTTCGGTTTGAGAACAATGAAGCATTTGATGTAAATCATGAAAATACATTTGTTATGGCTGAAACACAGGCTTATTTTGAGGCATACTGTCATGTTTTGAAAGGACTGCAGGAAACAACAGAAGAATCTTTACCACTGAAAGATTACATTGTTAATGCAAACAGAATTGTTCAACCCCCAAAATACCTCAATGACTATACTCTGTATGACCTGAGCTGTCTTACCGATAATCCATCAAAATTGCATAAAGCATCTTGTACAGATTCTTTTGATTTTGATTACTTTGAATATCCTCATTGCTATTCACCAGCAAGTTCTGTACCAGTGTTGCAGTTAATGAAGTGGCCATCAGCCAAGGAACTTAAATTAGATCCAAGCCAATTGAGAGCCCTTCAAGCTGGGCTAACTAGAGAAATGGCAGTCATTCAAGGTCCACCAGGTACAGGAAAGACGTATGTAGGACTGAAGCTTGTACAAGTACTTTTGAATAACCGAAAGAAATGGTCCCAGAGATTAAATCCACTCTTTGTTGTTTGCTTTACTAACCATGCCCTAGATCAATTCTTGGAAGGTATTTTGCAGTTTACGAATGAAGTGGTGAGGGTTGGAGGTCGTTCTACAAACCTTCAGCTAGAAGAATACAATTTAGCATTTATTAGAAGAAAGCAACAAGAAGCCAAAGAAACTGCCTCGCACATCTTTCAGAATAGAAAGGGAATAATAAAGGATATGCTTTCCCTGAGAGAAACCATTGAGGAAATTGGAGAGGCTGTTAAAGGAACACTAAATGGAATTGTCCATGAGAATTTCCTTGAACATGTGATAGATCCTATGCATTATCGTAGTTTAATCAATGATTACTACTACACTGGTAATTATCACAAATCTAAGATTAGCAGTTACATAATGGAATGGCTATGTCTAACACCTACAGCCGAATTATCACAAGATGATTTGGCCTTCATCTCGAATAGTGATGCTCAAAATCCTACAGCAGATGAGGAGGAGGAAGAGGATGAAAATGCAGGCGAAATTTTGGAAGAAGCTGAAATGGAACAGGAAAGGAGACTTCTGTCTGATGCTGATGAAATGCCCAATAATCATCAGCACAGGAGGAGGAAGTTTGAAGAAAACTTAGTTGCCAAATTTGAAGAACTTAAAATTGTAGATGAGGAATCGAACCGAGAGGATGATTGGAAAGTTGTTGGCTACAAAAACATAAACAAAAGTCTTTTGAAAAGAGAATTAAAGAATACTACCATAATGCCAGAAGAGGAAGTGAAGTCTGTCAAGGATATCTGGCAACTGCCCCTTCAGAAACGCTGGTCTTTGTATCGCTATTGGATTGCTAAGTATCGTCATAATTATTTAAGAGATGTCAAATATTATGAAGATGTATACAATGAAGAAGCAAAACGTCTTAAAGAAATTAGAAAAATTGAAGATTTATCAATTCTGCACAATGCTGAAGTGATTGGCATGACAACATCAGGTAGTGCAAGATTAAGAACCTACCTGCAAGAACTAAAGCCTGCTATTGTCGTAGTAGAAGAAGCAGCGGAAGTGTTAGAAGCCCACATCATTACATCTCTTACACAGCACTGCAAACATCTTATTTTGATAGGTATGTTAATTATTAATATTTACTTTGTCAAAATTACTGTTTTTTCAATATATTCACTAAAGTTATCTTAATTCTTAAAATTGAAGAACCAATAACACATTTGCATTTATCTTGAATTATTATTTTTCACCTTGACAACATTTTCAGTCATTTTGTCAAATCTGCTGCATTAAGTCTAAGTTTCTTTAACTATTAATTAGTACTTTCAACAAAATTAATTTTCAATAATTATTTGACCTTTATTTGATAACTTTTTTTTAAGAATGATGCTCTGATTAGATCTCTTTAAAAGAGCTTGTTAAAACACTTATTGCAAGGAATACATCTGTTCAGTTTTATTGGAAAATGGAACAGTTTCAATAGTATTGCATTCCTTTCTTTAATCCTTTATTATTCATTTAAATGATTTTTTTTTTTTTTTTAAATTTAAAAATGATTTGTTTCTGTGATTGTTATCTGGTGATATCTCCACTTAACCATTCAGATTTTTTGTCTTTAAATTCAAAAGATTAACTCTCCTCTTTGGTCAGTTTGTCTTTTTAGCTGCTCATTTGTCTGAATTTTTTGTTGCTTTCTATTCAAAATTAAGGCAGTATGATGCAATTTAATATTTTCAATATTTTTAATCGATTAGATCTATTTTTTTTTTTCCTATAGGAAATTCCTACCTTGTTTTATAAAATTAACATTTTAAGAGTTAAAAGTTGCCCTTTAGTTATATAAAATCTATGTAAGTAATATTTAATAGAAATTTAATTCTGAAAACTTTTCCATTTTTTTTATTGCAGGAGACCATCAGCAACTTAGACCAAATCCAACTGTTTACCGACTTGCAAAAGATTATAAACTTGACATTTCTTTATTTGAACGCCTCATCAACAATGGTGTTCCGTTTGAAAAGTTGTTGCTTCAACACCGCATGCGACCTTGTATATCAAAGCTTTTAGTTCCTCACATATATGAATCGCTTCAAGATCATCCATCTGTCTTTGATTATGAAAGGGTGAAAGGTGTGAGTTCCAACATGTATTTTGTTTGTCACAATGTTCCTGAGAAAAAGATGTCTGACACTAAGTCTCATGCTAATGAGTTTGAAGCTCGTTACATTGCTAATCTGTGTAAATATTTTTTGGACCAAGGATATAAGCCTTCACAAATCACTATTCTCACTACCTATCTTGGACAGCTGTATACCTTTAAGAAGCACATGAGGGATTTGGATATTCAGAATGTCAGAGTTACTGTTGTAGATAATTTTCAAGGTGAAGAAAATGACATAATTCTTCTGTCTTTGGTGCGTAGTAATATTGAAGGAAGTATTGGGTTTTTAAAAATTCCAAATCGAATTTGTGTAGCTCTATCTCGGGCAAAAAAAGGACTGTATTGTATTGGGAACTTTAATTTATTGGCTGAAAAAGAAAACTTGTGGAGAAGTATTGTCTTATATCTGAAAAGAGAAAATATGGTTGGTCCTGCTATTACAGCATACTGTCAGAATCATCCTAAAACAGTGGTTTACTTACAAACCCCAGATGACTTTAAACAAGTTCCTGATGGAGGATGCATGAGACCATGTGAATTTCGCCTTCAGTGTGGACATCAGTGTGAAAAGAAATGCCACCCAACTGATCCTGAGCACCTTGAAACTGTATGTAAAAAGAACTGTACCCGGATGTGTAAAGCAAAACTGCATCTTTGCCCACGTAAGTGTGGTGAAGATTGTGGTGAATGCGTAGTTCCTGTACTGAAGTTTATTCCTCAATGTGGTCATCAGCAAGAAGTGCCCTGCCACCTTGAACCCTCAAAAGCCCATTGCTCAAGCCCCTGTCCAAAATTTCTTCCCTGTCGTCATCCATGCCCTAAAAAATGTGGTGATACATGTGCTATGGACTGTGAAGTCCTGATTCAAATGAATATTCCTTGTGGTCATAGAATATCTGTGCCGTGTCACAAATCGAAGCAGAATCCTTTGTTTTTATTAGCATTATGTGATAAACCTTGTAGGGCTGTACTACAATGTGAACATCAGTGTAAAGGAAAATGTGGTACTTGCTATCAGGGTCGTTTACATGAAAGTTGTCAGGAGAAATGTGAAAGGCTTTTAGTCTGTGGGCATATTTGCCAACAGCCATGTGCAAAAAGCTGCTTGTCATGTACTCGTCCATGTGAAAATCGATGTCCTCACAGCCGGTGTCCCTTGAAATGTGGCTATCCTTGTTCGCCATGCAGGGAACCTTGTATTTGGCGATGTGAGCATCAAGCATGCAGTAGATTGTGTTTTGAACCATGTGATAGATTACCCTGTGACAAACCTTGTCAAAAGAAAATAAAATGTGGACATCCTTGCATAGGATTGTGTGGAGAGCCTTGTCCTAGTAAATGTCGCATCTGTGATGCAAAAGAAGTTACTGAAATATTTTTTGAATCGGAGGATGAAGAAAATGCATTGTTCGTTGAACTGGAAGACTGCGGTCATGTGTTAGAGGTAACAGGTTTAGATAAATGGATGTCAATGAATCTAGGTGAGACACGGTCGATACAGATGAAAACATGTCCAAAATGCAAGACAATTATTCGTCAAAATTTAAGGTATGGACAGGTTTTAAAATCGACATTAGATGATATTCTAGAAATAAAATCAAAGCTGTTTGGAAGAGTTTCAGAAATGGAAGTTGAAAAAAAGAATATCCTGAAAACTCTTGACGACTCACTTATTCCAGTATACTTTGCTGCAAGTCATGACATTTTAAACAAACGACTTCAGAGGCCTAAAATGCCTTATTCTGAAATCAATGTCTTAGAGAATCAAGTGAATTTCTTGTCACAAATGGCAAGAATCAAAGAAAGGGTTATGCTTCATGGTACGTTTGAAGAACTCTCTGAAACAGAATACGAGTTGAAGCAGTATGAAACCTGGCTAATGAAACATAATCTACGCTTTTCAGAACAAGAACTTACAGAAGTACATGCTGAAATCGACAGGCTTTCTCTTCTGTCTGAACTGTACAGTATTGCTGGTCAGTATTCAGGAAGAAGGAATTTGAAACCAGAAGCTCAAGAATTCTATGACTCTGCTTATAAAATTCTGAAGAGTTTATCTGTATTCACTGGTACTGCCAAGACGACTGCCTCAGCTTTATTGAATACAATCAAACAAATTCATGGATGCTTATGCATTAACGAGGAGGAGAAAGTTTCAATTGTAAAAGCACTGAATCTCAAACAAGGACACTGGTTTAAATGCCCCAACAATCATTATTATATTATAACAGAATGTGGAGGTGCTATGGTTGAAGGAAGGTAAGACTAATCTCTCTATTTGTAATAAAGATAACAAAAAAAAAAAAAATTAATAACTTAGTTATACGTGTATGTTCAGTGAAAGAATAACTCATTCATTCTTAATTTATTGCCTATGTATTCTTTTGAGGATCATCAAAATTTCGTAAATTCATTTGTCAGAGGGATAAGTACTGCATTGATAAACAGAAGATTTAATAAAGGAAAATAAAATTAAAATCTTCGTGAATTATTTAGAATAAAAATTGTTTAATTTTTGGAATATTAACCCCCCCCCCCCAAACCTTTTTTTTCTATTGAAAATGATTGAGAAAGAATGAGTTGTTGTTTTATTTATCTTCAATAAGCTTAATATAAAGGTAATTGTGCTTACTCTATTTAGATATCACCATATAGGATTACTAGTTCAGTTTTAATGCGTACATATTAATTCATCAATTAATAATGAACCAATTCATTGTGAATTTAGGATTTTTAAAATGCAATACAACATTTAACATAATTCTTATATTTAAATTCCAATGTCTACAGCCACACCATTGGGAAATATTTAAAATGATAAAAAACCTTTTTAAACTTGCTGTTTTCAAAATGAATTAGTACAATATTAAATAGAAATTCTGAATATGATTTCTAAGTTATCCTTTGAAAAGTATACATATACTGTTTCTTAGTCCTATGCCCTTTTCCATAGAAAACGCCTAGCTAAATAGTTTGTGAAGGTCATATGCTTTCCTTACAACTGGCAATTTTTTAAGAGGCTATTAATTCAAGAAGATTGCTATCAAATCATCTATCTCTTGCTGAAGCAAATACATTATACATGGATAAAATTGAAAAATGGTGATCTTTACTTGATAATAACTTGAAGTGAATGAACATTGATGACAAACTTTAGGAAGAAAGGTGAACATTACTGGCAGTAATCTATTGATGAAAATGACTTGAGGGTGGAATTGGTCTTAGTACCAATGAC
Source organism: Thereuonema tuberculata (assembly GCA_023159025.1). Classification (NCBI taxonomy): domain Eukaryota; kingdom Metazoa; phylum Arthropoda; class Chilopoda; order Scutigeromorpha; family Scutigeridae; genus Thereuonema; species Thereuonema tuberculata. The sequence continues at coordinate 59,350,788 of JAFIDM010000001.1, read as the reverse complement.
CATCACTCGTGCTGTTGTGTAAGCAGCAATGCTGTCAGCATAAAATTGACATGCGTCCGGATAGTTTTTGGATAATGTATTTACTAATATATAATTCTTTTCACCTTCATTGGCAGATTAAATCATTAGTAAAATCAAACAGTCCTTACATTACACTTAATGGAAACACTAAGTTTAAGCATCTATTGTTGACATAAGACAAATGTATCCTTGTGATAATATAAACTAGTCTGATTTATTATAAAATTAGAAAAAAAAAAGTCTAGAAAGGTCATTATTTAAGACTTCAAAATCTTTAAAAATTGCAAAAGCTACCAGAAGGGCTCTAGCATTCAGTCACTTGATTTGAATTACATACGCTGCAGTAGTACAAGATGACACTCCATTTGAAAAAGTGGTGTAATTTACTTGGCAAATATAGCTGTATAGTCCAGTAAAACTAGAATTAACATGAGATTTTGGGTAGAAAGTTTGGAGTATGTTTGATCAACATGGACCATGTAACAAGTAGATAAGATAGACTGTGTTGAAATAAAGAATTGGTAATAGTTCATTGTGCTGCATTTTTAACAAATAGTCTTTGATTTTATGGGTACTGGAAAATTTTTCTGAAGGCCCTTCATAAAAATAGAAGTGATTTTGTGTGCATTGAATTTTGTAGGTACAAAATTCTAAATTGTAAACTAAAATTTTTTAAGATAATACACTATTCTTTATGCGATTCTTGAGAATATACCTTTTCTCCAAGTGAAGGAACTGATCTAATTTTTTTTTTCTTTTTTTCTGCCTTAAATTTAGATCCCATGGGACTTATCAGTTAAAGAAGTTTTCTGCAGTAGCTACAGCTCAAATGTTAGTGGATCTCTGTAATGACTCACTGAATTTTCATAATATCAACTTTTACAGAATTAAAAAAAAAAAAGAAAAAGAATTTTAGTAATGTCAGAATTTATTTTTTAGCTTTTGCTATTTCTTGACATTTCTATAGGAAACCCTCAAATTGGACACCTACACTGCTAGGCTCCTATCTGTATTGGTTGCTTACTATTAGAACTTGATATGTTCACAATACTGTATGCAAGATCTTGCTTCGAAAGCTATTTTTTTTTTTTTTTAAATTGTTCATGTGACAATTGATTGTTTTGATCTGGTGGGAAGGCACCTAAGAATTCATTGTTTCTTGAATTGAGAAATTAACTGTTTGAGTTTCACTTCATTCATTGCTTTTTCATTTTTAGTGAACAACATGTAATAACTCTGTACATAAATTGCATCTGTCCATTGCCCTAATTACGACTGCCCAAGTGTTTTCAGAATTAAATATAAAAATAAAACTTGCTTGGAATTCTTTGACCGAGAGTGACATTAGGCATTAGGAGTAGATTGTGTAAAGCACTTCATACTATCCTCAATGATTTCTAGTTATAATATAAACTTTATGGTTAAATAAGATAAAATATCAAACATTTTCAAAAATTATAATAAGTTATTTAAATAGAATTCGACATTTGTATTTCATATTCTCAGTAGTCTTAGTGTGACTTAGGCTTTGGGCAAGGTAATATTGTCTATATGATATTTGTCCAATACAAATATATATATATATAATCTTGGGAAATTACAATAAATTTTTGAGATGGTATTTTCATTTTACAATTTTAAGCTTTGTAATTAAACAGTATTTCATCATTTGCTCTATTTTTTTTTTTTGTCTCGTTTTTTTTTTAAAATTGCCATTTTTGAAGTTAAGTGATACACAGCAACACTATATTCAGAAATCCAGTTCATTGATTTCTAAGTTTTTTCTATTCCTCTTTTGCATGTATGTTTAAACAATTAATATAAATTAAAAACTAGTTGAATTTTGGGATGAGAAGATACTTATGTTACAATTTTTGTTTTATGCATTTTAACTATATTTTAAGATAAATAAATAAACTACACCGCTCACAAAATTTAGGGGATATTGCAAAATGAATATAATACACCCAAAAAATGGGCATTTGAGTTTAATAAAGAACATCATCAGAGAAGCAAATGACACAAAAATGGAACTTGTCTGAAAATGCAAATGAGGTGCAGAATACATTTATCAGGATTAAGCAGGATGTGACACATGGACGGAGGTCAATGTTTGCATGTCAAACGTGATAAATGTCGCACATTGACTGTTCAGTAGGGTGTATGGTCACCTGAGACTGTTACAACACAATGACAGCGATGAGGCATGGAGAGGATCAAATTGTCCAGCAGTTCCTGTGGGATACGTGGCCATTCGTCCACCAGGGCAAATTACAGCTGAGGAAGTGTTATGGGAGGCTATTGGTGAATGGCAACCACATCTTCCTAGTGCATCCCAAGCTTGTTCGATGGGATTCAGGACTGGAGACCATGAAGATCAGTCTATGTGCTCGACTCCAGCTTCTTGCAGCATGTTGTTGACTAGATGCATGGGATGGGGGCATACATTATCATCCATAAAAAGAAAGTTGGCTCCAACTGTTCCAGCATAGGGTACCACTATCGGCTGTAGAATTTCATCCCGATATCTTACAGCAATCACCGTTCCATTTCTAACGACATGCAGGTCGGTACAACCACCATGCCTGCCCACACCATTATTCCACCTCCACCAAAGGAATGTCATTCTTGCAGAAAATGTGGATTCTCCCGTGTTCCATGTTCATGCCAGATCAGGGCACAACAATTGTCAGACTGCAGGCTGAATCTTTGACTCCTCACTGAAGAGAACCATGGACCACTCTTCACAGGTCGAAGGAAGATGCATTTCAGCCCACCCTCTGCAGGTTCTGCAATGTTCAGCAGTTAATAGCATACCATTGGTCACCGGATATACAGTCCACCGTGACGGAGTTGATTTCGCAAGTTCTGAGTATAAACATGTCGTCCAGTAGTAATGAGAAACTGTCCCCGCAGCTCGCATTGCTTCGCTGATTCCTTCGTGCTATTAGTGTCATGTAGCGATCATCTCTTGCAGTGGTGGCACGCGGGCGGCCCAGCCCTGGTCTTTGTGCTGTACCAGTCTCTTTGAAGCAATTCCCGAGCCTGCTAATCATGCTTTGGAAGGTTCCAACTGCTGCTGCCACTGTCATCTGTGTTTGGTCAGCTTTCAAGACCCCTGTGACTCCCTGCTTCAGATTCGGGTAAATCACGTTGCAGTGGCATTTTTAGGCGACAATGATTCTGCCCCTTGTTGTTGATCCAGGAAAGTGGAGATAACCCAGCAGCGCCAGCCTCTTTATACAGGGTTGTGAGCGAACATGCAAATTAACGTTTTGCATCACATTTGCATATTCAGACAACTTCCATTTTCGCGTCATTTGCTTCTCTGATGATCTTTAATAAATAAACTCAAATGCCTTTTTTTTTTTTTTATGTATTATATTCATTTTACAATATCCCCTAAATTTTGTGAGTAATGTACTGTATTTGAAAAATATTATTTTACAAATTATCCAGGTGTCTGATATAAAAAATGACGTGATCAGTATGAAATGCAATACATTATAAAAATGCAGTTTTATCTGAACGATTTTTTTTTCCAGCTTATGACTACCTTTTGAAAGCAAACTGGAGTTCATAATTTGTTGAAGCATCTTTGATGGAAAACATATGTAAAAGATGAAAAAAAAAATAAGTATGGAGTTCGGTAACAAACCAAAAAAAAAAAAAAAAAACTGGCCTCATTTTGCGCATGAAACTATCGTGGCCCATACAAGTTTCATTTTTGGTTACTTTCTGTGACCTGCATACCAGAACCAAGTTATGAGGGTTCTAATAAGGCACTGCTTCTCAACCTTTTTGTTTCTCGGCACACTTTTATATTTGTAGAAATCCCACTGCACAATGAAACCTTGCAGTGTGGGATTTTATCCCACAATGCATCAAACTTTTTCATTGCTGTAATATAGTCCTTTGGAAAAAAGCTCCTATATATTTACAAATGAATACAACAGTCTATTTCAAACATATAAAGATATCCTGAACTACATTTTTTTAGCCGATTTGATTATAATTTAATAATTTATTAGCCCTTAAATGTTAGAACTGAACATATGTAGTTCATAGGTTTACATGTTAATTTCTTCTACATTCAACTTCTTCTAAATGTCTACTGTTTCTTTTAAATATGAAATTTTTGATTAGTGTGAAGTTAAAGGTTTATTACAGATAAAACATTTTGAATTTTCTCATGGCACACTGGTTGAGATGCTCTGTAATAAAGGTTTAACTCATGACTTGTATTTTGGGCTGTATAGATAGTTACACGTTTCAATTTTGGCCACTTCCTGTGAAACAGTGATCACAGACTGGAACTCATATTTTTTCCTTCTACAAGTCATAACTTTTCCAATAAAGTTAGTTTGGGCTATAGAGGTGGCGATTGGTGGATGTATTGATGGACAGATCCACCTTAAATGCTCCTTCCTTTTACACGATGTATACAGATCAGAAAAACAGACCATAGATTTGTGTGTATGGTTTAAGACCAGCAACAAGGTAAATTTAGAAATTGGCCATTAATTTTCGAATGATCTTCAGCCTTGGAAATAATTTTAAGATTAATTTTGCTTTAGCTCAGCAAACAATATTACTATATTTTTCTGATTTTTTTTTTTTTTTTTTTTCCCTCCAAGTAGCATTTTATGATTTACAGTCATTTCAGAATAATATGACCACTACCTAATAATGGGAATAACCACCCTTGGCCTAGATTGTAGCTTGTAGATAGTGTGGTATGGACACAATGAGGCTCTGGAAGGTGGGCCAAGGCGTACGTGTCATTTGGACTGCAGCAGAGCACTGATATCCCAAAGATTATGTGGTTGTGAATCCACACACTGAACTTGTCGATCCAAGGTAGTACGGATAGTTCTGTGCTCCTGGAACCAGTCACGAACCAATTGAGCAATATGGTAAGGATCATTGTCCTGTTGGCACATACCATCACTACCAGGATAAAAGTGCAATATGAAGGGATGCACATAGTGACTGATGATGGATGGGTAACTATTGGCGTTTATCGTCACATCCAGTGAAACCAATGGTCCCAGATCATTCCAAGAAAACATCTCTCAAGCATGAACATTGCCACCACCATCCTGTATTTTACCAACAAGTGTGTTAAGGCTACCTTCTTTCACTTTTTGTCCAATGACTGTATTCCTGTGCAAATGGTAGCTATCATTGCCAATGGACCTTGGCTAACATTGGTGCCTTCATGCAGTGTCTACACAGACCTATGCACAACAGTGTTTGCTCTATAGTTATTTCAAACATCTGGGTGCTCCAGTGTTCATTTGAGTTGTCAATTGCTGCAGTATTATGCATTGATTGATCTTTACGAGTCAACGAAGGCGATGTTCTCCTTTAGGTTCTATGGCCTTTGTGGCTCCACAGTTCTGACAACAGGAGTTACTTAGTGTATGATTGCTCCAATCTTGGTATACCTTACTATGGCAGAATGAGAACAGCCCACAAACTGTGCTGTTTTTGGAGATACTTCCACTTTTCGATCGGTAGCCTATGGTCATTACATTTTGGAAGTCTGTCAAATCACTTCCTCTGCTCATTGTGATTGCTTTACGCACTACGGGCAATCTGTCCCCACCTGCTACTTATATATCCATGTGCGCTACTGTACCAGGTGTACTCTGTCGTGTGCTTGTGTGGGTTTTAAATGCAAAAATTAAAAGTATTACACTACAATTTAAATCAAACCAGAAAGTTTATTGGAAAAACAAAAGACAAATCCAGATATTCATTTTTCACTTTAGTTCCCCTCTGAGAAAGTTTTACTTGTCCTTGGTCAGGTGTGACAACCTCTAACTCTTCAAGGGATAATCTGTGGTTGCTGGCCACATGAAATAAACAGGGTTATTTACTTTTTATTGATGTTCCAGTGTTTTTTTACATTTGGTTGACTGGCAAAAGGCCTACAGATCTTTATGCTTGATATTTTGTTGAAAACTAAATACTTTTCAGCAAAAAGTTGTGTTGTTGAAGTAAAATTTAGCCATACCTTCACACAATGTTAATGATAACCTACATCTCTTGCTTAATACTGTATATCTTTTAAAGTAGTGAACCAAAGAGATAGAAGTCATGTGAAAGAAGTATTAGGTGAAGTGAGCAATGTGATGCTGCAGAAAACATTATTTTTCAACTATCAGTATGTGCAGATATGAAGACTGTTAGAGAAACCTTGGATGTTGACATTATTCAGGAAAATATGTGAGCACCAATGGAATATCCTCAAGGTTTTCAAAGTTTCTTTTGCAAGCACACTTAAATTCTGTGTGAATTTTGCTGGTTTTTATACCATCTTTTAAACAGAAACTTCTTTATCTTCTGTTCTGTTACAATGTTAGATTCCATGCTTGATACCTTCATAGTGAAACCAGGTAATGTTTACTGTTATCAGATAATCATAGTTTTATACTGACATTAAACATACTCATAGGGTTTCAAAGATATTTGCTGAAATAAAACACTAGTTTGATTTGAATAACCTCTTTAAGTTGAAAATCAGGTTTTTGATTAAAAAAAAATAAAGGATGCATTTAATACTACAGGTAACCTTGCACTTGTAAACATTTAGTATTTAATAACAGTTGGTTATTTTTGGTGACAGAGCTTCAAGACTAATACAACAAGTTTTCTTGTAATAATGAATGAGAAATATTAATATTTTCAGTTGCCAGAGTGGCAGAATGTGTGATATATTGTGTAGTATTTTTTCTGTTTTACAGCAAAAGCAAAATTCCGCAACGTTCTCCATAAATTCTCTTAATTTTGTTTTTGTTCCTTTTCTTTCAGCTGTCCTGATTGTAAAGCTGTCGTAGGTGGTTCTAATCATATGCTGAGGGCTGATAATCACTTTGCTCCTGAAATGGATGGAGCACTCTATCCTGCATGGTCACCAGACAATTATGTTGGAAACTTTGATTTGAATGAATTGATGCAATTAATGTTAAATTGATAGCCAATTATTTTAGAAATTTGAAAGAGTTTTAACTATTATATCTAGAATAATTGGTAATAATAATTACAATAATAAAAGTTTCAAATATTTGTGTTTAGCGAAGCAGTATTACTGTTGAAAAGTTAATTTATTCCTTATGTTAGTGTACATAAAATCTTTAGTTTGAAATATGCTAGAGCTTTCGTTGAAAAATCCTATATTCAGATCTAAGTGTTTTTTTAAGTTAAAATTATGTAAATATGTGTACAATAATTAAGTTATTTCACAAGTTCGATAATAATAACCTTTTGCTTGAAATGTAAAAGTGATTGAAATTGTAGTACATAATGTAGCATATGTTGTAATTGGAAATGACATATTCAGTATGTATAGGCAGAATGCGCAAAATGCTTTTTTTTTTTTTTTTTAATTTTTTTAAATTTCTATTGAGAAAAAAATTAGTTTAAATTGTGTAAATTTTTGTATTGGCATAAATTATATACATTTATAGAACTAAAAAAAAAAAAAAAAGTGTTTAAAATTTTTAGAAGCGTGTGTCTGTTTACTGTGATAAAAATTGTGGTAATCTTGTTATAAATTTTAATCCAGTTATAAAAGAAAATCTTAAAAAGTGTACTTTTTCATTCAAAATAAATAACATTTTTTCATAATAGTTTTGTAAAGTTTATTTTATATTACCGTAGAAATTTTAGTGCTTACTCAGTGAGTTTATTTATGGAATCATAGATTTGTCAACGTCTTTTAAAAATCTGGTTCGTATGATAATTAAAAATAATACTTTCAGTAAATTTATGTAAAATTTTACGATTAAGATAAAAAAAAAAAAAAAAAAACATTAAGTAGAATGAATGGAGAACATGAAAAAATTCTGATATTCAAAAGAATATCAAAAAAAAATCACAAGATACAATAAAGAACAGCTGACAGGCTTCCGAATTTATAAAAGGAGAAATGGTTAAATGAAATGAATGGCTCGACCGATGAAAAATCGAAATATGAAGTTAAGTAACCTTTTTTTTTTTTTTTTCATTTTTTATAAATAATTGAATATAAATTCCCACTTTTCGTAATTATTTCTTTCAAATAAAGATTTTTTTTTATTAATGTTTATAGTTTTTCGTTTCTGGTTTTCTGAAACCAAAATGGTGGAATGAACATAAACAGACGATCTATATGTTTCTAGGAAGCCTATTCAGGAATTAAAAGTTAATATGGTATATAGTAACGAACATTTGTTTCGAGGAATTGTAAAAGTTCTGCCTTGATGAAGCAAATTAAGGTAGAAAAGAATCTTGGGAATTCCTAGGAATCCAAAAGTGTGAAGGAGGCAAAATCAAATTTGTTGGATGTGCGCGTGTTCGATTTCAGTGGAATTGACCTGAAATTAATACGTATTTGAAAGATTACCCATCGAAATACGATGTGGCATTGAAAAGAAAATATGGAAAAAGATTAATAATATCTAGTAAGCCCTAAAAGATACATTGAATAGGTTGTTACTAAAATTATATTGAATGACGTTACCAAAAATTACAAAGCCGTTAGTTTTTACCCTCACCACAAATCTTGCTAAATACAAGAAAACAGGTATTGTTTATTTTAGAAACATAATTAGACTGAATAAAAATTGTAGTAGTAATTATTATTATTTTATTTTTTTTTTGAGTGGTTTTGGTTTCTTACAATTATATAAATTGAACCAGTATGTTTCGCTCACTGATTAAATTAGCTATCTGTATATATATAGTTTTTTTTTTTTTTTAATACAGAATTTTAAAAATTCAATCAATAGTTGTTTTCTTGGAAGTGAAAGGAATGATGCAGAAGTTTCTAAATATTAACTATTTTTTTTTTTTTCCAATTTCAATCGTAAACATTTAGTTTGAAAAGAATCTGTTTCAAAAACTACGTCAGACTGTAACCATCAACTTTGTGGAAAAAAAAGAACAGTATTTCTGTGATGCACATGTATTCAGACTTCAATTATTACCTACAAACTTTTATTGTTACTGATGTTTTGATAAGGAAAACGAAACCAATAAATGAAAGAGTTCTTTCACTGGAGGGGGAGCGGGAAGAAAAAGCAATTGAATTGCTCTTTTCATATGAAAGCGTTTTGTTGATTTTAGGTCTTATTCTAGCAAATGTGCTTGCTTAAATTTTGAAGGGGAAAAAAAGTTAAATTTTATATCTAAATCTATGAAAAGAGCAAAAATAATATTTTATAATGAAGATTTTACGATTACTTTGATTATCATGGCACACCCCTCCAATCAGGTTCTCTGTCCGTAATGAGACAGATCCCGCTGCTTCCATTCTCGGAATGCAGGTGCACAGGACTCCTTGATATCACAATCATTGTAAGCAAAGGGTCTATCGAGAGTACACCCAACGAGAGGTTACAACCCACATCGGACAGTGGACGGACCGCCCACGCCTCGTTGATGCCAGAGGTGTTCACCTGGTCACCCGACTTGCAAGTGCTTACCGAAGAGCAACAGCGGGAAAAATCACCATGCGGTACAACCAGGGACGTCCCACAATTGTGTCCGTGACGACAATTCGGCGAACCTTGGACATTGCAGGATTTACGAGCAGGAGGCCACCAATGGTGCCACTCTTGACAGCTGCACATCGTCGTCAACGCCTAGCCTGGGCCAACCAACATCGACATTGGACCGCTGAGGACTGGCAAAGGGTTGCCTGGTCTGACGAGTCACGGTTTCAGCTGTATCAGGCCAATGGTTGTGTCCGTGTCTGGAGCAGGCCACACGAAGCCATGGGGACCACTCAGGCAGATGGAGGCTCCATACTGGTCTGGGGTGTTTTCTCGTGGCATGCAATGGGTACATTGGTGCATCTGACATCCACTCTGCGTGCTACTTCCTACGTCGATCTGCTTGGGGACCACCTGCACCCCTTCATGAACTGTTTTTACCCTGCGGGTGACGGCACCTTTCAGCAAGATAATGCGCCTCCACTCACGGCCCTTGTGACACGACAGTGGCTGGAGGAACATTCTACTGACTTCACGACAATGATTTGGCCTCCCCGTTCCCCAGATTGGAATCCCATTGAACATTTGTGGGAAGTCATCGAGCGATCTGTCAGGTCGGTCATGAACACAACTGGTAACTGCAGCATCGTTATGGAGTGCAGTGGAGGCGGCATGGCTTGCAGTGCCTGTCGATGTGTTCCGGGGACTGGTAGACTCTCTTCTATGACGGGTCGCCGCTGTTATCCGAGCCAGAAAGGGCCCAACACGTTATTAGGCAGGTGTGCCATGACTTTTGGTGATTGAGTGTATATCTTGAAACTTCTAAATGTATTTCTTGGAATGAAACAATTAATTTGAACAATAAAGTTAACTTATGTTTTTTTTTTAAATTTGTATTTAAACTATTTAAGATGCAATAACATTAGTTACATGCATTCTACACATTCCTGTATCTTAAAGCATATCTTTAAAGCATTCTTTTCAGAGTTCTGTAATATCGGATTCTTAAATTTATTTAAGTATGCTAAATATTTTAAGTTTTGTTTTTAAGCCATTATTACAATATTTCCATTCAATAATATTTTTAATAAACCTATTTATTTTTAGAAATAAAATTTTATACACATTTCAAATCATATAATTTTAGGAGATAAAAATAGCAATTTATTTTTTACTTTTTTTTTTAAAGGAAAGTATGTACTATTACCAGGAATAATAGTGGTGGGGTAAGTAAAACAATATTCAGCTCTTTGTTACATTTTTATACAATTGAACTAATCGAAAGAATAATTAGGCTTCCTTTTTTAAATAAGAATCTTGAATAATACAATTTACTTAAATGAAATTAATGTGTGTAAAATTGTAATAATGAAATAAAAAGGCCAACATACAAGGTTAAAATTAAAATACTTGGCAAGCTTTCTAATCGATCTGCGATTCTATTTCAAGCAATTTACTTTTTACTTTTTTTACACACAATCTCATCTATTGATATTGTAATCCCCTACAACATTGTTGCACTTTTTACCATGCATCATAAACTTTTTCTGAAACTTCCTTATTTTTATATTAGCTGGAAAGACTAATAATTTTTTAAAATAATATGCTGTACAATTTTTATACTGACTGAATTTTTCAAAAAATGGCAACTGTCATTTTGGAAACAAAATTAAGATTTGTTCCAACAGATGTATGTTTCATCTTCAGCTTTCCCTACAATTCAAATTCTTATTGGACGTTACTTTTCTCCCATATTTCTTGGATATATTTGTATATTGACAATAGAAATGATCTGATATTGATATTTAAAATAAATATTTTATTATTTGAAGTATATCTATTATAAATATGAATACCAGGTACATTATATAAACAGTTACAGCCAAAATCCAATAATACCTTTAACTTTTCTAAAGAATGAGGACAATCAAAAAACTGAGCACCAATGATTACATAGATTTATTTTTATCCTTTAATATGTAGAATTTGCCTCTAAAATTACTGGTGGGCATTAAATCAACTTTTCCATGTAAATAATGGGTTGTACAGTAATACCTTGAGATACGAATGCCCCAACATACGTTTTTTTTTATATATGACGAAAATTTTCATATAATTACGCCTCGAAATATGAAGATATTTTTGAGATACGAATAGCTAGTACAGCTAGATGTTGTGGATATGGTGCAGAAGCATGCAGAAGAACTTACGACGGAGGAGCTGAAGAAGTTACAAGAGATGACGCACTCAGAGGTGATGAAGGAACTCGGCAGTGAGGAGGGGGTCGAGAAAGAGGAGGTGCTATCTTCACGTGAAATTCGTGATATCCTTGCTAAGTGGCAAGAAGTGTCCGATTTTGTTGAAAAGAGACACCCAGAGAAATTGTCTACAGGGAGAGCCAGTGCATTGTTCAATGACTCGTGCCTTGCACATTTTAGAAACAATCTAAAAAAGAGACAGAAACAGATCTCTCTTGATCATTTCCTTTGGAAAAGACCACGTCTTAGTGGCGATACACCCACTGCAACTGAGCCAAAAGGGCCAGACGTGAGAGTGGCAGTGATAGTGATTAGTCTTAGTGTAAGTAAAAAAATAGTACATTTATATCCTGCATACAATAAACATTGTATTTATCTTATATTAAATCTGGTTGGTATTTAAAGCATGTTAATTATTTTTTTGGGGGGGGGTAAATTCCTATCACTGGAACAAATTAATTCTATTTCCATTAATTTCTATGGGAAAAATTGATTTGATATACGACGATCGTCAAGGAACGAATTAAATTTGTATGTCGAGGTACCACTGTAATTGATACAATACATTAAGTTTCTGTTGAATATGTAAATCTGATGTTAATTGAAGGAAATTCACTGTAGCTATATACATGTTGTGTATGTTCAGAAGATCAAACCTTTGTTTTGGGACTTCTTGGCAGAGTAAAGGTCTATTTATACTATCTGGCAAAACATGGAGTGCTCTGCCTATGGCTTTTTGAGGAGAACTTGTTTCTTGAATTTTTAGTGGAAGTGGTTGTACTACTCGTTGCTTAACCTTACCGATAACTGGCATCAGGGGTGGGGTAGGTCTTCAGGATTCTTGGAAAGAAACTTTGTTGGTTCCCATTTACTTCTTGCCTTGTCTTTGTTACCCTCTTGGACAGTATAAATTAAGTGTCCAAGTGGGTCATCGAAGAAATTTTTTTTTTTTTTTTTTTTTTTTTTTTTTTTTTAATTGTAAGCCAAAACATTTCACTATTCCACCATTCTACCATATTAGATACATATTTTGATCAACATTAAATCGAACGGATATCAAGAATACTTTGAATTTTAAAAGGAAAATGAATATTTTTCGTAACTTAATATTAAAAGCTTTATACTTTGTTAAATTAACTGCTATTGAGCATTTTTTTTAAATTTTTAATTTAAAATATTTAATTATCTTATGAAGAATTTTATGTTTCTTATTTTTTAAATATGCTCTTTATTTTATTGTATAATAAACAGCTTTAAGTGTATTTTTTCCTTGCTTTATCTATATTTTATAAACCAATAAAAGTACACATTCTACATTAAACAAACTGCAAATTTTTCTTAAGGGCTAATTACTATCTTAAAGGCAGCATTCTGCTTCTTAATTTCAAGAAGAACACTGAAGAGATATTGCAATTGTCTAAAACACTGAAAAAAAATAGTTTGTCATTTATCAGTTGTTTATATAATGTCCAAAATTTTCCCTCTGCTTTCTTTCTTCTTTTTTTTTAAATATCTATGGATACTAAAACATATTATCCTTTTCTTTTGATTTTATTCTTCTAATCATTAAACTATAACATAAAATCTTTTACGGAGAGGTGCCGCTCAACAATGACAAAGTAAGCATCAAAACCCCTCACTTAGCCAAGATCACGGATTCCTGACTGTCAATATAAATACTCTTGTATTTGCCTGAACATAGTAATGGAAAAGCCCACTTCTTGTCTCGTAAGATAGTATAAATGGACTTAAGAAAGCCTTACATTTCTGCTCTCATATGTGTGTGTGTTGAGCTTGGAAACTGCAAAGACCACAGGTTTGAAGTTCAATGGCTAGGTAGATCTTGCTGAGAGAATCTCATGACCATTGAAATCATCTTTGTGAAAGCAGGTGAAGAAGAGCAAACATTAATTTATCATTGATATTGATGATGTTTCTAAGTGTAATCTTAATGACAATGATTTTAAGTAGCATCGAGATAACCTACCACCTATAGAATGCATATGTCTGTGTCATTGTTAGCCACGAAGAAATAGGTCTAAGAGATCATCAGGTTGTTTCTGCAATACAGTATTAATATAAATCTTTATCAGAGGGAGCTCACATATTTTCTATGCAAGGCAAGTTTAAGACTCTAATTTTTAGAAACTAAACGGTAAAAGGCCTCACTACAGACATGAAATTCTTTGCATAAAAACTATACTGTTCACAAAATTTAGGGGATATTACAAAATGAATATAATACACCCAAAAAACAGAGGCATTTGAGTTTATTTATTAAAGAACATCATCAGAGAAGCAAATGACCAAAAATGGAAGTTGCCTGAATTTGCAAATGTGATCAAAACGTTAATTTGCATGTTTGCCCACAACCCTGTATAAAGAGGCTGGCGCTGCTGGGTTATCTCCACTTCTAGATCAACAACAAGTGGCAGAATCGTCGAGTGTCACCTGAAAATGTCCCTGCAACATGATTTACCTGAATCCAAAATATGGAGAGTCATAGGGTGTCTTGATGCTGGCCAAACACAGATGACAGTAGCAGCAGTGGTTGGAACCTCCCAAAGCTTGATTAACAGACTGGAATCGCTTCAGATAGACTGGCACAGTAAGAAGAAGACAAGGGCAGGGCCTCCCACTGCCACCACTGCAAGAGATGATTGCTACTTGATGCTAATAGCACGAAGGAAGGGGCGAAACAATGCGACTGAGCTGCGGGAACAGTTTCTCGCTGCTACTGGACGATGCCTGTACTCAGACCGTGCGAAATCGAATCCGTCACTGTGGATTGTATGCCCGGCGACCAATGGTGTGCATTTTGATGCTGAACATCGCAGAACTGCAAAAAGTGGGCTGAAATGCATCTTCCTTGGACCCATGAAGAGTGACGAGTCAAGATTCAGCCTGCAGCCTCACGATCGCCATGCCCTGATCTGGCATGAACGTGGAACACTGGAGAATCCACATTTCGTGCAAGAAAGACATTCCTTTGGTGGAGGTGGATTATGGTGTGGGCAAGCATCAGCATTGGCGGTCATACCAACCTCCATGTTTTAGAAATGGAGCGATGAATGCTGAAAGATATTGAGATGAAATTCTACAGCCTTTAGTGGCACCCTATGCTGGAGCAGTTGGGGCCGACTTTCTTTTTATGGACAATAATGCATGCCCCCACCGTGCGTATCTCATCAACAACATACTGCAAGAAGTTGGAATCGAGTGCATGGACTGGCCTTCATGTTCTCCAGACCTGAATCCCATCGAACATGCTTGGGATACACTAGCAAAACGTGTTGCCAGTCACCAATCACTACCATAACACTTCCTCAGCTGGAAGTTGCCCTGGTGCGCGACATGGCCACGAATCTACGGGAACTGCTGGACAATTTGATCCTCTCCATGCCTCATCGCTGTCACTGTGTTGTAGCAGTCTCAGGTGACCATACATCCTACTGAACAGTCAATGTGCGACACATTTTTCACGTTTGACATGCGAATGTTAACCCCCGTACATGTGTCACATCCTGCTCAATCCTGATAAAAGGATTCGCACATCATTTGCATATTCAGACAACTTCCATTTTTGTGTCATTTGCTTCTCTGATGATGTTCTTTAATAAATAAACTCAAATGCCTCTGTTTTTTGGGTGTATTATATTCATTTTGCAATATCCCCTAAATTTTACACTAAAGCAGTGTAGAAAGGCTTTGAGGTTTATCTCATAACCACAGTATTTACCTTGTTTCTTTTTAATTGTTATGGGCAAAAAAATCATTTTATGTAATAAAACCAATAGTTTAATAGTTTGGCAAATAATAATAAAGTTTTGATCGGGATTTTAGCTGTATAGGTCCGACATTGATACCTATTGTTGTTCCTATTAATCTCTGAACTGAGACCTCACTGTTTACTGATGAATACTACTAGCTGATGATTGCCAAAGAGCACGGAACAGCTATTCTATGATGTAACTCAGTAAAAAGTAAACACAGGTTCTTGCCCATTGATGTTTACGATATGATCAAGTTGAACTGAATATATCATTTTATTTGTACATCTGAAATTACAATCTTTTGAAAAAGATAGTCTGTTTTAAGTTGTTCTTACAGTAATATTGAAATTAAATAATTTCATGGAAATTTAATTACTTAAATAAATATAAGACTTAATTTAAAATTGTTTTGTTATCCCTTCGTAACACAAGTAAACATAGCAGATGAAATCCATTTTAAACCTTAAAGATGTTATTGATTGATCATATTTTTGATTTACATGAAACCTTAGTCGTAGTTTTTTCTTTTCTTTCCATAAATCATCTATTAAGATTTGAAAATATTTCTTATGAACATAGAACCCATTATACATAATCAGGAAATGGGAAAGTTAACAATGATGTCATTCACCTTATATCAAAAATGAAGAAACATTTTTATGGAAACATATTGAAGAAAGTAGAGCAGACAAAAAAAAAAAAAATGTTTGTTTCTAACAGGCAAAACTGTAATTTTTTTGCTGTGCAAAAATCTTTATTTTACTTTTCATTGCTTAATTTAAAATACACTCATTGCCAAAAAAATTAGCACACCCAAAACAAATGATCCGGGAACGGCAAATTCAGAATGCTGCATTGTCACAGTTAGTTTTGCCACGATTGAGTTGGGCTGCTATTGCCTACTGAGAACTGCCAGGGGCATTTGTATTGCAATGTCTTAGGTCATTTTGAACAGCCTAAGATGCTTAATAAAAAATGGCCCTTTTGCTGTGATATTGTAATCTTTATTTGCTTCATCATTCTTTTTGTGAATGCCAGTTGTCATTCCATTTCAAATGCTACTTTTAGTTGTCTAATTTTTTTCTTTTCTTTTTTTTTGGCAATGAGTATAGTATGGATGGGAAATAATAGTTTTTACTATTTATGTATTTTTTTTTTTTTTTTTTTTTCAGAATACTGATTTATAAATACTTATAAATCTGTGCAGCAAAGATTTGGCATATTTTTGTTTTAGATGATCAAGCATATTTTAAAACTTTATGTAGTTTTAAGATACTTCTTAAAAACGTAATATTACAGTACTAAACTGTAATAGGAATGGAATATAGTATAATTATTTGTAGATAACATATTAAGAAAAAGAATCTGTCAGTTACGCAATTTCTATTTCTGATAATATGTCTTCATACAGACCAAAATTTGGTAGAATCAGATAAAACTAAAGAATATGTTTACATCCAGTGGTGTGCTGCACCCTGCTCCATGAGCTAGTTGTTAAAAATTTGAAAATCGGCGAGCCGGCTGTGGAAGCTTTACCAGATGCAGTCTAGCGAATCATCAATCAGGCAGTGCACACGTTTGAAAAGTATTACTGAAATTCTTTTGTTGATTGCTTCAAGTACAGAAACCTACTATACGTGACACTTTAAAATAGTTAAGCTTGAACCCAATCTGTGGCTAGAGAACATAAGTGGAATGCTAGTATGCTCCAACACACCAGGCACTTACAGATTCTTATGAAAGCGAAATGTCGCGTAATTGGCCAGTGTTCACCAATCAGGGCTTTCTGACGTATATTAAGAGGCAGTGTTGCCAATCCAGAACTTTGTCGTTAGTCATGGAACACATTCAGCTTAATGACTATAAAATTATTAGAGAAGGAGCTAAAGGATTGAGATGCAGTTCCATTTGTCAAATCATGGATGACAATCATAGATTGGCATCAGATTCAGAATTCGTGAAAGAGATGAGAAAGATATATCTGTTAATCAGAAAAACATTTGGACTTTGTATTAAATTATAAGAAGGAAATATGTTATAACTTTTAATAGACGCCTACTTGTTCGGCACAAATTAAAAAATTGAAAAATCCAAAAAATTAAAACTTTTAAAAACCCTTTCCGGACGATCAAGTGGATCAAGTTCCTTCTTCAACATAAAAATCTTAAAAAGTTTTTAAAAAATTAAAAAACCTAAGAAAAAGCATCCCCTACCTTGAGTAATTGTTTTAAGAATTTAAGAAGCACCCCCCTAGATGTGGTGATTCACTGATCTTAAGATGTTGTGATTCAAATTACTCAGCACTTTGTTAATCACGATTTCGAAGCTTATTTTGTTTATCAACTCTTTTTATATTTCCTTAGCCAAAAAATATTAAATGTTATTTTCAATGGATAGAACATAAGACCTGTTAGTATTAGTGGATTACTTATTAAAAATACAAAATAATTATAAAACATATTCAATAATAATACATTTAAGTATCAGTTACTTTTGTGTGACAACAAACATCTCACTAAAATTGTTATTTAGCTTATTACAGCTATTTTGCTTTCATAAACAATTCTTTTTTTTTTTTTGAACATTAACATTACTATTAATAATACAGTTCAATTGATTGTTTATTATCAAAGATATGATAAAGTTAACTTAGGCATCTGTTCTTGTCTTCTGTTCAGTCTTCTGTTCTTGTTACGTCAACCTGTTAGTTTCTTGGTAAATTATTGGTGACTGAATACAGATTCTGTCTTTTATCTGATAAAAAAAACAAACCAAAAACATGGTAAATTTATCAAAAGCAATTCTGTCTTATTGGCTATTTAGAATAGTTATATATATATAAAACACAGTAAAGAGCTTTTCTGGCATGGCCGAGCAGTCTAGATGGCAGTCTGCCGTGCAGCTATAGTGTCGGAACCTGGGTTCGAATCACGGCATCGGCATGATTGTTTTTTTCTTCTTCTGTATTTCGTCCATTTCTATCTGGGACTTACGACCTCAGTGTTATTCTGGACTTGATGTCAATCTGGTCCCCCCCTTCTTGAACTTTACTAGCTCCACAATGGCGGTCGTCGTACGGGGCTATTGTCTGTGGTCCTTAGTTGGCCCAAATCGATGTAAAAGAAGAAAAATACAGTTAAGATAATATAAATTTGCTCATCAGTTGTCAGTCAATCCTTTGACAATTCTGATAAAGTTGATCATTAAGAACCCCTGAATAGAAAGCCAGCTGCCATAATGGCTGTGTTGGGAAAAAGATGAAATGCTTTATATATATACCATACCATGGTAGTTCAATCCGAAGATTGGTTCAAGTCTACAGAGCCCTAGTGACCCCCGAAGTGCGACCCCTAGGAGAAGCCGTAGCTATACAAGGGAACAGATACTGGAGTGTATTCCTATTGCCTTCTCCAGGATGCCATTACGGAATTACGTCAGACTGAAGAGAAAGTGAAGAAGAGGCTGACAACGCAGGAAAGGAAATTGAAACATCCATGCTCTCGACAGGGATTTGAACCCGGGTACCGGCACACTGGCCTCATGGCAGACAGACGCCTGAGACCGCTCGACTATGCCGGCATGGAATGCTTTAGCTACTAATTATTAAATGCTATTAATTGATGAATTAGTGTCAGTTTATAGCAAATGATGTATTTTAATTTTTTTATTAAAAGAAAATGCATACTTGCATTCATTAATTTAAACTTCCAAATTAGTAAAATGGAAGTACATTGTTAGAGATATTTGAAGGATGCAAAACATAATTATTTTCAAGCATATGTAAAACGTAACAATTTTATAGGCGAGACAACATTTATTTATTATGTATTTTTCTAATATATCTGAAAAGCAATTCGAATCTTATTTTTTTTTTTGATCTTTTTTTGTTTTGTTTTTTTGTTTTTACTGGAATGACAACAGGAAACTTGATACTTGCAGATCACCCTTTTTTATTTTGCAAACTCCTTTTCTTTTTTTTTCCCTAAAAATATTTTCATATTTTTGTCGTAGAGGTTTAATAAGATATTTGGTAATTTTAGTTCTGTTCTTTTATTTATCCTATGTTTGGCATTTCTAAAACTGAAGAAGGGTAACTTTTACATTTTTTTTTTTTTTTTTTTTTTGATAATTCTCTGTGTGACAATCATCATAAAATTGTCAAGTCAGAAATATTTATCTTTTGATTCCGAATAAATTGATATGCACTGAGACTACATTGTTACTGTTTATGATTGACCTTATTAATAATTTCCCATTCTTGTTTGAATATTTAGGGCAGGGATTGTTACGTATGATATCTTGACCCTTGGGCAACATTTTACTCGTCTTTTACCACATAATGTGCTAGATATTTATAAGAAGGGACCACGTCTTAACTACTTAGCTTCACTTCCAACTTCATCAAAGGCTGCAAATGAAGGTAAATTTATTATACATGTACTTGTTCTTCTATGGGAAAAAGAAATAACTGAATTTTTGATTGAAAACTCTCATTGTGTCCTCGAAAAATGTTACTGTAAACTATTTATGAAATATTTCACGTTACTGTATTAATGCTTTTTGAGGCTCAAACAACCTCTGGAAACTAGAATAAGCCATAGAGTGTATCTGTTTACATCATGAAAAAAAAAAAATCTTTGTGCTGAATCGATTTTGGACAAAGACATTTCATTCTCTTTGCAAAAATAATCATGTTCTATTAGGATGTATAAAAATTGTCAGTTGTTGACTGCCTGTCATTTAACTGAAACAGTTCAACTCCCATTGGATCTACATATCATGAAATTTGATTTATGAAAAAAAAAATGTTCAGATTGAATGAAAATTAAGGTGTATTAAGGTGTATTGTTCACTTTCCTGTGAACCTTTCACAGCTTAATGGTGTAATTACATACTGAGTACAGAGTATGATCACAAGCATATCCTTCTATTAGCTGCTTTTGGAACAGTGCAAAGCAAATGTGCTGAAAACTGCTTTGGTTTTCAGCATGTGCTGCCATGCCAAGAGAATCTGATCAGTTCTCTATACATAAGTCCATGTTATCGAAAGGTGTGTTGTAGTTTTGCACTTCCGGCATGGCCAAGTGGTCTAGACGGCAGTCTGCTGTGAGGCTGCTGTGTTGGAACCTTTTTCCTTCTGTGTTTCATCCATTTCCGCAGGTATAGCTGAGCTGCCTCCTATGGTGTACCCTGGGCAATGTTTTGTAGGCTATATGCTCACATTTCTCGCCCCTTGTGGCCAGTAGTGTAAATACTAAACTAAGAGCCTGGGCATTGGCAAAAAAAAAAAAAAAAAAGTTTTAGCAAAGTGATATAATCCCTTACATTGAAAAAATGCTTTTATTCTGCAAGATTGTTGATCTGAACCTAATTGTAATCCCTTTCAGTAATGATGATTATTGAAAGATATTTGCAGAAATGTTCTTGTCTATTTCTGGAAGGGCATATTTAATGGTTTATTTTACTATAATTTTTTTCCTTAAATTTTATGTGTTGAACCAAAAACTCAATATGCATCTGTTTGGTTACAAACATTTCAACCTAAATCTTTATTTTATTT
The DNA here is from genome assembly GCA_023159025.1 of Thereuonema tuberculata. Taxonomy (NCBI): domain Eukaryota; kingdom Metazoa; phylum Arthropoda; class Chilopoda; order Scutigeromorpha; family Scutigeridae; genus Thereuonema; species Thereuonema tuberculata. The sequence continues at coordinate 59,329,694 of JAFIDM010000001.1, read as the reverse complement.
TCAGCAAACTTGTGGGCACCCTGGGAGTTTTCTCTCTATTAATTTGCTTGTGTATTAATATTTGTCATTTCTATTTCCTCATTCAGACTTTATTCTGTTTCCCGATGTGGAAATTGGTGCTAGTAATCCTTGGCTCAAGATTAATCCAGAATGCTCAACTTATTTGCTTCAAGAAAGAGATAAATTAATGCTACAATGTTGGAGACTTCTACAGCAAGCTAAGTCACTTGTGAAAGCGAAAAGAATTGAAGCCGTTGAGAAATTAGCTGAAATTAAAAATTTCTTAGGTAAATAAAATTTTAATCTAAACAGTAACTCTTATATGCCTTATTATCCTTTTTCTCTGGAACTAATGTAATTTGATATCTCCTTTCATTTAGAAAAAGAAGGGAATCTATTCTTCACCTATGATTTAAGATTTGACAAGCTCCACTTCTTACATTCATTTAAAATGGAAATGAATGGAAGTAAAATGTTATTGTTCATTTTTATCCTGGAATGGGTTGGGGTACTTGACTTAAGAATTACTTAGAGAAAATGTTAGAATGGCTTATTCATATTTCTTCATTCATTCATATCTGTTCTTGTTCATTAATAATAAATAAAAAAATAACAAATATTGAATTAAAATGTTAAATTATAAGCATTAGATTCAT
>JAFIDM010000001.1:59313274-59323584 GCA_023159025.1 Thereuonema tuberculata | reverse complement strand
CTAGTTGTTTTTTAATATTTTAAACATTTTAAATTTTAATTTTTGACGAATGCATCGGCGTCGCTGATGTATCCCCTTGGATTTAATATATATTTAATATATTTCTGTGTACTGTTGTAATGTGTGCAATTCATCATATATATTTTATTCATGAAACAATGACAGTTAATCCCAAAGAAATTGTCCTAACCTTTCCTAAAGATGGAGTATGTTCAGTGCTCTGAAACAGAAAGAGTTTTACTTTAATCATTGCAATAATTACGTTTACTTAACTTTTACTTTCCTTATTTGTGGATATGCAAGATCAGCCTTGACAAAGTGAACTTGAAGCGAGTCTTTGTCAGATGTCTATTCATTTACATTGATTGCTCTTAGGTAATGGTGGACAAGATCAGTTTTAAATTCTTCATGTAACCCTAGAAGTTAGAGATGACCTAAACATACCTAGACATATCTGAAGATTTATTGCTGTCACTTTAGAACAGCAATTCTCAAAGGGTGTGCCATGAGAAAAAAACAACAAACAGTATTTTTATTGAAACAGGAATATAAGAGGAAATATAAAATAAGTATTAAGTATTTTTAACGTCATTTATTAATACAAGATGAACAAGTAAATTGTAAGTTATACAGACTGGAATGGTTAAAATTAATGAGTCGATAATCACATCATTTTTAGAATTCAGTGAGAAATATGGGCTTGTTTACTTTTGAACAATTGTTCAATATGAGATAGAATAAAAAAAGCAACGAAAAAGTTTGGCGTGTATTGCAATAATAAAAACAACGTGCCGCTGGATTTTTCCAAATATGTAAGTGAGCCATGAAGCAAAATAAGAGTGAGAAGCAGTGCTCCTAGAATATTGATAATGAAGATAATTCTTTCATTCCATGCCTTCAGAAATTTAAGAATTAAATAGCTAAAATTTCCTTTTCCCCACCCCTATTTATAAAGATTGTCTTTCATGCAGGTTTTTTGACTAAATGAGTGAGATTCTATGAGAAACTTATAGCAAATAGAGCTTCCCCTTCCCTGCTTTTAAAAACATGTTTCTTTGAGACTTCCATAGTGGCTACACCAAAAATGCAAAATTCTATGTTTATTTTTCAGATATTCTTGTCAAATTTGTTTAAAGTTTTTTAAAAATATTCTTTCTTTCATTCATCACATTGTATACTCCTCCGTCAATTTAAACTTTTTTTTTGTAAACATACATATTTGTTTCAATATATATTTTTAATTTAAGATATTCTCTCTTTTGATTTTTATTTTTTCCTTCTTACAGTATCTAGTCATTGTCCGCTTATTGTTAAGCTTGGAGGTCTTCAGTTGCTCAAGAAATTTCTTGATCTGAATAAATCTATAGAAGCTGAAGCACTGGTTGCTCAAATTATTGCTAACTTAACTCAGGATGAAAGTGTTCATGAGAAAATTTGTCAAGCAGGTTGTATAAATACACTTGAAATTTATTTGTGTGTTTAATTTCGATATAGCATATTTCATTAATTATATTTCAGATAAATAAGATCCTCTTGAATGTAGGACAAAACTTGTTTTGCATCCTGCATTGTAATTCATTGTTGAGTGACTTAATAATATTAGAACATAATATATTTTGGCTGAAATTATTTTCATATTCCAGTTTCAATATTTCTTAGCAAAATAATTGCATGTAAAATACTATTGAAGTAAACTCAAAATGACTTGCAAAGATATTAAGAAATGATATCATTTAGCAAAAAAAAAAAAAATGTGTTAGAATTTTGAAACTGCTACTATCTTTAGAATGGTTCTACTTGCTCTTTCCTAGCCTCATGCAATAAGAATCTTTCTATAATAATTTTTCTTACAAAGTTTATTTCTTTTTAATGTTGTATAGGTTGGATTACTATTCTTGCTCATTGGATGCGATCAGATAATATTAAACTCTCTCTGTGTGCTTCAAGAGCACTTGCAAATCTGGATCGAGATACAAATCAGGAATGGTTTCCCGATGGGATCTACCCTATTTACCCATCTTACCGAACACATGATACACATCTGAAAGCTGATATAATTTTTTTACATGGTTTATCTGGAGGTGTCTTTAAAACATGGCGGCAAAGAGAAGGAAAGAATATTGAGGAAGATAAAGTAGATAGTGAAATTCAAGTTAGTCCAGGTATTAGATCGTTCTTATTACCTTTTTATTTATTTAACCATCTTTGAGAGAGACTATAATTGTATTTCTAACACACTGTTAGCTTTGAATCTTAAGCCTTTTTGACTATTTTACACTGAAATAAAGCTTTCTTTACAGGCAATTTTTTTATTAATAAAACTTGAGAATTAAAACGTACCATTAATTGCACTGAAATGTTTTGTGTTTTCTAGCTATGCTGTGATTAAAACATAGTTGTTCTTTGCTCAAACAATTTGCTGGTTAATTTGCAAATGATAAGGGTTAGATATAATAATGAGATTTGGCCTGTATTTAAATTTTGTTGAGAATAATTCAGAATCTTCTTGGCTGTCCGGTGGCCCTGTGTCTTAACAGGAAAACTTCCTTGCTTATGTTTTTTCTCTAGTTGTCACAGATGAAACATCAGCAAGGAAGTTTTCCTTTATACCATGGAGCCACCCAGAAAGCCAAGAAGAACTATCGGACCAATGACTGCAGAAACAGCAGCATTTCATAATTCAAAATCTTATAAATGAAGGTTCGCTTTGAGTAAATGGGAGTTATCCTAACTCTTGATTGTCAAATAATGGGTTTGTATAATAAAAAAAATTGTATCCCAGCAATCCGACTTTAAAATATTGTTAATTCAACAGTTTCTATAACTGAGTAAAATCATTTAACGTGCGGAAATATACTTTAAATAAGTCACAAAACACCCAGAATTTAAAATTAAAAATAAATCTGTCTACAATAAGACCACTATCGATTTCAGCTACCATCCCTGTAGTCGTTTTTTTTTAGTGTAATTTAACACTTGAAAAAGGCTGAAGATGTGAAAGACGAAATCGATAGCGGTAAATATAATATAATTGTAAATAAAACTTATAATTTAAACTTTATGTAACTATTCAGAGACAGATATTTTCTAATTTTGTAATTGCTTGGATAATAAAGATATCTTATCTTATTTTTATTAAATTTTTTTTCCACTTAAGATCATTAGCTTTTTTATTAGCAAATTCTTCAATCAGTTGAGAACAGTGATGAACAATGAGACTGACTTGTTAAAACACTGTTAGTTTTAACACTGCTGGAGATCTTTGCCTGGCTAACTGATGTATCCTGTGATTCCAGTTTTTAAATCACAGTTCCATCCTGGAATTTGTGGATCTATATGGATGACATAATTGATTGCTTATCTGAACTCAACCTGTTTCATTATCTTCATCACATCATCATAACTCTCCTATTCTCTTTACGTTTATTGTTTATTCTTACAACAATATTATCTACTTCACGATGTTTTTAAAACTTATTTATTACAGTCTTATTTGTATTGCATCTATCTGTTTTACAATGAAACTAAACATTTCTCAATATAATACAGTGAATGGTATGATGATATTAATATTTATATTTTTAATTCATTTTTTTTTCTTTTTTTTTTATCCATTTTAGGCACTAGAGCATTTTCTTTTAAGTCTTTTAAGAACCTTGCAATGCATTTTCGAGCAAGTGCAAATGATGATGTTTCATTAGAAAAGAAGGATGCACAAATGCCCAGAGGTGTAAAACCTAAAGAAGTTCTTGACGATTTTCGGTTTCCACAGTTGAGAGACCCCGAATATACATGGTGCTGGCCTAAGGTATTAAATTCTGAAAAGTACTTTAGAAACAACTTTTTTGAATTATCATTCTGATTCAGTAGGCTTTCCTTCACTGAAAATCCATTAAAAAATAATGGAATGGCACGTGAAATTAATTTTCAAAGCAATCTACTTTGTGATTCTTATCATTGTCAGTTGAATTAAGCTTTTAAAATTTGAAATCCTTGTCCATATAGTGATATTTACTATTATTCTATACTCCCTTTCTTACTAAAGTAATGCTGTAATTACCAGACTCCTTCACTGGTATTCAAACCATATGAGAATTTCAAGTCTTTAGAACTAATTCAATAGTGATAGGATGAAGATAAACTTTGGATGCCAAAAAGGCTTAAAAATTAAAATCCTTTAATACATTTAAATATAATGTATCTATTTTGAGAATGAATATCAGTGAAGAATGACTGAATAGTTAAGGCTTTTTTTTAATTTACACTGTTGTGAGTTTCAGATCTTTCAAACATCCCAAACCATCACTGTTTTGACATGTCACTTATCATCAAAAAATGATATGAGGCTCGTGAAAAAACAAACAAACAGTGAATATTCTCCCTTCTCCTGTTAACATTCTCCTGAGGCTTATAATAATAGCAATAATAATAGTAAGCTTCAAATCCTAGTAGTATCACAGCTGTTAATACTTGTAAATAGCGATGATCTGAGATGTTTAAGGAATTTGAAATTGAGATTAAGAACTGAGTGCTGTATTAATGACTCCACCAAATTTATTGATTCCTATGCTTGCTATCACTTCAGAAAAGATATATGAAGGGGTTTAATTTATTATTCAGATGATTTCATCCACAATCTTAAAGATCATATCTTAAAGGGACGAGAAACCTTATTATGCTATTAGTTGAAACCTGCATGCATGATTTAGACAATGTATTGCAAAAAGTATGCATCAAACTAGAAGATATCATATCCTTCATCACAAATCTTTTACTGTTTTTGTATCACAAAAAGTTATCAGTTCCATCCATTTGCTGATTTTGAGTTCTTCATTGTTTAATTCTTTCTATTTCTTTGGTTTAACCCTTCACCATTTCTAAGAAGACCTCCAGTTAATTGACTTTGACATCCATCAACTCGAAATGTTTTCATGAATATCTTGAATGTTTACCTCTCACTTTCAATATATCCCTTATATTCTTAATTATCATGTAATAGTTATTTTTTTTTTAATCTGTACAAGACCACACTGAGCTTCCTTCCTCAGACTTGTTTTTTTTTTTTTTTTTATAAAATAATCACTTGCTGTTAATTTTAATCATAAAAGATGTCAGCACTCAAGAGAAATAGTCTGACAATAGGTTTAAAGAAGTCGAAGGAGGAAGTATTGTTAAGATTGGATTTTGTGATAATTGAAGCTAACAAGTGTCTCCAAATAAAATACAGTAGGCTGGAGTTGATAATTTTGTGTAAGAATAATAGACAGTTAAGAATCATCAAAGTAGATTTTAATTCTGATAGGAACCAGCTTTACAAAATCTTGATTGTTCTTATTAATGTACTGCTTTATATCTTAACTTAAAATCATTAATAATTTGCAATCAAATTGGTGGCAGTTGAAATCTTAATGGCAGCATGAACTTTCTCCAGACATTGTTGGAATTCCTGATAAGTTTTGAAAATTCTAGATTGTAAAGACACCAGCTTCTTTACATAAGAAACCACTAAATGAAACTTTTTCTATACTAAACTTCATTTCTTCAGAATGAGCTCACATTTATCTTAGTCAATGGATCTGACTTTTCTGATGATCAGGGAATAGCCAGTCCTGTCTTTATTCCTATAGACAACTTCCCATAAAATGCCAAAAACGTTTGACTGGAAACAGACTGGTATTTATTTTCTACTCTTAATCAGTTTCATAAATTTTTAGTGGATCCACAGTTTGCATAAAAAGTAATGAAATAAGAGACTGTATCCAATAAGTATATAGAAAAGTATGGTGAAAACTAAGATTAGTAACTGACATTAGATTTTTTTCCCATCCTTCATTGATATAGTTTAATTCAAGTAAATGGTTTATAATGAGATTACAAAAATAAAAAAAAATATAAATTCTAATTGATTAGTTAGCAATTATAATTATTAAATATGTTAATATTGAAGTTGAAGCTTATTTCGTACTGTTAATTAAATGAATAAACTTCTCTTGTTCTTTTCTTTTTAGGATTGGCTTCCCTTGGATTGTCCATTTATTCGGGTCCTCGGTGTGGATTTTGAAACCCAGTTGAGTGAATGGCTGAGAACTTGTCCACGTGATCCTGAGAAACACTCAATAGCTGCAAGGAGTTCTGAAATTTTGGAGAAATTGTTAAAAGCTGGAGTTGGGAAAAGACCAATAATTTGGGTTTCTCACTCTATGGGAGGTCAGTGGTCAGATCATGCTCCTAAGTCAAACATTAAGCACATTGTGTTGTACAATATTAATATTTATAATAATAGTAAATTTTTAATAACATTTATAATAAAAGAGTGGTCATATTTCAACCATGGATTGATTTTTTTTCAGTTAATGAATCAGTGAGATTAAGTTAATTGATACTATTCCATTGAATTTTCCTTTATATTATCTTTCATAATTATATTACGAAAGATTGTTTTATTTAAACAACTTTGAATTCTGTTAGGGATTTCTAAACTGAAATGCAAACACTGGAATTCACATGAACCATCAGAAAAGATCAATTCTTCACTATTATTTATGGAGTTAAAAATTCTCTTGTGTTGCTTCTGTGATGAGAAGCAAAGTTTATCATTGAAAGAGTGCCTGGTAAAAGCACTTACCATAACAGAATTTATTATCAGAATTTATCATCCAGTTCATCAAGATTTATTAAATAATACAGTTAAAAATTTACATTTGTTATTTCTGAAACTTGTACTTTTCATCTACGTATTCCTCCCCCCCCCCCCCCCGGACTACATGATTTATTTCTAGAAGGGTATAGGATTTGAGCAAATTTTTTATTTATTTTAGTTATTTTATCAGTGTTCTTTGTTTATTTTTAATAAAGGTATTATCGTGAAGAAAATGTTATGCCTTGCCCACGACAGTAAGGATCCTGATAAGAAGCAATTATGGGAAAACACCAAGGGCATTGTGTTTTATAGTGTTCCTCATTTTGGCTCAGCCTGGGCCAAGTGGAATCCTGGCACAGAACTACTGATTCTTCCTACAATAGAAGTCCAAGAGCTGAAAAAGAGTAAGGAAAATATTTGTTTATGCTTTTTTCAGAATTGCCTTTCTTAGCTGATGAGCCAAACATCAAATATTGAACTATAGTAGTTTTTATATTGTAGTAGTAAGAAAAGACAAATAATTCCATTGTAGTTTTATCAGTTGCTGCAGATTCACAAAAATCAGTCACAGTTTAAAAATCTTTGCTTTTATAGATTAAAAGAAGTAGTAACTAGATCCTTATAAAAGACCAATATTATTTAGAGAAAATGAAGACTGAAAAGAAACTTGCTTGCCATTTGGCATAAGCTTTTAATGGATAAAATAAACCTTTTGTGAGTTTAAATATTTCTAACATCTCACAATGCCCACAGTGAACAGTGTTGTTTCTTTTATTATATTTTCAAGTTATTATAATGATTTTTATTTCAAACATTACTTCAAATAGTTTATATTTTTGAAAATTAATATTGGGTCTGATTACTTCTTTGCGTAAATAAAAATTAAAAAATATTTGTGCTAAAGCATAAAATTAAGGCTGATCCATTAAAACCCATGCTGACATTGAGCATGTGAATAATCAGCTTCAAATAAAATGAAGGAAAAAATAAAAAAAAATAATTTCTACAATGAAACGTCTACAACAAGAATCGAACCTGCAATCTTCTGATCCAAAGTCAGACATATTATCCTTTAGGCCATGGAGACTACATTCAAATTATTGTTAAGTATCTCTTACCACTCCCTCGGTGTTTGTGATGCAGTGAGAAAAGAGACAGAGAAATAAAGCTCAGGGTATGCCAATATTGTTTGCACACAAGAAAAAAAAAAAAAAAAAAAAGGTGAAGTTTGGGAATTTTTTTCTGGATAGCTACTGACCTGATCGACTTGAAATTTGGATATGCTTTAGTTTAGTGTGTCTTATATAAAATGAATATTTTTATATTTTTGACTATCTGGAAAAATGAACAGTTGACTGTGTCTGCAAACTGTTATAGATATGGTCGAATAAAAATATTGATTGTATAGTAGATACTCTAAACTAAAGCATATCCAAATTTGAAGTTGATTGGGTCAGTAGTTGTCGAGCAAAAAATTCCAAAATTTGCAGAAACAAACAGTCAACTCTGCCCACATTTTTTGGGGATAGGCAGAAATAAATACCTCATTCCTACAATGTTTGGGTCTCTGAAGACAATGGTGAAGTCCGTTTGCTGATCCGTTTTCAGATTCGGGTAAATCACATTGCAGGGGCATTTTCAGGTGACACTCAATGATTCTGCCACTTGTTGTTGATCCAGGAAAGTGGAGATAACCCAGCAGCACCAGCCTCTTTATACAGGATTGTGGGCAAACACGTTTTGCAAATTAATTTTTTGCATCACATTTGCATAATCAGACAACTTCCATTATTGCGTCATTTGCTTCTCTGATGATGTTCTTTAATAAATAAACTCTAATGCCTCTGTTTTGTGGGTGTATTATATTCATTTTGCAATATCCCCTAAATTTTGTGAACAGTATATTTAGATGATTTATTTTTAAAATTAAATATATCTAAATATCACGAAAGTTTTGTTAAATCTTCATAATTTATCATTTTCAGTTGTGTGGAATCTTTGTGTCTAATCAGTTTACCTTCAGATAAAATTCCCCTAACTCGGCATAAAACATTTCCAAGCCTTGCATGGATCTGACTCTACTTTTCAAATATCTTACAAATCCTTGAGAATCAGGGAGAACAGTTATTGGTATTAGGTGTTATTAAATTCGCAACCACTGCACTTAACTTGACTAAGGAGGATAACTTGTTCCATATATTATAATTGTACAAAGATCCAGTTTTTTTTTTTCTTTTATTTCTTGAAAAAATTTATCAAAATGGAATGGCAGCCTTATTAGCAGCTTATTATTTAAATATTTCTTTTCTTCTTCTGACAGTTCATACCTGAGTAAAGATACCAAATAAGAGAAGGTTGTTTTACTGAATTAAACAAATACATAATTTTGTGTTATTTGCAATTACTTTATATTATAATTTCAGATCAGTAATTTAATGCTTCACATTCTTGTTAGGATGAAAATATGAGGTTCAAGCATAGTCAATTCCTATATTCTGGACAATGGAAACTAAAAATAGTCACCATTAGCTGACACGAATATCCTCCACTGATCAACGAGTTTGTAAATTCTGCATTGGTAGAATTCGGTTGATCATGATCAACCCTGCTTCACAGCTCTTTGTCATCCTCAAAGTGTTTTCTATAGAGAGGCTGTTTCCACATTCCATTGCAGTAGTATCCACTGTTTTTTGACCATCTCACTCAAGCAGGTCTTACCTTTTCAATAAGCTTGTCTGTAATGATCGATAGGATAAGTGGTCTTTCTCTCACATTGCTTTGTACATATGCGAACACCGGACTTGAAACATACAGCCCAGATGAACACTGTCCATCTCCCTAAACATTCTTCATGAGCTACAGTGTTATTCCCTCAGCAGTGAAACAGTGCTCTGTCAAAGTCACATCTTGATTTTGCAACGCCACTTGTAATTTCAAATGCCAAGCACATGCTACCACGGTGACATATACTATTTCACAGTTGTGATGCATCGTATAGAGCATCTAAATACCAATTTTACAACTTCATTCTGTGTTATGATGGAAAAAAATAGTGAATTAAACTAGCATGAACCTCATTGTTTCTCCAATAAGGCTTTCTATAATAAGAATTACTTTTTTAAACAATTTAACGTGCCGTTAAGAATAAAACAAATACTCAACTAATTCGGCACAAATATATAAAATTATAAATTCAATAAAATGACGTTTCGAAATTCGACAGTTAAAATTTCATTCTCAAATTACTAAAAAAAAAAAAAAATTAAATAAAAATAAATGGAAATCCCCCCTACTTTAAAAGGGTTAATACGTCCTCCCTTATCGAGAGTCGTCAGTCAAATGAGAAGGAGTGTTACATGGAATCTTGGGAACTAAGGAGAAGGAAGGCCTCCTGGCGGGATACATAAGAGTAAGCACCGGAAGTAGGTGTCTGCTGAAACTAACATCGCTTCAAGCAAGGGATTAGTGCAGTGTGTGTTACAAGCCATATTCCAAAACATTAGTGGTGGATAAATCCTGGTTGTAACTCCTCAATGTTCGAATCATTCCAGATTCAAAGAACTCTCTTAGATATCTGTTCTTTCTTTCTCCAAGGATAGTAATATTTTGAGTATCCAATAAATGGCATTTACTACGGCAATGGGCCGCGGTATTGTATTTTAAATTACCT
>JAFIDM010000001.1:59252557-59313174 GCA_023159025.1 Thereuonema tuberculata | reverse complement strand
ACTAAGGCAATGGGCCGCGGTATTGTATTTTAAATTACCTTGTTTTACAGCGTTCACGTGTTCATTAACTCGTACCTCCAGTTTTCTTTTTGTATTGCCTATATATAGGCACTTATTATCCTTTTTATCTTGTCCTTGGCAACGTAAGCCATATATAACGCCCCGTTTTTCCAAGATACTCTTTTTGTTGTTGGAATCGATGTTTTTATACTGACTAAGAATGTTTCCTAAAGTATTTTTTGGTTTGCATGAGATACCAATTCCCGCTGCGTTTAGAATGGGTTTTATGCGTCTTATTAAGTTCTTGTCATAAGTTAACGATACATATTTTAGTGTTTTAGCATGCTTGTATTTCTTTGTAGTATCGTTATCATCTTTGATAGGTTTAATAACCTGTTTCGCAAATCTTTTGTTTCTAATAAACCTACTAAAATATTTCTCGATTACTTGCTCAGGGAAACCATTATTCTTGAAGATCATTCTAATAGTGTTACACTCATTTTTCAAGAGGTGCTGATTAGAACATATTTGAAATGCTCTGTCAAAAGCCATAAAGACGGCATTTTTCTTGTAGCTTTCTAGCACAGAGCTGTTGTAATTAACAGTGACGTGGGCATCAGCTTTTTTACGATATACTGATGTATCGTATGTATTTTGGTTTTTTTGAATTCCCACATCGAGAAAAGGTAAATAACCATCCTGATCAGTTTCCAAAGTGTATTGTATCTTCAGGTTAACACTATTGAAATCATTTAGGACATCATTGACATACTGCTTGTTAATAATAAGAAATGTATCATCAACATACCGGCATAAATAATGCACGTTATGATACACCCTGTCAATAGAGGTTATTTGGTATTCAATAAAGTCCATAACACTTTCAGCTAAGATTGCGGATGATGGTAAGCCCATAAAGGCGCCAGAGGCTTGTAAGTAAATGCGCTTATTAAAGGTGAAGTATTGTATATGGAAAAGTAGATCGACCAATTGTAATAAAACCTTGGGGTTCAAACAGTAACCTTCTTTGGTAACTGCTGCCTTATTACTAATTTGATATTCTAAAGCTTGTCTAATAAGGGTAGGTGTGATAGAAGTATACATGTCAGCGACATCCAATGATATCATTCTAGTATTGGGATTAGGTTGTTGTTTTTTTAAATACTCCAATAGAGGTTCACGATTGCTGACAGAGTACTTAGAACGGTAATTTATACCCTTAACCATCTTTTCAATTGTTTTTGAGATGATCATTATGGCTTTTTTACTACAATTAATGATAGGTCTTACTTTAAATAAACCTCCTTCTTTATCCTTATGGGTTTTGGGTAACCCTTTAAGCATGGGAAGGGATTGATTCGATTCTAAGCATTGCTTATATACCGTATCAGTAAGAAAACCTAACATCCAGGCTTTTTCAAATTTTCTATTAATTTCTTTAATTATCTGATTTTCTGTTTCCCCAATCGCCACGAAGCTATTGTGCTCACATATAAACTTCTCACACATATTAACATAATCATCCTTATTGAGGATGACTAGGGCCCCCCCTTTATCCGCTTCCGTAAAAATAAAGTCTTTTGAGTCATGTTTTAGTCTTATTAGCTCGTTATAGTGCCTATTACTGATGCCTATCATTATAAGCCATAATGATCATCTTTTTTTGGATCTATATCCATTAACAATCCTTCCTATATTCCTTCTTACATAAGACCTTTCATATTTATCTGGGATAAACCGAATTTGGGCTTCCAAACAAGTTAATGTTTCAACAAAATGAACTTTTTCATGCCCTATGTTAAATGCAATACCTTTAGAGAGTAACTCCATTTGTGGGGGTGTGATAATCAACTTGCTATCATTGATGACCTTCCCGTTGCTCATGTAATCAGGTAAAGGTTTTGATTTGAGGCTCATTTGAGGCTCTTCCGGTGCTTACTCTTATGTATCCCGCCAGGAGGCCTTCCTTCTCCTTAGTTCCCAAGATTCCATGTAACACTCCTTCTCATTTGACTGACGACTCTCGATAAGGGAGGACGTATTAACCCTTTTAAAGTAGGGGGGATTTCCATTTATTTTTATTTAATTTTTTTTTTTTTTTTAGTAATTTGAGAATGAAATTTTAACTGTCGAATTTCGAAACGTCATTTTATTGAATTTATAATTTTATACATTTGTGCCGAATTAGTTGAGTATTTGTTTTAAGAATTACTTTTATTTTTAGATTCACCCCATCTTTTGAAGATACACAAGAAATTTCTAAATATGATTGCGACTCATGCCACACCTATATTAAGCTTTGGAGAAACTTTGAAAACACGTTTTGGATTGAAAATGGAGGCATTGTGTGTAGACCCGTCTTCAGCAAGTAAGTATTTTGAAACAACATTGTACAACAAAATTGCAACAAATAAATTACAGTAATTCTTGAAAATTCCTATTTTTGAAGAGAATTCACAGCTTATAGAAATATTTCATTTAAAGAAAAATTAGACGAATGTGAATTTTAGGATATGGTTTGCAACTAATCTCTGATTGTGGAATTTAGAAAATCTTTTGTTGGCTTTTTAGATTTAAGCCTTCCTGTAATAGAAACATGAAATTGAAAATCAAGTTTTCACTTCAGAATGCTGATAAAAAAGAGTGCAACGAATTAATTTAGTGAGACTTCCAAGTTCAAAGTGCTGCAGTTAACAGTACAAGAATGCTTGATTCTGGCACTGGCCTTATTACAGGAGTTTTAAATTGTGGAAGATCCTAGTCAAATTTAGAGTTGAAAGACTCCTTTTAAATAAGTTCTTCTTAGTTTTTTTAGCCCAGGCCCTAAAAAAAAAGTTGGATGTTCAGTTGAACATATGTATCTCTGAACCAAAGAAAAAGAAGTTCATCAGTAGTTTTTATAAAAATAGGCGAAGCCCCTAAAACATGAGGCCCTATGTGAAATTCTTTACAGATTGTGCCTAAAACTATGTTTATACTGTATTTTGGTTGTAATATAGATCATAAATTGTGTGAAAGTAATGCAATTTATGAGTAAAGTGAGTGTTTGTGGATGAATGGCTTAAAAGTAATTGACTTAAGTAAATTTCACAATCGGAGAACGACAAACATTAAATGAAATGAAATAATATAGAGCTTCAAGTTTTAATGTATGAGGAAGAGGGAGCTGAGAAAACAAGGGAATATTAAATTGAGAATATTTTAGAATGAAAAAAGCATTTGAAAAAATATTGTGACACAAGAAAATGGTATATGGTTATTATTATTTTTTGCATTGAAGAAAGTTAAGAAAGCAAATTAAAAGTTTTGATTGTCTAGAAATTAATGCATGTTTGTATATTATTCCATTTATCTTAAAAATAATTAATTTCCTTGACATGTATCTTCCATTTCAAGTTTTAGTTTTAAAACTATTTTGAAAAAACAAAACAAAAAAAAAACGAACAGTGATCAGTTTCATCTTTTCAGTATTTGTTTGTAAAAACTAATGAAATTATAAACTTTACTTTCAGATCCACAGTGTGGAGAGTTTCATACCATTTCCACAAATCACATCAACATATGCAAACCAATCAGTAGAACGTCTCACATTTATGTTCGGCTTGTGGAGTTTATTTATGAACACATTCATCACACGGTCATTGAAAAAATGATGAGTGCGTCTTATGGTGAAATAGATATTGAAAAATTTATTGACAAAGATGTAATGTGGTAAATCATTGTAATATTGATTTGCATAATGAATAGTTTATGCTGCATGATTTAATTTTGTCCAGAATTTTAGATTTAATGAGGGAAGAAAATTGTTGAATATTTTGCCTTTTACCGTATATTTTTTATTATTATTATTATTTTGATAATGGACTTTTATTAAGTGCTTTAATATATTTTCAGATATTTGAAAATATTCCAAGTTTAACTGCTAGAAGCTTGTATAGTAAATACTTAAAAAAAAGTATATTAGATTGTGTTATATAAATAAGCAAGGAAGTTTCTAAATTATTTTTTGAAAATTTATTTTAAAGATGAATTCCAAATTGACATTTGTAAATGATAAATGTTACGAAACACCTGTAGGATAAATTTTGATGATATATATAAGTATTTAACTGAGGAAATTGGAAAATGACATCATATATGAAATTTCTTTTCTAAGTAAGAAAATTTGTTAAGTAATACATCTTCAGTTTCAGGGATTTTTATCTCAAAATTAAACAAAAAAAAAAGTAACTTAGGAAGAATCTCATTAATATTTATGAAGAGTGGATAAATTATTTATTTATTTTTTTGTATGTCTTAACTTTTTTTTTGTATTTGTTTCAAATTTTTAGTTTCATTAAACATGGAAAGTCATTTTCCAATTAATGCTCATCCATTTTTTGAATGTAATATTTTTTGTTTTGCTCTTCCAATCATATGAAAGTTTTTTATTTAAATTCCAAGGGAAAATTTTTCACAAAGTTAAGAAATGATTTTTTTTTTAGGAAATGATTAATTTTTAAATTAAGAGTAAATGGTGAAAAACATAAGAATCTGCATTATGTGTAGATTTTGTTCCAATTTCTCTGAATCTGCTAAAATGTAGTAGTAATGAACAAATATAAGTAGGCATTTCTAATCCTAACCTTATCCAGGCAATGATCTTTAAATTACTAGCAAAATGTAATTTTGGTGAGAATTTAAAGCTTATAATGAAGTGTGTTCATTTCCAGTGTATCAGAGGGAGGCTTTGTCATTTCAATTATAACATTTGAATAATGTCTCCTTAGTTGTTTAATTTTAGTAAGTTAGCTAACAAAGTGCATCGGACCTGTTACTTTAAGACATTGAAAAATTACAGTTTTAATTCCTTTTTTTTTTTTGCTATCCATATAACTTTTAATATGAAATATCAAAATTTTAGATTTGCAAGTCAGTTGTATCATTTTTTAAAAATTAAAAAAAAAAAAAATTAATTCTTATTAAAGTTGTAGAATAAATTGATTGATATCGAAGAAAAAAAGTCAACTACATTTGAGGTCACCCACATCTTTCTTTTAAAATGTTCATAATCATTCACTGACAATATCCAGTTCATCTTTCATAGTTTTTTTTTAGCTTATGGCCAGTTAACATATTTATTTTGTACAAAGCTATTTATTTTCTAATAAATATCGCAGATACCCAAAAGATTTTGTTTTAAATAGCCTAATTAAACGTTATTACAAAGAATGTATTTTTTTATGTTTTTTTTTAATTGAAAAGAAAACATTTATAAATTGTTGCTGTTAAAAATGTTATGTATCACTTCAAAAAATATTGTTTTTCCATTAGACGACTTGAATGAATAAAGTTTAGGCTTGTTTTTGTTTGTATCTTTGTTTTCTTTGAATACACCTATTTCCTCTAGTGCTTTTTTTCATCACTAAAATTTAACTGTTTTGAGTTGTGCGACATTGCTTTGTGTTTCTTAAGGACAGAAATTAGATTTTAAAGAGTTACGGTATCCACCAATATCTCTTTGTTGTAAGAATGATTTACTGTTGTTTTCATGATTTCTGTTTTTGAAAGGAATATTTTTGTGTGCACGCAAATTTGTTGGTAAAGAATTTTAGCATTACAGTTGACTCGCGATAATCCGACATTTGACAGTCCGATACGCTCAGTAGTCCGACGCAGGTTGGTTCGAAAACCGACCCAATTGAGGCGGTCACGGAGCTGAAATGCACAATCACTTGCGATGAAGTTATGTCGGCTGCAAACACTTTGATACTTTGGTGTGAGAAGAGGGAACTCGACTACGAGAACTTTTTAATGTTAAAGATATTCAAGAAAAAGCCATGACAGACTCTTTACGTAAGAAGAAGAAAAAAACGATTACAGATTTTTTTAAGCCGTAAATACATTTGTACTTATTTTTATTTTTTATTTTAAGACATAAAATTATATTTTACTTTATATACTGTAATTTTATTTTTTTAAGACATAAATACAGAAATAAATTAGTATTACATACATACATATTCATTTATGTAAAACTATGCCTAATGATTTTATTTTTTTATATCCTCAATAGCCGTAAAATGTGTACTCAATATGTATTGTAACAATATATGTACTATAGTACATACAGTACTGTATATACATAACTTAAATTTTCTTGCCTTAGAAGTCAAAATTCAGTTTTAAAAATCAGCCTTTGGTAATCCGACACCCCCTCGTTCCCATAACTGTCGGATTATCGCGAGTCAACTGTATTTTTAAGCAAGTGCTAGCAATGAAGCAATTAATGTAAATATTAATGATTGCATGCTGAGATAATAATTATCTTTTATTTATTTAATGGAAAAAAAAAGCAAAAGATTTGAATATTCTTTTCTACTTTTGTCCTGATATACTCTTCCCTTTCCCTTTCATTTTTTTATTGGCATTTATGTGGAAACAAAAAAAAAGTGTATTTTTTTTAATCTTCTATCAGATTAAATTCTTCTGCAAAATATTTCTGAAAAAAACTTCCTACGTTCGGAGGTATTAGGCTTTTAAATTATATTTATTTATTAACCCAATTTAATTTGGTAGGTACAAAAATGGTGAAAGGAGATGCAATAACAATTAATAGAAAGATCTTATTTTAATTATTCGTTCCATGTTGTATTTATTTTGCTATATAGCATAACAGGGGTATCTATACTTAATATTTCAAGTTGAATGTAGAATCGTAATATACTTGAGGGTATTTCAAATGCAATGTCTATGCCAAATTCTGCTTGTCTCATTGATCGCATTCCCAGTGAAACTATCCCGTCAATATGCGCACAGAAATCAGCTGTAGAACAACAAATCCAGATGTGGAGGTTGAGTGGTTTGGCTCTGTGTCTAGAATGGTTCAGATCATATACCGCAGAAACTCCTTTGGAGACAATGTCCCACCCAGTGGAGAATTCAATGAACTGCGGCATAGAAGTGGACCAAGCAGGTATAAAAAATTTGAAGAGCCAGCATCTTGATCTACAATCATGTAGCTTGGAAAGGCATCGTGAGCAAAATCCGAAATCCTTTGACATCTACAGCAGCATATTGGTTGTGTGGACAACCCCCTCCTGATTCTAGCTAAGGACCATAATAATAATAATAATAAAATAAAATAATTTATACCAATCATAATACGTGAAAAAGATACAGTAGTATTCTCTAACTGACTTATAAGGAGATGATGCACATAATCAATGCCCTTTTGTAAGATGAAAGTACACATGGAGTAATTCAAAAATATACATGGGTCAGCTTTCCACTGATTTAAGATATTTGACATTGTTTTCATTGATTTTCAAGTATTTGCCTATTACGGAGGGTAGGATCACGTTTATAAGAATGTTTTCAACAGTGCGTTATGTGCATGTGAATTGAACCGGAAATGGACCACTTGAGGTTTCCGCCCCTATCGACGTCCCGTATGACATGTATCCCACATGCGGCGAGAGCTTGTGGGATAAACAAACATATAACTTTGTGTGAATTACTTAAAAAATCGTAGATTTTTGATATTTCAAAACGGATAGTTCAGTATTGTGCAGATCCTTATTGTAATAATTCTGTAAAACGCTTGGAATATCTTTCTTTAATATAATATTTCTTCTATATCAAAACCAGTTAAAACAAAGCACATGGCTTTGTTTATCCCACATGCGAAGCAGTAGCCTGGTGGGATATGTCATAACTACAAAGCCCCGCCTATCGTTAAGTGATCCATTAAATTATATCCTTCTTTGAAAATATATTGCGTCTTCAATAGGCGATACTCGACTCTACATCCATTCTGAAAATTTTGGAAGGCTTACAATCGTTGCATTCAAATCAAATCTTTTAGTTCAGCCTCTATATCTACTAGGGTTAAAACGAAGCACATGGCTTTGTTTATCCCACAAGCCAAAAAGTAGACTGGTGGGATATTTTGGAACTACGAAGCCCCGCCTATCCTCAAGTGGTCCATTGTTTGATTTTGTTGCTGAGCAAGTGCAGTCAGTGTTAACATAGGAGGGTCAGTCAATAGTAATGCCTTCTAATGTTTTTCTCCTGAAATAAGTTAATTAAGTGAAAAATTTGAATTTGGCGCTATTCCTCAAACCTTCTTCTCCAATCCACTGCAGTAGCAACTTTCTGCGTCAACAGGTGGCAGCACTGCATCCGCTTGCAAAATAGCTGACATCAGTGTTCATATTAGACAGCGTTTTGTGATTGAATTCTTGTACGCAGAAGGTGAAATGCCCATTTGCATTCATGAAAGGCTAAAAATGTGACGGTGAATTTAACTGTTAGCACTGTTAAACGATTGGTTTGTCGCTGTAACGAAGCCGAAGGGCAAACACCGTTGGCTGACGAATAGCGGAGCAGCAGGCCGGCGACTGCAGTGACTCCATGCAACATTCAGCGAGTCGATGACATCATTGACCGCCGGGTGATAACAGATGAATTGTATCGCATTCTCTCCTTCAGTAAAGGCAGTGGGATGACGATTATTTGACAACTGGGGTACAAAAAAGTTTGTTCAGGGTGGATACCAAGAATGTTAACCGACCAGAATAGAGACAAGAAAAACAATAGCCTCCGAACACCTGTAGCGCTTCCATTTTGAGGCAGAGGAGTTTCTGGAAAAAATTGCGACCGGAGATGAAACATGGTTCATTTTTTGAGTCTGAATCAAAGAGGCAGTCAATGGAACGGCATCACACCAACTCACCGAGGAAGAAAAAATTCAAAACTGTGTGATCAGCAAGGAAAGTTATGGCGACTGTGTTGTGGGATGCAGAGGGTGTGATTACGGATGATTTTTTGGAGCAGGGATGCACAATAAATTCTGTCCAATACGTCACAACCCTCAAAAAGCTTTCAGCACGTCTACAGGAGTTCCCCCAACAAAAGCTATGGCGGATGTTCTTCTTTTGCATGGCAATGCGAGACCACACACCGGTCGTCCCACCACTGAAGAGATTGTGAAAATTGGATGGGAAGTCTTGCCTCATCCCCCATACAGCTCTGACCTAGCACCATCAGACTTCCATCTGTTCGGGCCGCTAAAGGAAGCTCATCGTGGGATTCACTTTGCAGATGAGGAGGCTGTGAGAAACGTCCATGCGTCAATGGCTTAAGAAGCAACACCATGCCTTTTACCATGCTGGAATACATGCCGTTGCTAAGAGATGGACCAAAACTGTGGAAATGGACGGATATTATATTCAAAAGTTACAAATTAATCATCAATGTTGTGGTTTTCAAGCTGTGTAATTGCATTTTGAATTTCTTGACAATTAAAAGAAAAAACAAAATAGGAGGCCATTACTTATTGACTGACCCTCGTATATATATTAGCGTTGTGTGTTCGAATGATTCCATGAGTACCGATTTGACGAAGGGTACGTTGTAGCCCTTTCCGATGCGAAATATTCTTAATCCAGAATAATAGAAATGGGTAAGCAACGAAAGTTTAAAACTTCCAAATCCGTTATTAGTTGAATTATTTGCTGAGTTATGTTTGAAGGCTGTTAGTAAGGTAAGGAAGAAACCCAAGGGCGGCAAATCATATCCACGAAGCGCTACCACTCCAGCTGTTGTCTGTAAGGTTAAACAAAACATTATGAAAGAAAACCCCAGCACCCATAGAAGTCTTGCACAATGAACGGGAGTTTCAAAATAACCATAACACGCATAATTCATAGGGACCTGCATCTAAAGCAGCACTACAAAGCAAATGTTCATAGGCTGTTGCCTCGACACATTGCCGAACATAAGACAAACAGTCGAAAGTTGTATGAAGAGCTTTTGTCGGGCGAAAAATGGAAGTTGTTGTGATATTGGACAAAGGATGGTTCAACCCAACAACTGTAACAAACCTATGTGCAATTTTTATCATCATTGTCATGCTAAAGGTCGTTCAGAATGGTTCTGCCAAAATAAGGAAAAGTTTTCAAAGGGCTTAATGATCGTGACTGGTTACAGCTATCAGGGGATGTTGCCTTTGCAAAAAATTGATGGAAAGGCAAAGGTTAATGCTACGTATTATCAGGAAAAAGGAGAACATCTTACAACCATTGTACCTCAGCGACATTCCAGCACTGTATGGTATCGAGTCGTCAAAGTATGGATCCATCAGGACGAAGCGTCGAGTCATACCACCCAAACAATAATATCATGAATGGCAACGAAATAGGAATTCGATCAGTTCCATTCAGTTCAATCCCAGTGAAATCACCTGACGCTTCCCCTATGGACTACTATGGCTTTGGTCTGTTGAAACAGGCATTAGGAAACCGATGACCTCGAACTGTGGCTGGTTTATGGAAAGCCTTTCAGGAGGAATGGATCAAGATTCCCTTTGCCACACTGCAGCGTAGCCACCTCCAATGGAAACTATGATGTAGGGCCATTCATCGAATGCAGGGCAGACAAATAGAGCACAACAGATGGTGGAATTGCAGCTTTTCTTAAGACTTTTCATATCAGAAAATTCGTTGTTATAAACGTGGTCCAACCTCCGTAATCCTGTTCTTTGATTCAAGAGGAAATGTTCTTTTGGCAAAAGCTTAAGCAGTGGACTACAGATCTGAATAATCAGGTTCAATTCTGCTATGGGACAGTTGTTTTTTATACTTTTTATTAATCCCTTGTTCTTCAAGGGTTTTTTTTTTTTTGTTTTTTCGTTTTAAGTTTTGAATATTAAGCAGAAAAGTAATATAGAGAGAAAAATAAAATATAAGATTCACTCCCACTATGTACTCTTACCTCATGTTGTCCCATCTATTTCTGCCGTCCCTGACAATGGAATACTTTGCTCAGTATTCTGAAACTGTGGATTAATTACCATCATTTTAATCCTGTTTATTCTTTATTATTTTTCTCTATTTTAATACACACGTTAAGCCTTCTTGTTCAGAAAAGTAATATTCAATTAGAAATAAACAAATAAATGTTCTTATCCTTTTTTTTTTTTAAATTAGAAGTATTTGAATAAAAATAAAATAAAAACACAAATACGCAAATTTACTAGTTTGTTTCTGTCTTTCCTATTCTACTATGCTTTTCTCTTGGTGTTTTGTTATTTGAACCATTAAAATTTACAGATAAGAATTCTAAGATTATTCAGTTATAAATTAATCTGTAGCTATATAAATGGTGAATTTTTTTTCCTGATAAGATTTATACATTCCACTGATTAAGCTATTTATCTTGATAATAGTTTAATGGTATATATATCTATTTTTTTAATGTAAATGTTTTATGCAACGCTAACTGAATTTATATTTTAAGGATTTTTATTGCACATTTCAACAATTAGTATAGAGGGGGGATGCGTTTGTGTTTGACAGAGAAATCACAAATTCAAAAAAATGATCATTATCATTTACGATTTGTTTTTGTAGTTTTTTTCAGAACAAAAACCTAACAAAACAAAAAAAAAACTTTTTTTTTTTTGGAAAATACCAAAAAAGAACTAATTAAAATTATGGAGGGTTTAGAACTTAAATCAATCTTCGATTAGATAAGTTAAATATTTATACAAGTTATTGTTTGTTCTTTTCTTTTTTTTCCTGGTTGTGTTATTAATATCAGACAGAAAAGTGACATTCAAGTAAAAAAAAAAATAAATATCCTTCATAACCCTCTTTTTTTTAAAAAAAAATTAAATTAGAAGTAATTAAATTAAAAAATAAAATAAAGCATATACAGGGTGGTTCTGAAATGGTTGACCAAACTTGAAAGCCCAATGCAAAGTAGCCAACTAATGAAAAAAAGTTCATATGAACATGGAAATGCTTTATTCAGATGTTGCAGTGATTAACACATACATAGGCTATGGCGCTGTATGCACATCATGCGAGTTGTGATATTGAAACTGGTATCAATGTCATAACTCATGTAGACAAATATTCTGTATAATTTTCATTCACTAGCATAATTTCGTCTTGGCAGGGATTTCCATTTCTGTCAGTGTATTAATGAAAGCAATGCCAAATATCTGGAAATCAATGTGTTGGCTCCCAAACCTATATGTATTTTTGTACTCAGTGTGTACTTTAATCTCATAAAAAGGGAATTTTGAAGGGTGTGCAGTCTCCTTGTTAGATATTCCATTGGCGTTACGTTTTAAAATATGGCGTCTATAATTTCACAACCCTGCTAACCTTTTCCCCATTTGCATCTTAGTGATGATTACCATACACACACAATTATGGGTTTTGTTTTTTTCCTCTGAAAAACAAATTGTATCTTAAAAATGATGATCCTTGCCGACTTGCTTTGGATAATACAAGTGGTAAATGATATTTCTTCAAGTATTCAAAGTTGTATCCTGTCCTTTCAATTTCTTGTTAAGGATAAATCCACCACATAAAAAAAAAAAAACCCTAATATTTTCCCCTTTCTCTGAAGTGGACAATTAGACACTGGCTGGCCAACTTTATCTTCTCCAACCATTACATTACAATCCATAATTATGAGTTTCTTTATAGTAACATTTCATTTCTCTAATTCCATCGTTTCTGCCACTAATTATTGACAACAGTAACTCAAGTTTCTTGTGTGCCTGTTTTCATCACGAACAGGACAGTTTCACCTTTCCTTTTTAATACAAATTGTAATTTCCTCTCTTGTCAGTTTACAGTCTCAGAAATGTTTCATTTATTAGAAATAGGCATTTCAACCATATTGGTGATGTACAATAGGTATCTATCTACATTAGGCACAAATCCTCACTTTTCAAATATTACTACTACTTGGATTGAAATTGGGCGATTCCTATATCCTGTTGAAGTACTTAACCTAAATATATGATCGTTGCACACATCTAACCATTGATTCACATAGCATCTAGTTTCTGATTTGCAAATCGAACTTTCTTCAGAGATAATTTGTACCTATCCAAGTCACTGAAAAAGTAGGATTTTTATCAGTGATAGCATTTATTACAAAGGTGTTCAGTCTTGAATTTATCTACTTATCCTCTTGAAATAAAAAAAAAAAATAAAAAAATATGAATATGCATATATCTTCATATGTCTTTGTTGCTTGTGAATTGTTTAAATTGGATGAAGTTGGATTCATAACTGATGGACCAAGTGATATTGAATAACGTGACCTTAAGCATCAAATTGTTGTTGCAATATTCCTCGTCTGAATTTCTGCACTATTAAAATGAGTTCCTGAATTTATGAAGACTTTAAAGCTGTCATTGTCATATTAACCATTCGTTGTCAAAAACAAAGAAAAATGATCCTGTAAATAAATCAAGTTTGCTGTAGAAATGTGTTGCTACTGCAGATTGTTAGCATCTACTAAGAAAAATCAGCATCAACTTTGAGTTTATATGAATATTAATTTTTATGGGGAGATGCAAACAAAGTTAACTCAAATTAGGAAAGGGAGGGGGGAGCTCAAACCCATTTCTTAGGTTTGTATGGGAAAGGTTAACCAATAACCAGATTTTACATGTGTGGATCTGCAATATAACTTTAAGAGATGGCCTCAGTTGTGATATACATTTTATGAGGCTCAATGATAAAATTGTTTGATACAGCCGTTAGCAACTCCAGAGCTATTAATCACTAGCATGTAGTATGTAATCCATCAGTTAATGATTTAAACATTTAGGCTTTGATAATTTTTTGTAAATACATCTTCGTAGTCTTTGCTTTGATATCTGCAAGAGCTGTTCGAATGGCCCCAACACAAACATCTTGCAAGCAGGCGCACTGAAATGACCATAACCTCTAATACAGGCTCTGGCCTTTAATTTATGGACACTACAAAATTTACTATTAAGCTAATCTATTTCTGTTATGCCCATTCATCAGGCAGCAGGAGAGCAAAATTTTACAATCCAATAATATTTTTGGTTAACTACAGTATGGACGCATTTAAGATGACACGAGATGGGAAGGCATGGTAAAAGTAACACTTTCAACATGCCTTCCCATCTAGTGTCATCTTAAATGTTGCTTCATCTTAAATGTTGTTTTAATGTCTTATATGTTTGTGCCGTCCCTGATGAAGGAATACGTGCAGAATTCTGAAACTGTCAAATTATTACCATGTTTATAATTCTCTCCTCAACTATTTTGTAAGTGTGTTTTATTTATTTTCACTTTTTCTTTGGTGAAATTCGCCAGTCACATTAATTGCCTGTATGTTTTTTTTGTTTTTTTTTTTTTGATATTGTAAATAACTGGCACTGGAGCAGTATTTAAATTTTGTATCAACTTAAATACTCGATCTGCTAAACACTCATTTCTCTGAAATGCCTCTAAGACTTTTGGCTTGCTGAATATGTCTTGGGATTTTTTTCAATAATTAAACTTATTAAGAGATTCTATGTTGTATTGTGCCGCTTCATTTAAGTGCAATTCCTATCCAAGACTTGGCTTAGAACAAAGGCAAAATAACATCAAGACATTTCAGAAGCTCAGGAAAAGTTGCTTGGCATTTTTTATGAATTCACCTTTAAAGTAGTAGTCGAGTGTTTTGTATTATTTCTTTTTCTTCATATGAACATCACGTAAAATGCATTAGACTCAATTTGTTTTTATTTAATAGATATAAGAAATGTTTACAGAAAATTAAAAACATTTAATATTGACTTAATTATTGCTTAGAAATCCAGAATCTCTTTGGAATTATATTAAATAACACATACTTCAACCTCAATGCTTTTATTTTCAACACAGTTTACAACTTTTCTGGAAACTAACAATTCAACATAAATAACTTTCTAAATGTTGACCTTTATATAAAAGGATTGACATGTTATCAATTCCTGACATTCAACAAATCAATCAGTTCTTGCTTTCAGATATGTAAATTAAAGAATATGTTAATTCTTATGTTACTTACAACTGTAATGTAATAATATTGCTATGGAGAATCATAATTTACTTGCTCTCTCACATTGACATCTAATAAAGTATTAGTAGATACCGACTGATTGCTTTGTGAATAACAAAAAAATAAATAAAAATATTTGAAATGGAAGCAAACTAAAAAAGTGCAACAAGATACAAGAAAACAAAAACACAAAGCGGTGTTGAAATAACTGTTGTTTCTCAGATAAAAAAGATGCCATTATTAAGAGGAACTGAGTGGAGTTTTAACGTTAAGGGTTTCATATTTTTTTTAAAGAATAGTTTCAATATATAAAAGAAATATAAAGTAAAACTGTTATGTAATATATACAAGTGCATAGTACATTCAGTTAGTTATTGAAATACCAGATATGTGTTGCTTTCACCTGAGGTTTGTTAATTCACTAGACCACAAAATAAATTTTTCATTGCTTGACATTTAATTCATGGCTCCTAGTGCAGATCTTAGTAATAAAAAAATATCACAAATATCAAAAATGCTTTAGCTTGACTGTTTTATAGCTTTCTGTTAATAACGTGGTGGTACAAGAACTTTTCAACTGAATAAATGCTTGGTTAGATGTTCAGTATCGGAATTTACAGTCCAACAGAAAGTGCAAAAAATTCTCATCTTTGTCAGCGCTACCAATGATATGACTGCAGTATTTCACAAAAATTCAAAAGAGGTAGGCATATTCACTGTTGGCTTTTTTTTTTTTAACCAAGCACAAGCTGATTAAAGTGAATTACAGCAGTAACTCTTTGAGATAAGAATTTTTCTCAATATCAACAACATTATAAATATTATAACTTGAGACTTAGTAAGGTAAAAACATGACTAGAATAGAAAACAAAAAAGCACCAAATTGAGTATCAAAAAACTGGATGCAAATGCATTATAAGCGTCTTAAATAATAGGTTAAAAGCAAAAAGCGTGACCAGAATATATTATTGGGTATTTTGATTAATATTGTGGCCTTATTTCTCAGATTTTACTAATATGTTCAAATAACAAAAAAACATGAGACAATTACCTCATTACTTAACTGTTCTCTTTTGAAAGTCCTGCTTTTTTTATTTATTTCCAATAATAACCGAGAAAACTATTTTTAATCCCAATAACATTACTTATGTAACCTGTACAGAATCTTTGGTAGCAATATATTATACATCTTGTTCTTTTTATTATACAGCGATAAATACCTAACTAATTATTTGATTATATTATACACATTTATATACATTTTACAGAATACTTTCAATTATAAAATGCAAAAGGGAGGGTTTTTCTATTATTATGCAAAGTGTATAAAAATTCTGTAAAGAAATTAAAAAAATTCTAATTTATAACTTTATCTATAAAATAATTTGATTCAAGTAGTATTAAGTCAATATAAAATAGGGCCAACATGACCAAATTTCTCTATTTGCCATTTTTTTTGTTTATATACCCTTTTCAAGCATCTTTATCACAAAGTTTACAATTTGTTTTTTCTTCTGTATAGTAATACTTCAAAGGCACCTCCAAAAATATCCTTAATTATGGATAATTTCTTCCAAATAAACTTGTTTAATTGTAACCTGATAAAATTTTTTAACCCACTCAAAATTCTTTCTAAAAGCTTTTAAGAGATATCTTCGCTAATTTTATCCCCCATCCCCTACTTTGATAGTAACTAATTTTGAGATTCCAAATTAAACTGCAGATTAAGATAACAATGAAATTTCTTAACAGAAAAAAATAACCAAAACTAACTTCTCATAAACCTGTGTAAATAGGTTCTGGGGCAGTTTTATTGAGTAAAGATGATGCTTCAGTCATTTCTTGTTCATGACGACGATGGATGTAGCACCTGACTACTATCACAGTCACCAGTACCAGGCAAGCTGGAATAAAGACAGTTAAATATTTTAACAAGACACTTTTATAAACCTAATAAGCTTTTGCAACAGAAAAACATTTTAATAGAAGATTTATTACATAATTGTTTCAATATTAGAACAATGATACAATTAAATTTTAACAGCAATGTTGCTGTTTCTATTTAATTATTTATTAAAAGAATTTAAAGCTACAAGCTCTAATTAAATAATTCCGCATATTAAAATGTTATTGCTTGAGCAGCAAGTTTTTATGAGTCACTTGAAATGAAAATCTTCTATTAGGCATTTAGCTTTTCTTAAAAAAGAATAGAGTATTACTTGGGAACAACCTCTTTGCCTAAGATAACTCCTAAAGTCATTGCTTCTTTTCTTTTTAAAACTACTGTAAGCACTTTATCATCAGCTTTAATATAGAGGGTAGTTAGGCAAAGGTGGCCTCTTGAACTTTCTCTCTGTATCCATGTGTTGTGCTGTCATATAATGTTTGTCCCTGATGCCACCTCTTCAATGAGTGAGCAATGGTGTAATCGCTCCTGCTCCTTTGCTCCCACTCCCTGGAAATCCAGAAATGAACCACCACTCGCAGCACCTTCCTAGCAGAATGAGCAAAAAATTTCTCCGCTCCCACTGCTGTGGAGCAAAGAGCAAAATGACAGTCACAGGTAGCAAATAAACTGATATCATAGATAAGTAAACATAAAAAGATGGAGAAGGCGTCATGGCATGAAAGCCTTATCAGCTGAAACAAATGATCATTCTTGCTATTTTTATTAAATTTGGAAGTTTATTTTGTAATTCTTTTATATCATTGAAGTTAAAACAGTTGACAAAAGATGAATCACAGTCATTTGTGCTGCCATGTTGCCAATTCCCAGTTGCATCATGCACACATGTCTCTTGAGCAATAGGATCATGGTTTGCTCACTTTGTGAAGACATCCATGTTGAACCGAATTTAACACAATCAAAGTATCTTTGTTTATCTTCAACACTTCAGTAACTGCATTTCATTCTTGCTCTATCCATATTCATCTTAAGCTTTTCTATACATTTTTAAAACTGTTTTAAGCTTAGTGAAATAATGTGTCTCAGAATAAATTTAAAAGAAAAACCTCTGACTAACAAGATACAGAAACAAAGCAAATAACCAAAGATTGTATTGCACTTTTCATTACAAATTTGAACCTATGAGTGTACTAAAAAACTTCCTCTTCCTCTATTAAGGTTATCAGCCACTTGTTCTCCTGAAGCTTTAAAAATTGGAATTTACTTTGGTATGGAATAGTTTTATACTTTAATGTTCAAGAAATAATATATAAAATGTATTATGTGCATATAGTCACCTATGCAGCGGAGACATGGGTGATGAATACTGGAGCTGGAGAGATGAAGTTTCTTAGAGGTATAGCAGGGAAGACTAGATTAGACAGTGAGAAATGAGGATATCCGGGAGGAGTTGGGGGTAAAAAGTTTGAGGAAAAAGGTGGAAGAGGGAAGGCTGAGGTGGTTCGGGCATGTGAAAGAATGGAAGATGGTAGGACTCCTAAGGTCTGGCAAGAGTTAAAAGAAGGAGGGAAGAGACCAAGAGGGAGACCGCGTAAACGATGGCTGGATGATGTGAGGTTCAGCCTGGAAGAGAGAGGCATCCCATGGGAAAGAATAAAGCTAGTGGAATGAGAAAGGATATGGATGGATGGATATTATAAAATACTGTAAAGCAACTACCCTATACATTTCAAGAAATACAGTAAAACCCCGTTATTACGCTCCCGCTTATAGCACTATCCCGTTCTTAACGCTCCTTTTGTACGGTCCCTGGAATTTTCTATATAACTCTCTATACTTTTACCCTCTTATAACGCTTCAAATCCCGCTTGTAGCGCTTTTTTATATCGGAAATTTTGTATCGAAAAGAAATGTAACACTGTAACGATTCTTTTCTTTCCCTGGTAGGAGGGAATCTTCGAACTCTTTGAAGCGGAAATCCCTTTCTATAAGTGAAAAATTGCAAATTCTTCGTAAGTACGACGAGAATTCTACACTAAATCAGAAGGTTTTCGCAGAATCTAAGAATTCCCTGATCCAGTCTGAGAACAATAATAAAAAATAAGAATGGAATTATCAATTCAGCGAAGGATGGTTGCAAACATAAAAAAGTAGTGTGGAAAATGTGAAGATGCCGAGGAAATTCTAATTGAATGGATTCATCAGTCCCGTGATGCATCAGTGCCATTAAATGACCCAATCATTCAAGAAAAGGCGCGTGAAATAGCGGGCAGTGCACTAAAACTGCTCCGAAAATATATTTGTATTGCTCCTAGTGGAGTATCAATTGATGTTAATAGTTTTTTGAACCGCATTGAAAATGTCGTAATTTATAACAGTAGCATACACACACGGCAAACCACAATCAAAGATTTTTTTAATAGGAAATAAGCTCACATTTGCACTATATCTATTTCAGAATCAAGTATCTTTCCTGTAAAATGGTGTCTAAATGTTTCCCCATCATATAAATCATTCCCCGTTTATAGCGCTTTCCCGCTTATTACGCTTGTAGGTCACGGTCCCTTGACGAGCGTAATAACGGGGTTTTACTGTATATATTTTTTTAGTAATTGTCCAAAAAGCAAGTTCTTTTGTGAAATGGTATCTGAATGAAAATTTATTTATAGTTGTTTCTATAAATAAATTTAAGAGGTTTGTTTCTTCGATGGTGAACATATTTCAGTGAGCAATTTAAAGCACAAGAGTAAGAAACTAAACTGTGCCAGGAAGAAAGTATGGAATCAAGGACAACTCGTTAGAAGGAAGAGTAACACGTACACAAGAAAGAAACATCTACGCCCATGTCAAGATTCAAACCCAAGTCAGAGTTGGGAGCTGGATGGCCGATCGTCATGGCTTTGACCACTTGGCTGTGCCCGAACAATAATTTTAAAGCTTTAACTCTTTTGTTACATAGGGATACTTTCCATATCAAGCATTGTGGAATGTCATCAGAAAACAGATTGAAAGAATTGAAATAACGTTTAAAGATGTAAAAAATAATTAAATATTGCAAGGATAATTATTAAGGTGAAATACTCACTCAGCACAAAGCCTATGACCAATCCAATCAGAGCTTCTGAAGGCTTACAATTGAATGTCTGAAAATCCACAATATACCAGGGACTGGGACAGTACGTTGGCTGAATGCTACCAGCAGGACAAAAAGCATCCAGAGGACATGGTATCGGGGGACTGGAGTTAGTCTGAAAATATATGATGGTTATTAAGAACAGTTTTTTTCTTCAGTAGCATTATTTTAAATTTGACTTCGAAGACTTATTTTTAAAAATTAAATAAAAGAAAAAGAAAAGAAAATCAAAGTTTCTTACAGGGCAATAATATCCTTTAGGACAGGACTGGCACGTTGTGGAACCTCTTACTGTTGTGAAATAACCCCAAGGACACTTTTTGCACAGCTTTTCACTTAAGTCACTTTTGTAAAATCCTTCAATTAAGAAAATAAAAGAAACAAAACTTTTTTCATATATCAGTATTTTCAAGACAATTTAACCATAATGTTTAACATGTAGTGAAAAAAAAAAAAAAGGATATATAACATATCCAGTTGCAGGTGATTGGTTTCAGTGATAGCACAACCAAAAGCTGTACTAGAAAATATCGGTACCTGTCAAGAATGTGGTAAATGATAGGAATGGTAAAGAATAGAATTTGAAGAAAATGTGAATCCCACCACTGAATGGAATAATCCTAGGTCTGAATCCTTCTATATCCCTGGCTATTAATTAACAATTAATAAACATGGTCATTAAGCACTGTATTATAAATATTTCAGTGGGAAAAGGCTGAAGTATCTTTTCTGTGCACAAAATCAGATAATTACCGATTAAAAAAAAAAATACACCAGAGGTATCCTAATATTGGGAAGTAACGGGCTCTTACTAATGCCATTACAAGTAACAGTTACTTTGAATGATAACAATCGGTAATGCTGTTACTTATTAAAGTGAGTAACTGTAACTCACTCGTTATCGCGAACAGTAACTAACAAAAAATCACGTTACTTTTGCATTACTTCTCAAGTTACTTTCAAGCCAATCTACTGAGAAGATTGGTAAAAGCTGTTAAGAAAGCATCGAACTTCACATCTAGAAGCAGTCAGAATCACTTCATATCCTATTTAATACTATCTTAGGGCTATATATTGCCTCTAGAGCCATATTTTAAGAAGAGTACGGACAGTGTCTGAAGACGCCTTGTTGTAACTCCTTTGTCATCTGACTATTCACTGTATTAAAGGACGAAATGTAGATTTCACTTTTTTTTTTTTTAATAAGAATTAAGTACTGACATTGAATGGATTCTTTCAACAATTATTAAAACAAAAAAAAAAAAAAAACTTAAATACAAACTCAACAAGTCTTAAAAATTAATATTTATTGGCATTAAATACTGAAATTATTTTTTTTTATATGGAATTGTATCTGATATTAAATTTAATTTTTGACAGTTTTAATTTATGATTAAAAAAAAACTAATTATATAACAGAAATAGGCAAATGCAACTGTGGAGAAAAGGAGTCAAAATGATGACCGTTAAACGTAACAACATTAGCCAATAACATACTGAAGTGGCAGAGATAATTATCTAATACTCTCCCCTAGTACACAACTGATCTCTGGTCTTACTTCATTGATAATTCAAATAAGAATGACTGAAGAAACCTTTATTAGTGATTTGCCACAACATTAAACTCAAAGCAAACAACAACTGTGAAATGCCCCGGCATGAATATTTAATAGGTTACATTTCATTTTCCCACTTCATAAAATTGTAACTATTAACTTTTACAAATTACATTACAGAACACACATTGGCAAAAAAACTCTGAAAAATAAAAAGATCTATCCATGAATTTGTAAAACCTGATATTACAGTTGTCTATGTTTTAAACACTTAATGATTAAAGTATATTTTAGCATACATGCTTTATAAAATTGCTAAGCATTATAACAAAGCAACAGAGACCGAACAATTAAAACTTTCGTACCGGTACATAAGTAAAAATATGAAAAAAATAAATAAATAAATTTTAAGGAAGCAGCAAGATATTTTTAAAATGTGAGTGGTTCAATATTTTAGAATTTTTTTTTTTTGGGGGGGGGGGGGGAAAGGTAAAAAAAAAAATACAGATTTTTTTTAAAAAAATAATTTTTCTTCTTTTTGTTTTTTACATCTTTTTTTTTTTTTTTTTTTTTGCGAATTATTCCTATTTCTTTGGCTTTCATCTTATGAACAGTAAGAATGTCTTTTATAAAGGTCCTCTATTACAAACATGGCATTTCTAAAAATAATGTTAATCATAATAATAAAAAGTAGAAGCTGAACCCATAAGTTGCATGTACAATATTTTTTTTAACAGTGTATGAACAACAAAAGACTTAGGCTGCATCAGGAACAATGGATTAAATAAAGAAATTACATAAACAGGAAATGTGATTAGAAGAAGACAGACAAGCATTTTAGCCAGCTATGGAATTTAAATCCACGTTTAAACATATCAGGCTATTCCCTAATATTTGACTATGCTTGAACAGCATTGCACAAGATAGTAACTTCAAAAGATAACAAATTCTCAAAAGTTGCAATCAAAAGTACATAATACTTAAAAAAAAAAAAAAAATATAGGTACTTATTTACCAAAGGTATTCATCATAAATGTAGTAAGCAGCAGTTAGTATGATATTTGTGTGTTGTAATTATAGAGGTTCTAGGGAAAATGATGTGCCACATCTCTCCTCCTTCTGGTAGATCCTGTTAACATAGATGAGGGATGGCAAATGGGTATTGGTGGGATAACCATAATATCGGTTTGAGGAGAAGTACTCAAGACAACTGTTCTGCAAATCAAAGCACATGAGTTTAACATACTGAGGTAGTTTTATATTCTCTGCCTGGGCACTTTGAGGGCTCATCCGCTCATAACTGTTTACCGATTAAAGAAACTAAAACAATGCTGGATTATTTGGGCTTCTTATATATCACTTCTTATAATGTTGTGATTTATAGGTATTATTTAGCTATATTAGAATTATTAAATTCAAAATATATTTTCAATCCATGGAGATATGTATCAAGTTAATATTGCTAACTTTCTCAGGCACTTGATGGCCTATTGTACAACTAATACAGCAAATTGAAAATTTTATTTAGCAAACTGAAGCTATTTTTTGCTTGTAGTTTCTTTGCAACTTAAGTTACTGAAGTTGTGCGACAGGAAGTCACTTAAATTCACTGTTCATTTTTTTTTTTTTTTTAAAAAAGAATATTTATTTCCTTATGTATGTGCAATTTTGCTTTGTATTTATGTATACAACATTGTGAATTGTACGAAAGTATTATTAATAATTGCTCCATTTTGTTAAGGGAAAAAAAAAAAAAAATCCAAATTATTTCATTAGAGAATTTATTATTTTTGCTTTATATCGGAAATTCAAAGATATTAATAATTATGTTTTAGACCTGACCACTTTTAATGTTAGAATTTCCTGTTAAGAGGGGCTTAAAATGGGAGATAAACACAATCTGTTTTTCTTAGTTCCAACTGAAAATCATAAAAGACAAAACTTACCTTTTTCACACATATTACAAGTGGCCATTCCGGATTCCCTTGCTTCAAAACCAGGAGGACATGCTTGACATTTTGGACATCCAGAAGAACTGAAAACAGAAAAGGTAAGATTTATCAGATAATTATTGTGGTTGTTTTTAATTTTTTTCAACTAAATCATATACACAAGAGTATTTATTAGTAGAAGATTCTAACAAGATGTACTCTACAAAAGATCTTTTCAAGTCTAGTGTCTGAATTTGGAAGTTGTGAAATCTGGCAAGAGGGTCTTTGGACGAGTAGATAGGAAGTAACAAATCTGCAATTTGCATAACATTTATTCAATATATTGTAATGCCCTGATGGCTGTTACATTATTTTCTCTCTCTCTTATCCTCTATTTTCATTATTTCATATATAATGAATCCTTAGAAATCTTTTCTTATTTCTTTATTTCCTGAACTTTTTCTAAATGCTTAGTTGTCTTTTCGAAACAGATGTTTCCCCAGATGTCTTATAGTGCTCCCTCGAGCTCACACCCCTTTATGGCATCCATCTTGCCTCTCCTCCATTTTGCTTTATTACTTTCAATCTCACCTTTCTTCAAGTTTATTGCTTCCTTCTGTCCCTTTGTTCTTTTCCATCTCCCAGTCAGTAAGCAGATGTCTTCCCCAGACAGGGTGGTGTCTTCTGCATCAAGTGATGTCACTCTGGGGGAAAAAGTGTATCTTAAATAATTGGGATACAAACAGTGAAGCATCAGAGGGTGCACGGAGCTTCCGAGAAGGGCAGGCGGCCAACAAATACAGCTGCGCCTCAGATACAGACCACCCAAAGGAAGGCAGACTCAGTGCCAAGCAAAAGGACGCTTGGCCCATCTAAAAAAAAAACTGGCTGAGGTCTGCTGGGAATGCTAGATCCAGCCTTACTTCGCCATGCCAGAGAAATTGTTGCGTCAATTTGAGCGTTCTTCGAACCTTCGGGCCTAGCGAAGTGAGTCACCACAATGTGCTTTACCGAAAGTAACAACGTCCCTACATTGGTTTCCCGCATCTGGCTGAACTGTTCTTCGGCTAAAATCAAGGGTTAGAACTGAACATTGGACTGCTCCCCTCTCTCCAGAGAACTACCACAAACCATATGTGCTCAGATACTCTGAACAATACAGGTCCTTAGGAACTCCGCTATTTTGACTATAACCAAGTGCTGGATATATGTGTGTAATTTTATATTTATCTTGCTTACTTCTGAAAACCCGGGGGTAACGTATATGATTATGTATCTTCATTTACTATCTAACCTCATAATATAATCACCTATTTGTGTGTGTGTATATATAAATATATATATATATATATATATATATATATACACATTACACTATTTCCCAACAAGTAATTGGACACCCCTGCAAACGACAATATCGGCAGTTCTGAGACATGTCATGGCAGCTGCCGTTAAATATCGTGTGGGGAAACAACAACGTCAACAGTTGCATGCAAGATGCCACGCAGTTCGGAGTTCTCCGAGGTATCACAGAAATGGCCGATCCATACGTGACATATCCAGCGAGTTCACATACCCAAAATCGATAGTGGCCTACGTGATTTGCAAGTGGAAGGAGAGGGATGACTGTCGGAATATGCCCTGACCCGACAGACCCACAAAACTGGGAGTTAAGAGACCGACAGGTGCTGTCCAGAGAACTTCGGAAGACCGCCCCAAATCGACGGACCAAATCCGTGAGGAATTCCAACAGGCAACTGGGACTGTTGTGTCGATGAATACCATCCGTAAGGAAGCACATCTGCTCGGTTATCATGGACGTGCTGCCACCCACTAGCCTTTGATCACCAAGTCCAATCGTGCTGCTCAGCTAACGTGGTGCAAAGAACTTTGACAGTGTACTGTCAATCTTTAAGACACTCTAAATGGAATTCTTGGAAGGATTATTGTGAAAGGGAAGCCAACCAAAATCCCTTTAGCTTTCCTTTCAAAATTTTGACCAATAAAAACAAGAATTATGCTTGTGCAAATACGGTCAAAACGAATGATGTCAATTGGACTACCTCTGAGAATGAGTGAAATCAGGCTCTTCTCACTGAATACTTTCCCGACGATATTGTCGAGGAAGATGACGATGTTGCCATTGGTATCAGGTATAATCAGACGATACCTTATCTTTGTGAAACAGAGGATTTCAGTATTGAGTATCACGAACTTTTTCATAGAATTAATAGTCTCAATTTAGAGTCCTCTTTGGGTATTGATCTGATTCCTGCCCGCGCTCTTCCCTTCATCTTTCAGGTAACGAATGGGTCTCACTAATTAATAAGTGTTTAAAATGCGGGGTCTTCCCAAAAGTATGGAAAGTGGCTAAAGTTGTTTTAATCCCCAAAGGGGACAGTCATATGAGACCCATCTGCCTTTTGCCTGTCATCGGCAAAATTTTTGATAAGTTTATTAATAATAGACTGTATCATTTTATGGAAATTAAAGGCTGTCTGTCTGATAAACAATTTGGATTTCGTAGAAACCACAGTACTATTATGGCAGTGAGGTCTCTACTGTCTGTTGTCCATCGGCATAAATCACTAGGACACCATGTTGCTGTGGTTTCTATAGATATTACCAATGCATTTAATAATGCTTGGCACCCGATGGTTTTGAATTTTTTAAGGAGTATTAAATGCCCTAGTAACTTATACTACATTATCTCTTCCTTTTTTTCTAACAGGAGAGTTATTTTGGGTTCCTCTTCCCGTTATGTTTTTAAGGGCTGTCCACAGGGTATTAATTTGGGACCTACCCTGTGGCTCACTATCATGGAAGATCTTTTCTCTCGATTTACCTCGTGGCAGAGAGATAATGATCCAGCGAGTGCCATCGACTTACAGTCTTTTGCCGATGACACGGTAGTTTACATAAGTGCCCCTTCCATTAGAAAAATTGAAATTTTATGGGATTCTTTCTGGCCAATCTTGAGCCTGTGGGCACATGATAATAAACTTTCAATTAACAAAAAGAAAACGGCAGCACTGTTCTGTCCATGCAGGAATGTTACCAAGAGACCCCTCTTAAAGGTTTCGAATGGCAAAATTAAATTTTTTGATAATTTGAAATAATTAGGGGTAACACTTAGCTCGAATCTTACATGGACGGATCATTTAAGTGGTATTAAAAAAAAGATTGCAGTTAATGCTCACAGGCTCATGTTTATTGCTCCTAAAAATGGAGGGATGGCTTCGAAGATTAGGAAATTAATCTTCAATTCGGCCATTAAGCCAAAAATTCTCTATGCGGCCGAAGTTTGGGGCGACTCTGCTAATAAATCTATTCTTAAGAGAAATTTAGACACTATTGTGAGACCATTTCTAATAGCTATAGCCCGAACTTATAGGACGGTTTCGACTGAAGCCTTATACGTCCTATGTGGTATTGTTCCCATGTGGATTCAAGCACAACAGTTATTTTTTCATTATAATCGAATTCACAGTGAAAATTATGAACAGAGAGTAACTCCTTCTTTTTGGGTTCACCCTGCTTTTATTAACCCATTACCTATTAAAATGTGGGGAGATAATGAACTCTCATTTAATATAAAAATTTTCACTGATGGTTCTAAGGGTGAGGGCCGCGTTGGCTTCTCTGTAGTCTTCAAAGATACTCATAATAAAACTTTAGATATTTATCGGCAACGTCTCCCTGACGATTCGTCTGTTTTTCAGGCGGAGTCAGGAGCCATCTCTTATGCCTTCAATGTGTGTCTTGACCTATGGTGCAAGAAACACCTTAGTATCGCAATTATCTCTGATTCTCAAGCTGCCCTGAGAGCAATTTCTAATTGCTCCTATTCAAGCAAAATGATCAGAGATACTCATGTAAATATCAGGGAACTTTTAAATAACAGTGTTGCGATACAGTTATTTTGGGTCAAGGCTCACATTGGCATATGTGGTAATGAAGAGGCTGACAGGGAGGCCAAGCGAGCTTCCTCGTTGGATGATATCTCCTTTCCCTGTCCTTTGCCGCGGTCTTTCTCTCACCGTATTAGATATCAAGATCAAATTTCCATTTGGCAGGGACAGTGGAACAATTCTTGTAAGGGTAGGCCACTTTTTAGATTTATCAACAGAGTTAATGACTGAGTACTCTTTTCGGACTTCATCGTTAACCAATTTTTAACGGGCATGGGGCTTTTAATTCTTACCTTTTTAGATTTAACCTGGCAGACACATCCCAGTGCGGACTTTGTTTTCTCTCTGAGGACGAGGATCCGGACCACGTCTTATGGCGTTGTCCGGATCCTGGTCGTTCGAGACTTAGGAACCATTTCAAAATGTTGTTTGCTAAGAGGGGTATCCCATTCCCCTGTCCTTGCAGCAGGATAGTGGATTATTATCAGTTGTTTTTAAATTTTGCTCATCGTTTGAATTGCCCCGTTTAACTTATTTGGTTCTTTTTTGCACTGGGGAATTTTTTTTTTGTCCTCCTTTTTTTTTACTTTGTAAATATCTTTAATTTTAACTTTAACATTTTATTTTTTAATTTTGCACTTTTAAAAAATTATGGATTTATTTTAACATTTGGGTATTTGTATACTTTTTAACTTATGGAGTAATGTTAAGTGTTTAATTTGTTGTGTGTCTTGTTTCTCTGTCTTTATTTTTACACAGATACAGAATTTTACATTTGGGGATCTGGCTAACACTAATGATTTTTTTTTTTCAGTCGCTCGGTAGTGGCCGCCGAGCGCGAAGCCTTCTCCTTCTGTTCTGTTTTTAACTGGGAACATTTGTGTTGTTTGTTTGAGTTTTTAGTTATGAAGGAATTTTTTTTTGTTTTTGGTGTTTATAAGGATTATTGGGAGGACTTTTTTGATGTTTTTTTGTTTTCTCCAAATTCCGCACGGCCCATTTGGGGGATCAATGGGGAGGGTGGGACCCGAACTGTACCCGGCTCCTTGGATAGGGCCTTTGGCGGTCCTTGGAGCTGTTTGGGGTGGGTCCCTGCCGACCGTTTCATACTCCTCCTTGTGAGTTGTGCGGAATGTGATATCCTTTTTTTTTAAAATTTTTCCTTCCTGTCTGTTTTTTTTTTTCTTCTTTGTTTGTGGTTTGTTGTTTGTCTGGGAGACCAAACATCTGCTTTGTAGATACTGGTCTCCTTGTCCTTTATCAGTCTAAAGTGTACTGTTGAACAGTGGAAACAGGTTGTCTGCAGCGACGACTCAAAGTTCACCCTCTACCGTTCAGATGGCAGGGTCTGGGTTTGGCATCTGCCTGGAGAAAGCCTCCTGTCGGAATGTATTGTGCCAACAGTGAAGTTCGCAATTCCTGGTAGACTCAACGTTGAGACCTACAGCACCATTTTGGATGACCATGCGCTTCCTACGTTGTGGCAGTTTTGCGGGGTGGACGCATTTTACTTTCAGGATGACAATGCCACCAGTCATATTGCGAGGTCCACCATAGCTTGGTATGGAGACAATGGGGTTAATCGACTGGACTGGCAAGCACAGAGCCCGGACCTTAACCCTATCGAGCACCTCTGGGACAAGTTGGAGTGTCAACTTCAGGGGTGCCCCCTCCGTCCAAAATCGGTGAAGGAACTACCTCGTTTCTCCAAGCCGAGTGGAAGAAAGTACCGCTCGACGTCGTACAACAACTGGTTGAGAGTATGCCCCGGAGGGTCGCAGCTGTAATCACCGCTCATGGAGGCTCCACTAACTATTGACGGTGAATAAACTTTGCTTTCCTTGTCTATCACAGGTGTCCAATTACTTGTTGGGAGGTAGTGTATATATATATATATATATATATATATATATATCCTCATTAAATATTTTTACTTTATTTCCTAAACTTGTTATCCTGCATTATCTATTTATATTTATTTACTCTATTTTATTTATTTATTGACCCTTGCACTGGTTAACATTGGAGGAGAACCTCCACATTAAGTGTTCGATGCTCCTGGCAAGGTCCTGGGAGATCAGCTAGACTGAGTGGGGTCGCCTTTGTTTACATAACAGTCTACAGTCCCCTATCCTCAAGGCTTTGCAGCCGAGAACCAATTTTTTCTTTTCTAATCCTTTTCTTATTTCTGAAGTGAATTAACGAGGTAAATCTGCCCAGCATCAAAGTTAATTTAAATTACTTACCCAAGATTCAACTGCGCTAATATCTCTTAACCCTTCCCTTATACCCTGGTTTCACGGAACGACTAAAAACTGGATTCTTCGCATTTTCTCGTTTTTGAGCACCACGTGATCGGCCAGGGCGGAAGTCGATAGCGCTGTCCGAGTTATTACAAGTAGGTGTAACGAATAGAAGTAGTTTCCAACATGGCAGCATCGTTCCCACCATGCCTCAACGAAAACAACATACAGAATGGAGTGAAGGTGAAATTGTAATTTTATTGGAAATGTGGCGAGAAAATATTGATGATCTGAGGCGAATGAAGCGAAATCGTCCAATTTAAAAAAAAATGAAGATAGAATTAAATGAATCGTACAAGATAGCGAAAACCTACGAGGAAATCAAGAACAAAATTGATAATTTAATATGGAATTAAAAATTGATATTTCCGAGCCTGTGGAGCTGCAATATCATAAACATAAACATAAAAATAAACGTTTGTTTTTGCCCTTGCTGCGAAACAATAACTTTGCTGGTTGTCGCCATTTTAGTTTAGCACAGTCCCAGGATGCATTGCAAAAAACTGGTTTTCTTCTTCTCCAGTGAAATCACTCACGGTAGATATTTCGTTTAGGAATACGTCAGAAACATACGTCACAGGACTAAACTAGTTTTATATATCGACTTCTTCTCCCGTGAAACCAGGGTATTACATGTGCGCTCAAGAACCACGGGACAGCGTTACAATATAATTCAGAAATTAGAAATAGTAACTATACTAATGTAAACTTCTAATTTATTCATTCAATCAAGATGATGTGATGTGTAGATTTTGAAAAACTTAACATTCCAGAAAAGGCCATTCAGGTACAACCTTGTGATCAAGGTGATGGCCTTGCATGAGGTTGATTTGTCGAAATCTGGTTTCAAATCCTGGCAATGGAAGATATGAGACTTTCTTCTATGGTTTTAAAATTTGCTAAGTTCACCTTTTTAAGACATTCAATATTTCCAGTAAGTTTCAAAAAGAAGGAAATATGAACTAAAATCATTTCCATACTAATTCAAAATTAGTGCCCAATCCGTATATTAGTAGCCGACAAACAGAAATAATTTAGAATACATTATAAATAAAAAAAAAATATCTTAAATAAAAAAGTTTAACTAAATTAAAGTGCCTTCAAGCCAGGTTAGGTTATTTTAATTCAAGCTTTTCACTAAAAAGGTGTTAGAAACTTAAAAACAATTAAAAGAAAAAGATCAAAACAGAATTAACTGCTTGAATCTTTTAAAAGAATAAGATGAGAGCAAACCAGCTGTTTGTACAACCATCCCACCCAAAATGCACTGGTGTACAATGCCTGTTTTGCAATGGATTATTTTCTTAAGTGTTGTGATACACAATATATCAATTTTATCCAGTGTATACTCACTTGCAGTAAGTTCCTACTTTACAATTTTTGCATACTACACTGCTTCCAGTTTCGTCCATAAAAGTACCTGCGGAACACGCCTTACAAGAAGTTGAACTTTCCTGATCGGTATAGCTTCCTGTAAGGGAAAAAAGAAAAATCAATTGATGTTTCTACGTCGAGTTTTCCAAAATAATCTGCAAGTTCCCTTGATTATTTTCAAAACATAAGCAGAAGTGTTCAAAGGCAAGTATTTTGAGTCAGGGAATCCGAGGAGGATGATACCATTAGAATGTGGTCTATATACTCAAAGAAACAAAGTCCCTGGTTGATGGACTGGAAGAGGGTAGCTCATCTCTCTTAACTGGATCTGTTCTTTTGGGAACACTTCAAAGTCATTGGTTTATGACATTCATATTGCTTGCCTTCGATAATTTATCAGGCTTTATGAAGCCTTCAAAACAGGATGTTTCTAACACCCACTTGGTGTTCATGGAGAGTTTAATTTAACATTTAATAAAGATTGAAAGATGAAACAGAACCTACATAAATACAAATGTTGGTGTTCTCTTTGCTTTTTAGAAAGCACTGATTTATTTTCTATTAATATCTATATATTTTAACTTCAATACATTCTCTATACATCCATATCAATTTGGGTTTGAAAAACTTGCAATTTCCTTCCAATTTTAATCTTCATTAGCAAAGACTTTCCTCATACTAGTAAAATTAACTTCCCCAATCATTCTTGCAATCATTGTGTTTACTAAATCAATTATTTCTTTTTCAAATTTAAAGAGATAACAAAAACTTCTCTTATCTAAAATATTAACAAGATAGTAAGCATTAATCTTCTGTGTAAATAAAAATAATTTAAATATAATACAAAACCACTTTAATATACCTTGAGGGCAATCCAAACATTCTGTATTTCCTTTAGAACTTGAATATTTTCCTTTAGCACATGGCAAGCATTTTAAACTACCAGTGTCACTGCAAAAATACAAAGCTATAATTAGCAAATGTTCAATAAAAAGTTAGTATCAACTGATTTTAGTTTCCTCAATTTGCAGTTTTTTTTTTAATTTATCAGTTATATCCTCTGCATTCTTTTACTATTTTTTTTTTTCTACTACAAGGGAAGAGTAATGCCCAAAATGCATTGATTAACATATGTTTTAGTCTTTGGCATGCTCTCCAGAAAAAAAAGGACCAGCTTACCTTTTAAGTTGTCTATTTGATCACAAACATCATTCATTCAGTCAAGCTCAAATTTTAGAAATACATCTAAACATTACTTAATATTGATTGCACTTATTGACTTTGGTACAAACGGAACTAATGCATATCAGTTATTGGAAGGAATACATTTTTTTCACCTAGGAACTATTTTGAAATTACATTCCTTTTCTGCTGAAATGGATTTTTATAGTTCCTTTCTTCATTATTGCTGTTTTTATCTATTTTTTTTGTCAGTTATTTCTACAACTGCACCAATTTATGTAAATACTAAGTCACATTGTATAAAAGGTTAAAGTATACCTCTTTAAATGAGGGTAGACAATCATTGTTTACCCCATAATTATAATAAAACAGCTCTAGTAATATTAAATGGATTCAAACACGTCTATTTTTAAGCAAATTTTCAGAGATTTGTTAATGTAATCCATCTTTCTCTCAGTAAAATCATCAACTATTAGGATAATACAGGGTGTTTATAAATGAATATCGGGGTTTTAACGCTTTGTAGTATTTATTACGTGAAACTTACAATCAAAGTTAATACATGAAATGAAAGAGCATCTCAAACAGTTTTCCCTAGAAGCCTACAAGTGTTCAATGTGAGCACCTTTTGTTACACGGTACACATCAAGTCGATAGCTCAGTTCTTCCCAAATGTTGATTAGTGTTTCTGGGGTAATTGTTGCAACAGCTGTCGCAAACTTGTTTCTTAGGTCGGGTAGGTCAGCTGGTAGTGGAGGCACATTAGACACGATCCTTTATGAAACCCCACAGGTAGAAATCACATGGCGTCAGATCGGGGGAGCGTGGAGGCCATTGAAAACAGGCTCTGTCAGGGGGCCCTTTGCGGCCAATCCAGCATTCGGGTACACTTAAGGATCACATCTGAACTTATTCCGGAACGCACGTTGCACAGTAACTACAGATTTCGTCTTTGCAAACTGCAGAACACAAAACGCTTTCTGTTCACTAGTCGCCATGTTTGCTATTGACGCTTTCTAGCGCATGCACACAGGTCTTTTTGCGCATGCGCTTACCAACAAACAAAACTGTTTGAGAT
The DNA here is from genome assembly GCA_023159025.1 of Thereuonema tuberculata. Classification (NCBI taxonomy): domain Eukaryota; kingdom Metazoa; phylum Arthropoda; class Chilopoda; order Scutigeromorpha; family Scutigeridae; genus Thereuonema; species Thereuonema tuberculata. The sequence continues at coordinate 59,279,950 of JAFIDM010000001.1, read as the reverse complement.
GCTCTTTCATTTCATGTATTAACTTTGATTGTAAGTTTCACGAAATAAATACTACAAAGCGTTAAAACCCCGATATTCATTTATAAACACCCTGTATAGTAACATCAAATACCAATCTACATGTACTGACACAGATACAAATTATTGTAAGTGCAGATGATACTTATATTTTAAGTCTAGCATCACTACATCAGTTGAGTTATACAAGGGCATATTTATATCATGGAAACAAAAAAAAAATTCAAATTCAACCAGTTGTCTAGTCATTTTTTATCATTCAATTCAACAGAATGTATTTAGCTGACTAAACTGTCATTTATTTTGCACATTTGTAATTTTTTTGGGTGGGTGGGATGGAATGTCAATGAAATAGGCTACTAAAATCCATTGCTGCTACATTCGCTGGCAGAAGAGCACTATTAAGAAAAAAAAAAAAAAAGTCCCAAACCCTTTTTAAAAGAGCACGAATTATGGGATTGAGTGTTTTCATTTACTCCTTTCACTTTAAATACAGAGAAAATATCACTTCTCGGATTTTCTCGAAGTATATGTCTGTTTTCTTTGAGTTCGAAGGCTCGTGGAGCCTTTAGTGAAAATATCACTGTCATTAATACTGACATTGAAATAAATAACCAAGCCAATGACATCTTGATTATTCAAGTTGATAACCATGACCTACTTTTTTTCTCCAGGTAATTTATTAAATCCTATAGAAAAATTAAAGGATTTAAATAAATTAATGGGAGAAAACCTAAATAATTAAAATATATAAACTGAATGAACAAACTCGAAAATTGGAAATGTGAATGTTATTTTAGGAACAGTTAAAATGGCACTAATATTTCGTATCTTCATTAACATTCAAATTTTAATCATTTAAGGCATCTTTAAGAAATCTAAGGATTTAATTGAAATAAAAAATAAGTATATAAAAGATAATTATACATCTTTTTTTTTTCATTGAATAAAAAGCCTTTATGGTAAACAGTTTTATAAAAGTCTCCCTAATTCCAATGTCTAATAATAACTTTGAGTGATTATAAAAGCATCTAATGGCCTCAATGGAACTTTTCTGTTTTTTTCTAAGTATGAAAAAAAAAGAAAAGTAACTTACTTTGAAAAGAATCCTGGGTCACAGAGATTACAAATTATTTGTTGAGCTAAATTTTGGTAAGAACCCGGAGGACACAGGGAACAGATGTTTTGTGAAGTACAGCTACCTGGATTCGAACAGCATTCACATTCTCGAAGACCTTTGACAAGTAAAAAATAATCATGCAAGTAATTTATAACGATGATAAAAAAACGAGAAACAAAATATGAAATATAAAAATAAATGACACTTGCTACTGTACAGTCTGCAGAAACCTTTCTGCACAAGTGCAGGGCACTTTCACATATTTTTTTTTTTAATGCACAAGTATTTTAAAACAATCATTATCACATATCTACTTTTAACAGAGCTTTTTTATTATAAATGCTCTGCACGATACAAAAAGACAGCGATCCAAACCCTATTATCGATTTATTTACTGCGAATAAATTCTTAAAAACTTACCTAAATCGGCAAAACTACCGGGAGGACAGGTTTCACACTTAAATTCTAAATTTGTTTGATTTGTAGTACAGTTAATATCCGATGAGACGACGACATTCAAAGTTATTAATGCCACACCTGAAATTAACAATTAAATAAGCCATGAGAATGCGTAAAAGGATTTAATGCCGTCATTCAATCGATCTTAGATGAGACTCCATTAACAAATACAAGAAAACCTCGAGCTCCCCGTTTACTTCCAACTATGCTTAATCTTATTTAGCTATTACAAATTATCAAAATATGGAAATGAAAAAGTTTAATAAATGAAGCAGAATAAGAAATTAAACAAAATCTGAGCCGCTTCTATTTCTTACCAAGAACCGAAGTCACAATTGTATTCGGTAAAAACATTATTCCCAATAAACTGCAGCAACTGGAGTTTTTCGGCTGAGAAATGGACGTTGAAACGGTGGCAGATTAACCCTGTGAAGTTGATGTCTACATTTTTTAAAAAATTACAGTCAAATAGCCTTTCCACATCAACGTTTGAGTAATAAATACATCAAACTTTTCGATCTCCTACCACCTTGATCACGGGAGAGGAAGTTGCAGTGACGCATGCGCACTTCGAAAGGAACTGTCTTCAAAATCCAAGTCCTATTTCGATGTTTTATTTGATATATTTGTATATTTGTTATTATTATTCTTTAAGACTAAATAACGAAATATTTAATGAATAAAACATTTTCTTAAATATTTTTCTTGACTAATGAAGTAGCAGTCCATATCAAAAAAACAAAAGCAACAACAACAATTAGTTACTGCTCTGCTTCTTTTGTTTGTTTTAGGCAGTGTTATCAAGGTAAAATATTCTTTGTAGTCATTTCTCAACAGGCGTTATTTATACTTATAAATTCCGTTTACAGACGAAAATGGACATTCCGTACGTATTCTAACACCGGAAACGCAACTAATGAAACTACCGTTTCAGTTTCGGTTTTACTGTTCTTACTATAGTAAATTTGCAAAAAAGAGGAAAATTTTCAAATTTTCTTCTTTTATATTAGCGAATGTAGATGATAATCCTGTAATCCTCCAATTTACTTTTATCTATTTAATATATTATACATTATATTATATATATATTCTATTTACTATATATATTAAATTCCATAATGACAGTTCAGTCTTCTACTTGTATCCAAATATTTTTCTTAAAGAACATAATACTCGGGGCTTTATTTAAAATATTAAGTTATCATTAGTGCAAGATAAAAGTCTCAGTAAAATGCCCTTTGAATGATATTATATTACAGTCATCTGAATCATCGGTGCTAATCAAGTTCAAACGTGATATTTGACATTTCAAAGATTTTTGAGGATTGTGTTTGAGTAATTGTTTGGGTTTTCATTTACTCAATCATAAGTGCCTTTAAATCAAGTTACGTTACCGAAATCTAATTTTAAATCTTTACAAAATAATTCTAAGCATTTTGAGAGGGATTCCAATATAGTTTAGCATTTTACTGCTTTTAAATGTATCTGTAAAACCCAATATTTCACGTACCGGTATTTACAGTATGACTAAGTGCTTCAAATATCAAATCTAGAGTAAATCAGCGCATCATGATTTGTGTTATTGTGTCACAAGATTCTATCACTAACTGACCTATATTTACACTGATATCACTTTAGAACAAGAGTAAAAATCTAAAACTTTCTCTTTTTTTTTTTTTTTTTTTTTTTATAATTATAATTTGTCACACAACATTTTGGAAAAAGTAAAATAAATATAAAAAATATTAATTTTGAAATATTTTGAATTAGAATGTGTCACATTTTAAATGCCTGATAAATAAATACATTTTATTAATAGAAATAAAAATTAAAATATTTGTATTTGATGTACATTTGTAGTGAACAGAAAGATGGCAGAAGTTAAAAGAAAAAAAAAAAAAAAGGAGTAAATTTTAAATATTGTTAAAATTCTTAAATAAGACTTTGAACCAAAACCCCCTCCACCCCACCATTGAAAGCCTGACAGCTGTTTTGTGTATTGAGCTGTGTTTATTCAGGGATACTCAGTGTTCAAAGTCTGAAAAAGGCTGTTCTTAGAAGAAAAAGAAAAGCAAAATAGGTACAAGAATAAAAACAAGCTGCAAGAATTTCAAATGAGGATTGGAAATGCTTGAGTCAGTTTTATGCTGACCATAAAAAGCATTTCAAAGGCAAAACAATAAACATTCTTTTTCTAATTAAGGATGGTGTTTCCTCTCCCACACTTTTAGATTTTCAATTTATTCATTTTATTTTATCTATTATACATTCTTTTGGGAATAAATGCCTCCTGACCAGTGTACAGCTGACTTCAGCATTTGTAGCCCATTTTTACACTGGTTATTATTTTGCTTTTGTGTATATTAATAGGATTGACTTCATTTTCTATCTACTTTCAATGCTGTACATGCATGATACTTTCTCTATCTCAAGTTTGTGAGAAAACTATGCATGAGACATTCACATATATTACATGAGTCTGAAACATATGTTGAATGTGTAGAGTTAAGACTGATACTAGTTATTGGTTATGGAAAACACAACAAATTTATTTATCGAAAATTTGAGATGTAATACCATTTCCATTGTAGTATTGGTTAAATTATAAGAGCTTATTAAGTAGTGGTTTAAAATATTTTTTCTGAAGTTATGTATTTTCTCTCAAATTGCCTTTGTCATTAAAAGCACATTGTACATTTACTAGTCCAAAAGTTGTATTCATAATCTTTTATCTTTTGTTTGATATCATACACATATGTAAATAAATAGAATAATTGACAGAATAATTGTCCATTCCCCACACAAAACTACGGACTTGCGATGAATAATGTAAAGACAAACACAATGAAATGTTTGCCTTGCAAACTGTTAGTTGACAAATTAGTTTAAATATTGCTTAACTTTATAATTAGAATATAATTAGTAATTGTCTTTTGTTATTAACGTGATCTACAACAATAATTATTTTTCCTGTTTAACTTCAGTTAAAAGGGAACAGAAAATTGCATGGTTCATTTTCTAGTTATCAGTCAGGTTTTTTACCATTGTATATATAAATATTATGAGTAAGCAAAATTATAGTGATTGGCTTTAAATACAATTTATTTGAGACAGATTTAAGAAAGTAAGACACTACAAATCTTTGTTGATATTGCAACACAATAGAAATGTTATCCAGCTTTATCACGTTCTATAGCTATTTGGAAGTTATCAGTTATTGGAAATATCTTGTCTATTAGCAAATTTTATTTTGACTTGAAAAGTTTTTGCCTTAATTTTTTGCTAGATTTTAAAAGAGTGCTGATTTTTAGTTCACCTAAAGTCTTAGTTTTAAAATCAATGTTTATTTTAAAATGTCTGAGATAAGATTAATTACCAATATTTCCATTTCTATTTAAATACAAGCCTCTATTGCCTGATTGCATAATTCATCTCTGAGCTTTCGCATATCAGATGTGGCCATTAATAGTTTCTGTTGCATATTTCATAGTGATCAAGTGATTAGGTGCTTGACTACAGGCTGGAGAAGCCAGATTCAATTTCTGGCAGATGTTCCGTTGTTAAATTTTCCTCCAGACAAGTCCTAGGATCCACCCAACCCTCTGTACTGATGGGTACTGATTTCTTTCCCGGCAGTAAAAGGTGGGCTGATCATCTGACTTCAACTTAGTCCCTATGTTCACAGAATGGCAGAAGTCTTTATCTTTCGCAACACGAAGTCCACATAGGCCTGTATGATTTACTTACTTAGCATATTTCATATTATTGTAAACATAATATTCTGTTTTATTAGTTGTTACTGCACTTTGTTATTATGACCATAAATTTCATTCTTGTTCATTAAGGAATTTTTATTTTTTTTCACAATTTGTTGTTTATTGCTAAACTTTGAGCAGTTGTGTATATTCACTAAAAGCAAATTATATCTCGTGAGATATTTAGAGTATCACATCAGTCATTTTGGATTTCATAAACTGAAATATTAAAATTTATTCTTTTTCAAAGACCTTTTAAAAAGAAGTTTAGTTAAAATGTTTAATCTGGATCTCAGAGCTTCATTGGCAGACATTATACAAATATAGAAACTATATGAATGTTCTGGTAGATCTTGGAACAGATGTCCTTCCAATTTCTTTGGTTTCATGATTTTAATTTGATTTGAAACTACGTGAATAAGTGATTTCTTTAAATATATTTCGTATGCTTTCATTTGTTTAATTTTCCAAAAAAAAAAAAAAAACACTCATCCATTTTGTTCTTATCTGTCTCGTCATCCATTCTTTATCTTTCCAAATGAGACATTTAAAAATATCCAAGGACTTCAAGATTCGCAATAATGTCTTATTTTATTCCATTACATGACATTGCTCTTTATGCCTAGTTGACAAAGCTATGGACACTTTTCCATCTGTAAGCACTTCTCTTCTACTGCAGGTTATGTTTAAGTTCCTGGTAAAAGATGAAATTTTTCTCTCCCAGACAGTTGACCCAATCCCCTGCAAAGTGTGGGCCAGGTTTCTTCATGTTAAAGCAGAAACTGGTCCAATGTCCTCTTTGTATTAATAGGATGCTGTAAGCTGCTCATTCTTTGAGAAGGATATTCTTGTGATGCTTTTTAATAATCAAATAAATGCACTGACACAACAGCAATTCCGTTTTTTTTCTATGAAATTGCAGCAAAGCAAGTTTTAGGCAAAGGCAATGGCAACTTAGGTTTATGCCAAGGGCCCCATGCATTTATATAAATGGAATTTCGGTTGACACAAAATATTTTATTTTAGTTTTTTTTTTTTATTATTATTATTTATTTTTATAATGGATTAGTAAATCAAATAATAACATCGTTGTGTAAGAGTAGTATCTCGCCAAATCAACACATTAAACTTTCATTGCAAATGTAACCGTTATTAATGCTAATATCTTTTATTTTAGTTTTTTTAATTTAAACAAAAAAAAAACCCAACCAAACAAAAATGATTACGACATATTTATGCCTAAAGAATTTATTTTTATCTATTTCTAGAGAATAAAAATAAGAAGACACTAAGACAGCACTCTTTTATCGTTTACAGGACTGTCAAAAAATATGTAATATGTACTTAAGTCTTTGATACATCGGAAGCGCAATGTTGCTCAAAGGAAAAAATATACAATGAAAAACTCGCCAATGAAAAATTAGTGAGAAAATTCATGTGCCAGCAGTGCGCAGAATTCAATGATTTTTTAAAAGCATAAAAATTTAAACTGCGCATTTGAATTATTTAATAATAAAAATGGTTGATACCAAATTATTGTTTATAGTGTTTTCATTAAAAAAAATCTTTAATGAAACCGAAAGTAGAAGTGATTCTTGGGACAAGAAAAAACGCTCTGATTGTTTGACAGGAGGCGCTCGAGTAGAAACCTTTTATCGCTTATTTATCAAGAATCCTGCTTGGAATGAGTCAAAGAACGTTCTTCATACATTTCTCTTCTTTGGCATGATATTTGGCTTACAACGAAATAACAGAGAGATGAAATGAGATCATCGAGTTACAGTAAACGTTTTTAAATTGAACTTAATATCAAATTGTTTTTCCAAAGGTAGGATTTGTCATTTGTTGGTGCCGCCTTAGGAATGAAGATTTCTTTAATGTGAGGTGGGTTGATTTTGTACAAATATTAAGAAATCCTTTTTAATTTATCATTTGTAAATGTATAACACTCATTTCCCCCATTTTTTCAAGTGAATTCTTCCATTAAAAACCTTACGACTTCAAATTCCATAATATTACTTCAAAATAAAATAAATAATAATAAAAAGCAAAAATAGTTATTAACTGCATTTCACTTTGCATGGATTAATTAAGGATTGTATTTCGTTAGTAGTTTGCTAAGATATTTAAACCTTGTTTACAAAATATTACGTCAAAATTTTGATTGATACTCGAAGATAACAGGAATAAATCTCTTCACTTATTATTTTTAAACAAATTCGTGGAGATCTTGAAATATTTCCCCCCTTTAATTATATCTAATAGAATAACGATTTGAAGTGTGTTTATTGGAGCTTATTGACTACAAATAAAAGCTATATTTCGTTGTATTACCATTTGTTCTCTAGCAAACACATTTCCAGATCTTTAGATGACTGATCATTTGTATGACTAACCTCATAACAAAAATGAACTGTTTCGTGATGAACTATCGGAATTATATTTATATTGACTATTTGTGTTTGTTAAAGTGAATGTAGTATGTATATTTAACACCATCGGTTTTTCATAATGTATAAGTTACTTAATGCTTCGTACTTAATTTCTTTTAAATGAAACATTACTGATTTCCCATATTGTTGTTATTATTATTTTTTCAGTAACGACGAAACATAAATGCCAATTCTGTTTTGAGCAGGAAACATTCTAGAAGATGTTCTAGTTGTAAGTTTCACAAGTTACTAAATAATGCATATTGCAATTAATATTAAATTGTGATATTCAAATAAATTTTATATAAAAATTAAATAATAGTATTATACCTTAATCAACAGCTTAAAGGAAATTTAATTAATTAAACGGATAATAATATTTCTTTACTAGGTTTACCTTTGTTTAATTTGCTTTTAGAATATCTCTTAGAAAATTAGTTTTTTGTATTAATTTGCGTTAAAATATGTAAGTTTATTACATCTTATTAACTTTAAAAATCCTCAAAATTTATTGCCATTTTTATGTGCCAATAACGTTCTTTCATTCTATTTCTTTTTTTTTTTTTGGCAGATTTACTAATTTTATAATGGAGAAATCAGAAGTTAATGGCACTTCTACTGAAGACCAAGAGTCTGATGAACAAAAGGTATTCTAGTAATTATTTACCTTATAGTATCAAAATTTGATTTATAGGAATTATATATTTTTCTGTTAATCACTAGGCAAATATGTTTTTATTTTACTTGATTTGCTTGGCAGTAGCTATATTTGAGATGTAGTATGCTATATTAAACCATAAAAGGAATTGCAAATACTCTTTCAGGTATACCTTTTTTGATCCTTTCATAAGAAATTTATATCAAAGCATGCCATCAAGGTTGGTGGTTTTCTGTAGTATTCCACCAAGAATAACTTACTTAGTTTTTCTACAATATTATGTCCATTTAGCATCTGCTATGATGTCTGCGGCCATTTCACATAGTAGGTATTTTTGCTCTATCCATCCTTTAACGCCTTTGGAATATTCTATACCCATCAATATCAATATAACATTGGATTAGCTGAACAATTTTCCTTATAAATGCATTCATCTACTGCCAGACAAATCAATACACCTTAGCTTAAGTAGAAGTATTTCCTCCAGGGGCACCTCATAACCAGAATAACTTGATGTAACAAAATATGGTATCGGTAATGGATGGAAACTTAAAAATGACATTGGTTTATGATTAGAGAATTGATTAACTCTTTTTTTTTTTTTTTTTTTTAATTGTTATAAACCATTGTTATTAAAGCTGATGCTATTGCAATTCTGTTCTTCTATCTTTTTAGGGCAGTTTAGTAGGTCCATTTGAAAACCCAGTTTTCAAGCAGTTGTCAAGAATTAATGGCGAAATTAACAGACTGCCTAAGGAAGACATTGTAAAACAGCTTTCTGCTCTTCACCTTGATACAAGGTAACATTTTATTATAGAAAATGTAATTAATAAATCCATTATAAGTGTAATTTTTGTTATAAATTTATTAAAAGAATTAATACTGTTTGGATTTTGTTATAATCAAATTGTAATTCTTGAAGTTTGAACACGTTTCATGTACATAAATCCTGATTGTCTTTCTTATAAATAGAAATTATATATATTGAATAATAGCAGTTGCTGATTTAAATATATTCTGCTTCAACCTCTTTTGACGGATTTTTGAAGCCAGTTGACCATCACAAACTGTCATCTATACTAGAACATCATTATCTTGAAAAATATCTTTTTATTATTCTTAACAATTATTTCATTTCTACTTGAGGAAAAGAAAAGCTTTCTCCTGCCTCTAAGACTTCATAATTCGTTATGAATACAAATTTTAAACCTTAAATGTACAATAATACTAATAATAACTTTCTCAATTAACATAATAATATGCTTAATTAACATAAAACTTTGTTCAAATTGCCTAATTAACATAAAACTTTGTTCAAAAAATTTAGATGCCACAATTATTTTATTTTGTTTTGTCATCATCTATTATTTTCTGATTAATGTCCCTGTTGGTGTGCCTATCATTTGTACTTTTTATCACGCAAATACTAATATTGCTCAATGTAAAATCTCAATAGTGTTTTAAAAAGAATTTGCGAATAATTTTTTTGAAAAGTTATTGATGTCTAAACACCCGTACGGGTAGAAGAAATCTTGGGAAAGATTTTTTATTGATTCACTGAATTAGAAATTGGTCAGTAAGCTTAAATTGCTTCTATACCTGTAAGTTCCTTGAATCTTATTCACTTAACAATGATCTGTGGCTGCTGATGCTTGGCTTGTGCAAAATATTGGCATAATGAATTTAGGTGTGAAATTCTGCTGTAACTTTATTTCTTTTTTGTCTTTGCATATCTGATAATTGGAAAGTGAAATTCAGTAAATATATCAATTTCCTATTATTTAGAAGAATCAGTTTTAATTTATTTATTTATTTATTTTTTAATAAAAGATCTGCTGCTCATTCTTCAGTTCAGCCTCCAAATTCCTAATTCCATTGCGAAAGTTTTGAACAATCTATTGTGTTATTACTGTAAACTCTTGAAATTTTTGTGCTTTCATAGGAATTTATTTTTCGGACACAAAGAAAGCCATTATTACTCTTTAAATTATTGAAAACCAAGAAGAAGAAAAATAATAATAATAATAATAAAAATGTGACTGATCCGAAACATAACCATACATACTGTTCGGTTTTGTTTACGAGAGCCTTCAACGCTTTTGCATATGCGTCAGGTCTCCTTCGATTTCTTCAAAATAGGGGCGAGGAGAAACAAAGATGGGATGTTTACTTTTTATAGTGTTAGTTTACTAGTAGCTGCGTTCTATTTGCGTTTTCGGGAAAGAATTATGGAAAGAATAAATACTATTGCAAAAATAACAGGTACTAAAAAAAAAACACAGGTCTTAGGAAAGTGCCCATCTCAGCGCATCACCCCTTTGCGGGGTAGAATCGTCCGCCAGAGCTAGTTCTTGCTTTTGAAATCGAACAGTATTAAGCATGAATTGTTTATTTGTTTTTAATTGAATGAAAATGTACAAATAAAGGAAACATCAATATTTAGGTTCCTATTCAATTATCAAATTTGTTTTTGTTTGATATTTTAATTAATTTTTTAAATTTTGTTAAACATTTATTTTATTGTCCCTTTTTGAATTTGTTTATAAATGTATTTATTTATTTATTTATTTATTTATTTGTAGAGGAAACAAAGAAGTAGTGAAGAAGCGTTTGAAAAATTTTTATAAGAAACAGAAACTTGTTAATGCAAAAGTGAAAGATCCTTTAGAAGGTTCCAAATACTTTGACTATTTTGTGGTGATAGATTTTGAAGCAACCTGTGAAGTTATTAATCCTAGAGATTATGCCTTTGAAATCATCGAATTCCCAGCCATTTTAGTGGATGCGTCTGAAAAGAAAATATGTGATGAATTTCATTCTTACTGCCAACCAGTGGTAAATCCAAAACTAAGTACATTCTGCACTAATTTAACTGGAATAACTCAGGTAATAAGCCTTTTTTTTTCTTTTAATTTAAAGATACATTTTTTGAATATTTTAATTGTATTATTTATTTTTAAAATTTTGAAATTATTGAGGTCATTTTGATATTGCCATATTTTAGGGTCCTGACTCATGCAAATGCGGGAGACTGCGAACCTTTTATTTCTTTTATATTTTTCTTTTTCCAATGCACCTAAAATTTTTAAAATTTAAAAATGAACTTGGGAAACATCTGGGATTTTGTTTTGAATTTTCAAAATATTCTGCAATTAATTAAATTAAAACTAAAAAACATTCAATTTTTTTGGGTGTTTTTGAGATATTACTCGGTATTTTCAACTAAAAAAGAATTGACGAAAACCTGAAATGATAAAAATTCGTAAAACAATGTTATGTATTTAAAATATTTTTTTTTTAATGCAATAGTTAATTTTTAAAAAATAATTTAATCTCACACAATTTAAAACAAAAAAAAAAAAAAAAACAATTTTATTTTTTTTAAAGTTAATTGTTGCATTAATAATAAATATTTTAAATCCAAATCATTATTTTACAAATTTTTTATCATTTCAGCTTTTCGTCAAGTTTTTTTAAGTTGAAAATGTCTAGTAATACCTCAAACACACTAAAAACAAAAATTGACAGTTTTGAATTTTAATTTAATTAATTACAGAACATCTTGAAAATTAAAAACAAGAAAATAGAAATCCCAAATACTTTCCCAAGATAATATTTAAATTTTCAGAATTTTAGATGCACTGAAAAAGAAATAAAAAGTTTGCAGTCGCCTGCATTTGCTGAGTCAGGACCTTAACAACTAACTAATGCATATTGATTTTAATGATTTAAAAGGTTTTTTTTTAAGTTTGATTTTTAGAAATTTCTATTTTTTCATTTAATTATTACTTCAGATCACTTTTTTTTTTTTTTGTGGAAAAAGGAGACATTATAAATCTAAATTGAGAGATCCTTAAAATAAACTTGCAAAAAAAAAAAATATATAAATTTTCATTTTAGAATTGACAAATTCTAAAAATCCTGAAAATAAAGACCTCATTATATTTCAGTCCCTTATTCAAACTGTGAACTTAAAAGAAAAAGCATTTTCATGAGTTCCAGTTTGTTGGAAAAGGAAGTAGATAGTTTCTTTTAATTTTCATCACATTCAAATCAAAAATAAACAAACAAAATTTATCATTATTGTATCTGTGTGCAGAGATAATATTACACCTGTATAAAATACAAAGACTATACAAATTACCAATATATCTAAAATTTTCAAAGACTTGATTAATCACTGTAGGAACTTCATTAAATTTCATTATCAGGAAAGAAACTTCAATGGGTTTTCCCCTTTCATGTCCTTTCAGGAAAAAAAATAAAATAAAATAAAGAAGTTAATCTTAAATATTTCCTAAGTTAAAACATTCAAAAGAATACATTTATCTGAAGTCATTCCTTTCAACTACTGAAATTTAATAATAAGAAAATATTTAGAATCTTTGTTCATTAGAAACTCAAAATTTCACAGATAAAAATTATATACTGTCACGACAGTAATTTTTAAGTTAATTAATATCTTATTGTCCAATGACAAAAGAAAAATTAGCTTCTAACTCTTTTTGTTAATCCTTCTTTCTCCATCATAAATAATAAAATAAAACACTTCAACCACATATTGAAGTAAATTTTCGGGGTTTAATAGCCTCCCTTTTTCAAGCCTTTTTACTTCCATTAAATAAATACAAAATAATATAAGAATTACATAAACCATGAATATAAAAATGATAATATACAATTATTGAAATGGAAAATTGATTTTTCCATAACACTTATTATCAAGAAGAGACGCTAGACTTATTGTAAAGTTGCCCACTCTTCTTCCTTTATTTTGTTACAACATTCTATATTGTTAATGAATAAAGCTTCTTTTATTATTGTCTTGTTCAATATCCAGTATTGTTACCATATTCATTGGGAAATGTCCATATAAACTAGAGTGCTCTGCCAATTAAGAAATAAATTACTATATATCTAGCGTTTCTTCTTGATAATAAGTGTTATGGAAAAATCGGTTTTCCATTTCAATAATTGTCTATTATCATTTTTAAATTCATGATCTATGTAATTCTTACATTATTTTGTATTTATTTTTAATGGAAGTAAAAAAGGCTTCAAAAAGGGGTATAGGCTGTAGACCCCGAAAATTCTCTCTAATATGTGGTTGAAGTGTTTTATTTTATTCTAACTCTTTATTTGTCCATGTATTTTGTTACGTAATTGTTTCATGACATTATTTAAGGCCTTTTGAAGTTGGAATATTAGATCTGACACTGTAGTATAACTAAAATCGAAGTCAGAATTTTAGTTGAATCACAGTAGCTACTTACATGAATGACATAGTGTCCAATTTGTAACAGGGTAATGGATAAGAGACAGGGTTGTTTTTTTTTACTCCAAGAGCTTACCAGAATTTCATTATTAATGACTGTAGAATATCAGTGATTTTAAAAAAAATTAAAAGAAAAGTCTTTTGTAACTTAAGAAATTGAAATCTAAGAATTCATTCTGTATGAGAAAGTTTTTATAATTAGGAATTTTTGTTTTTACAGAAGTTGTTATATGTAATTGAAGATGGGAATTAATAATGGCAAGGTGTAAAATTAAATATTGGGGTTTTATGATGCATCTTATTATTAGTAGAGAGCCTTATTTAAATTTTTATTCCGGTACATTAGATTTTCTCCAAGAAATTAAACTTTGCAATAAACAAAACTGAAAATGAACAAAAATTGATATGGAAAGGATAAAACTGAGAAAGTATGAGAAATCTTAACTAGCACAAATTAAAGCTAAGAAGTGTTGTGATTTTAAATTGTTAATTTGATTTTATAGGATCAAGTTGATGCAGCACCTGTATTTCCTGAAGTTTTAGAAAAATTCCAGGAATGGCTTGAAAAGCATGAACTGGGATCAACTTATAAGTTTGCAACTGTTACAGATGGGTGAGTATTTTCTTCCAATTTGATTTGTCCTTAATTAATTAAGATGATAAAAATTTAATAACTTGGGTCCTCTTGTAAGTTTTGTTAATTTGAATTCCCTCACCTTTAACTTAATTACTAAATATTGAAGCACATATTAAGATATGGTGTTTCAAAATTTTTAAGTTTTGAAAAATGATTTTATAGTGTAAAAAAAGAAAAAAATTAAATGTCCAGTAGTTCAGATGCTTGCTGCAATACACATGACTCATTGGCAGTTTTACATAATTTTACGAAAATAATTGATTTAATAGGGATAAAATATTTTGTCTCGCCTTATTTCAGAAAGTTGAATGTTTTTGTATAACAAATTAAAATGCAGGGCATTACAAAGATGCTTTCTTGGTCTTAAAGCTACTAACTTTTAATTTGTTCATCCCCCCACCACCACCACCAATCACTTTTCATCAACAGTAAGTCTGTTTATGTTATACTATGTTTACAATTCATATAGTATTCAAAGGAAATATGAAAAACTAAATGCAAAACTTCGAGTTAAGAAGGTACATATTTATGTATTGTATTTGATTTTTTTTTTTTTTCACTTTCATAGTGAATAGTGCAATGTAAGACAGTGTTAGCATTTTTGACAGAATCACAAAATACAGAACAGTTTGTAAATGAAGATGTCATTGCCATGGATACAGCTGAAGGTGCCATGTGATGTGTTGATCAAATGTGAAAGTAACTATTTGATAATATTTAAATGAAACATTGTGTTCACCAATGATATCAGGATGTTTCATACATTTTGGTGCTCATCGGCTAAAACTAGTCACATTTAAAACATCCCTCTGCAATAATGAAGGTAGTAGATTCAGCTGTAGGAGAAAAAAAAAAGTATAATTTCAAAAAAAAAAAAAAAATTAATAAAAGAAAAAATATTTTATTATCATAAATTCGAACTCCAGAGTTTGATGAGAAAACAAAGGGAGCAGTATTACTGAAGAAGGAGAATTATGAAAACATTTAAGTCACAGGGACTTCAGTATACACCAGATGAAGTTTTCACAGACATACATTTCCCAATCCCAGGGGTGGAAAAAGGAGGAAATAAGATT
Organism: Thereuonema tuberculata; assembly: GCA_023159025.1. Taxonomy (NCBI): domain Eukaryota; kingdom Metazoa; phylum Arthropoda; class Chilopoda; order Scutigeromorpha; family Scutigeridae; genus Thereuonema; species Thereuonema tuberculata. Next base: position 59,264,520 of record JAFIDM010000001.1, on the reverse strand, counting down.
CCTGCACAGCAACAAGAAGTAGCTGAAGACAAGATACACATTGAAGTCCACGAAGAAATTTCTAGACAGTGTGGAAGACAAGAAAGAGAAACAGATGCAAATATTGCAAATAAGACATAAAAAAAGGGAACAAGAGCAGGAGTTAATGAGACAAAGAATTTGTCAGTCGGAAAGAGGAAAAAAACATATAAGAAAAACACATCTTTCAACAAGATTTTCCTACAACTTACAAAGAAGCAGTCAATATTAAAAGTTCTAGTGATGTAAGAAGAAATCAAGTCATTGAAAACCACAATGGTTAGAGACTAGTTCTGAGAACCAAAAAGATGAAAGTCATAATAAAGAATAAAAGGGTGTTCAGTTTGAAATAAACTACAGAAGAAAACATAAAAAAAAAAAAAAAAATACAAAGCAAGATTAGTAGCAATAGGATCAGTGTTGAGGCATTTATTACAATGAATCTTTTTCACCTGTAATGAAACTAGAATAATTTAGAACTTTGATAACAATTTCGTCGCAAATGAACTTTGAAGTGAAACATTGATTAATATGAATGGGTGTAAATTTGTGTAACGGTGATTTGATTCTTCGTGCAAATATATTATAGAAAGTGCACAGGACATGTGATTGTAATTGTTATTGCTGGATAGACTAGCTATATGAATTCCAGTAAGTTTTTATTTGTTATTGTTATTATATTAAACAAATGTCAAATTTGGTTCATTCTTCTAATAATATAATGTAAAATTGTAAAAATACGACTTGAAGGTTTCATGGTGTCGACAAATGAAAAATTCTTCTCGGGAGATACAACGTTAGGCCTAAAGAAATCTGGGCTGGAAGAACAATGCATTGATAATAAACATCAACCAGACTTCTCCGATACCATCATTCTTTCTAAAGGAACTCATTATTTAGACAGATTAATTTACGAAGCTGTTGCTATTAGGGATAACAAAAACAGTCTCAATAGAGATAATGGAATTTTTTTTTAGTGACACATGTATTTCCACTCTCGAGCTCCGTGGTGGACCACAGGGGGAGCGTCAGTTGCCGACTGATGGTCTGCACAGAGTGGACTGACAGCACTATTTAAAGAGGTTCCAGCCATGACATCTCCATTCATTTGCCTGAAGATGGACGTGCTGTCCACGTCTGAAAGCACAGAGTACTACACCGCCCTCACCTGGTTGATCTCCCAAGAATAATTTTTCATTCACCTTAAATTGGTTAATAGTTTCCTGCTAAGGAATGTTATTACTAATGTCTTTAAAGTGCGGTTATATATTTGTTGCAAATTATATAACAACAACAATAATAATAAACTAAAAAGAAAAAGAATAGGCAAACAGGTTTCTTTAGGTAGACTCTGTTTATCTTTACCCAGGAGAAGCCTGCCTGCTTCATTTTGCCTTTCTAATTTTGAAAGAAATTGTAATGCAATGATAGTTTCGTAACTGAAATTTTGACAAGAAAATAAATTAAATTTCCTTCTTTTTTTTTTTTTTATTATTTCAGCCCATGGGATATGGGACGGTTCCTTGTGTGTCAGTGTGAATTAAGTAATATTGAATTTCCTAAATTTGGCAAAAAGTGGATAAATATTAGGAAGACCTACAGTAACTTTTATGAATGTAGAAAGGTAAGTAATTTATTGATGTAATTTCTTAAAACCATAAAACTTTAACAGTGTTTGCTTAATGTTTAGCCAAACTGGCCATCGTTGACCACTCGAGTCAGTTGAAGGCATATTAAGAAAAATCTGTTCTCATCTCTTTTGCTTATTAAATTGAAAACAAATAGAAGAAAACGTTACACAATATTTAAACAACACTTGACATCATGTGATAAAAGATATGAATCTTTAAAAAATATTTGCATTAGCCTCGTAAAAGAGCTTCAAAGTGCTTTTCTGTGGTGTTGAGGAGCCCCATTCAGTCCTCAGCAAAGATCAGAGAGCTTTTTCCATTATTTGTTTCCATAACTATCCTAAGATTTATCCAGTTCTTTTGAATGGGTATGATTTGCTTTCTGAAAAGTAACAATGTAACCGTGGCTATTCTACATTCCACTTGAACTGCTAAGTGTTCAGCACCAGTCCTCCAAAACTCCCTAGACATTGGTTTCAATAATGGCTGCATAACTTGAAATGTGCCCTATGAATTTATTTGGTTGATACCATTTTTAGAACTGGATATGCTCCAGATCTTACCTTTCTCTGTTCAAAGACGATATTTCCAATCAGATTAAAAAAATAGTTTAAAATGTTTTTCCAGTGGTTTGTTTGTGGAACCCCAAAACAGAATATTCTCATTGGAACTGAAATTTCACTGGTCATCAAATATGTTGGCAATGAATTAAAAATAAATTCTTATATATTAAAAAACACCCTAAGTCTAATAATTAAAAAAAAATGTATAAATTAAACAAATAATTTTTTAATAAGGTTATACAATTTATTGTTTAATAGTAACAATGGTAATTTTAAAGGATATACTAATGATAAAACTTATCAAATCCTTTAAGAAATACAAATTTATCAGTACTTGCTAATCTTACTTATCTTTGATTTTAATTAATGTAAAACAACAATAAATGTATAAATTAATATCATAACTCCTTAGTTCACTCCTCTTCATTTTATTTATTAGAATCCATCAAACTTCATCCATCACACAAGATTTAAAAAAAATTGATTAATCAATCGAATTTAAAGTTTTATTTCTTTTTATTTATTTATTTTGTAATTTATTAAAGGTAATGATTTATTTACATGGTAAATTTAAATTGTAAATGCAAAAAATTATATACATTTATTGTATTAGAATCCATCACAAAAACTTCAAATTATTTATTAAAATATTGCAAATTTTTGGAATATTTCCTTATTCCTTTTTCTTTATTTATAAATAAAGACTAAGATAACAAACAAGAAATATGATATGACGTATTATCAATTAAATAAATTCACATCTCAACAATGGAATAACATCTTTGTATTTTAATAATACTAAACCATATCGGTAAAAACCATTTAACAAACCAAAAAAATTACAAGCATGTTTAATAAACTAATACAACGATTTTGGATGAAAGCAAATAATCTTTTTTGAAATCATTAGCTAGAAAAATACTATAGTTAATTATATCAACACCTTTGTATCTATTTAAAATTCTGTGCTTTTGTGCTCCTTATTAACAAGCTTTCAATGTTTTTTTCGTTTTTTACTATCTTTTTCATAAGCCAATATTTTTACATTAGCATCCATTAAATGATCTTTACCTATACAATGTTCTACTATTTCCGATCTCTCTGTGAGCTTGTATTTTACATAATAAGCATGTTCTTTCACCCTTTCCCTTATTGTTCTATTTGTTTCCCCTAAATAGAACGTATCACAATTAGCGCAATCAATTCTGTAAATCAAACCTATCTCATTGCCTAAATCACTCTTATTAATCTAAATCTTATTAATTTTGGAACATTAAGATATTTTTAAATTTATTATTATTATTTATCTTATATCTACGCAACTGATGTGTGTTGAGTTATGTCACATGTTGTGAAATTCTGTCTTTTAACACAACTAAGTTTGGAACATTGCCTTGATAAACGAGGCTCTTTTAATAGCCCACAGTCAAAAAACATGGGTTCAGATCTGGTGATCGGGGTGGCCATGTTATGGGAAATGATCTACTAATTACTCTGTCTCCGAAAATGTTTGCCCTATAGTAAGGCTTTCACAGGTAAAGTTGGGGGGGGGGGGGGTTGCACCATCTTGCATGAAGATTGTGGTGTCAACACAATTCCTCTGTTGAAGTGATGGAATTACAAAGCTCTGGAGCATATCGACATATCTGGAGCCATTCACAGAACATGTCACTGGTCCCGATGCTGTGTTTTGTTTTTCAAAGAAGTAAGGACCAATGATGAAGGAAGCCATGAAGTCATACCAGACCATTACCTTTGGTGAATGCAATGGCATTTGATGATGAACATGTGGATTACTGTTAGACCAAATACAGCAGTTGTGAGTATTTACAGCACTATTCAAGTGGAAATGAGCCTCATCACTCCACTATTATCTGAGCCACGAATGTCAAGGCAAATACTTTCCGCATATCATTATCACGAGAAACCAATTGTTGATTGTGGGATATTTTATGGGGTAAAACCTCAAGACATTTTGCGTAACTCTCCACACCATTGTTTACATCAAGTCCAGGTCCCGTGATATCGCACGTATACTACACTACCATGTGCATTTGCGAGTCCCTGCTTCACTACTGCAGTTGCAACTTCTTCTGTTCTCTGCGGTCCACTTGACTTGCGACCTCATCCAGATTTCTTAGCAAAAGTTCTTGTCTCTTCAAAATGAAAAATCATTTTCCGAAGATTAGTAATCGTCAGTGGATCTCTATCTAAACCTTTTAACTACCAAAACGCCTTAAGTACAGCAGAAGCATAGTTGTTTCATTGATAAAAGAGTTTTACAAGTAACGTGCGATTCAATATAGTGAGTTTCATGACTCTTCGCTAACCATGGATTTGTGAAAAATGCTTTGTGACTCCTTTTATAGGTGGGGAGGTTGTTCAATTACGTCACAATTTGCAAATTACGTAGATAGCAGTGCCACAATTCACCCTTAGCGGCTAAAATTTGAACTTTTTTTCCCTTCAGAATCGAAACTGCATACTCAGGACAGTATGTGTATGAAATTTGGTTGCGATTCGCCCAGTAGTTTTTCCTATAGACAGGGTCTTGCCTCTTTAATTTGGATCACTCTGTACATTAACATGACCCCTTTTTAAGCAAGTTTTAATTTTGGTATTGTTTTTTATTATTTTCTGCTTCTACAACTTCATTTAAAAAAATCATCAACATTGAAATTCTAACATTGTTGTGTTTCGTTTGGTGGACAATGGGAATGTCGTGTTTTAAACCCTTTCTGGTCTGAGAAATTCCCCTTGTTCATGCTCCATCTATTATGCAAAGCTGGATAATAAACTTGCGGGATAACAAAACACATCCACTTAGGATGTTGATTTGAAAGTTCAAATTTCAGCCACTAAGGGTGAATTGTGGCTATCACTACTATTTCCTTAATTTGCATATTGCGACGTAATCGAAGAACCTCCAGCTATAAAAGGAGTCGCAAAGCATTTTTCACAAATCCATGACTAGCAAAGAGTCATGAAGTTCTTTGTATCTTATCCCCTTTAATCTCAATAAAGAGGGTTGTTCACACAACCCCCCCCACACACCTCTGGATAATATCTGCATTCAAGGCCACTGTGAACATACCTTAAGGGTTTTTAACCACAGGGCCATTTTTATCTGAATGATAATAAACTAAATTTTTTCTTTATTAAATATTTTGTAATAGTACAGCCGGTTTATCATTAAAATGTAGGTTTTCCCATTTCTTTTTAGATAATAAATGCAAATTAGCTTCATGAAATAATAAATTTCAATTATTAATTTCTTTGAGTATTGTGTTACGAAAGATGGAAAGGAGCATTTGAGTAAACTATCTTCAGATTTAAGATAAAGTTTGTCTTATTACTGTAACCTTCCTTTTCTTTATCATTTTATTATAATGATTTTAAATAATGTTGTAATCTGTAATTGTAAATCTTTTATTTATTTATTTTTACTGTTTTTCAATAGGAAGAGCTATTATTAATAACATTCCTCAAATTTTAATGTAGTTAATTTTAGAGCTGTTTTAGAAATACTTCCTCCATTTATGACTCATGCTCATATAAATGGGGAAGCATCAATAAATGGTATTGATGAACTTGTGGCTGGCTTGTCATTGTTGGTCAATTTACTCAAGGATAGTTAATAATTTAGCATATTTCCTCTCTAATTTCTTTATTACTTAATCCATAATCATTGAAAGTAAATGTTGTTGTATTTTTTTCTTTTAGGGTAATCTAGAGAAAATGCTGGAAATACTGGGGCTTACATTTGAAGGACGACTTCATTGTGGTTTAGATGATGCTCGGAATATTGCTCGTATTTTAATCCGTATGATAAAGGATGGGGCTAATATATGCGTTAATGAGCGCCTTCAGTCATATAGGTAATCCCTTTTCAGTGAAATATAGTTTTCCTATTTTTTTTTTTTTTTTAATTTTAATAAAGATTTGTTATTTAAAAATAAAGGTAGAAGTAAATAAAAAAAAACAAATTGTTTTAAGACTTAAAAATTAAAATATTTATTTCGATATAAAAATAAAAGGAAGTGAATAATAAATGCAAAGTAAATTATTACTATAAGAAAATGTAAGCGTATTATTGCAATAAAAAATGATTGAATATATTGCAATTTTTGGAGGGAAAAAAAAAGAGACTTACTTTTGTCTATCCCTTAGGTTTGTTAAACATAGTAGACCACTTGCATAGATAATGTGTTGTATTACAAATGCTTGAAATAAATCGATTGTATTGTTGTGCCCATAGATGATAAAGCTATTTCTATTTTCAAAAAAATCTTGTTCATCCTTCCTTTCATATAGATTTATTTATGAAAGCAGTTGCATTTTATCACATGGAATTAGACTATGTAATTGCTTGAAACATTTAGGTTCTATGAAACACAGGATATTGAATTCAACATTGTTTTTGATGGATGAGAAAATTTTTTTTAAGGATAGAAAATGTAGTTGACATTATATATATATATATACACACCCTGTAAAGAAAATATAAACTCACCCAAGTATTTCAAAAAACTTTTTATTACAGGATTTGTTTACTTCCCTTTTTTTTTCATAGTCTATTTAACAGCAATAAATCATGTACCATTTAAACATCTCAAACATTTTGAGTAGTTTTTAAATTAAAAAATAAAAATCGCTTTTCAACTGTTAAAGAAAATATAAACTCAAAACATGTTATTAATTTCAATAATTTTCGAAATAATATGTTGGCCCTCCTTTCTATTATTTCTATCATTCTGTCAGGCATTGTCCCAATTAATATTTTTAAATCGGACATCTTTATCTGGTCCTAAGCATTCGAAATTGCAACCTTCACATCATTCAAGTGATGATACTATTTGTTTCGACCATATAAAATGTTTGCCATTCAACCCCACACGTTTTCAATTGGGTTTAGGTTAGGTGAATGGGAGGGCCATGGAATAACATAAAGTTTTCTGTTTTTTAAACCACGCTTTGGTGGATTTTGATGCATGTATAGAAGCATTGTCTTGTTGATATTGCCAATTTGGCCCTCCTAGAAGGGTGTAATGTAGTGGATTTATTTAAATTATTTTAGATATGTTTCTATTAATATTAATGTACTGTTAATGTTAAAAAATTTAATTATTGTGAAATTCTGAATTTAAGAAATAATATTATTTATTGTTTAAATATTTTTCAATTTCCAGAATTCTTAAATTTTGTATTTTTAATTAAATTGGAATTTGTTTTCGAACAGAGAATTAGCAAAGTTAATCTGTTGTTTAATTGTTAAGATTAGCACCCGAGAGGATTAGAATGTGATCTCGTGGGATTAATCTGTTAAGTAAAAATTTTGATTGTTCGAGAGAGTTGATTTGTGATTGTTGAAGGAGCTAGTCGCTCGGTGTAGTTGGAGAAGAGAAATTATATGTGAAGCTGTGTTTACTGAAATAAAATTATTATTGTTTTAAAGCCAGTGTCTTTGTCATCAATCCGGTGACGTTACAGCTTCTACATATTAATTTTGGTGGCAGCAGTGGGATACTTCAAATTTCCCGTAAAGAAATTAGAATTCCTGAAGTTTCACAGTTCCGGTTGAGACTGTGATATCATGTTTTATTGAAGCTTTTTGCTGTTGTATTGGATTACCTGTTATTATTCAAGCCTTCAGAACTGCAGTCTACCTTGGATTTACCCTGGATTTATTGTGAATTGTGCTTCAAATAAGGAATTGTGTCGTTTGACAGATTCCGGATTCTGTTCCTGTGCTGATGAAGTAGTTCGTCGTTTCCGAAGCAAGATCATAGCGAGAATCAACGCCGGAAGTCAACTTGTCAGCGACAGGGTGTCTACAGAATCAGGGAATTATCAGGGAATTTTGCAATTATTACTTAAAATCAAGGAATTTTTTGGTTGAACAGATCTTTTTGTTTTTTTTTGGTTCAACAGATCGGTTTTTTTTTTTTGTTGAACAGATTTTTTTTTTTGGTTCAACAGATCAGGGAATTATCAGGGAATTTTAAAAGAAATTGTTCATGAAATCAGGGAAAAATCAGGGAATTTTTTTATTCAGATTTTGTAGACACCCTGAGCGAGCATCGAAGTTTTGGAGACATCGTGATTGTTTGCAGATTTGGACTTTGTTTTGGAAGAAATATAAGTATAATGAAAGGAATTGCAGACTTTAGAGGGTTTTTTTTTTTTTGGTTTTTTTTTATTATTTTCACACTTTATTTCACTGATACAATATTATCGCTGAAGGGATCTTGAATGATGTTCAGGATAATTAAGAGTTCTTGTTCAGCTCACTAATAGTGTCTTTCAATAAAAGATAAAGTTCAACTGAGTCTCTGTTCATTTGCACACATTCCAAATTAATGGATTTCATAAACTTTCCAGAGTTTCTTTAATATTAAATGTATTTATTAAATTATAATCCCACCCAAAACATTTCATGTAAAATAAGTTGCCAAGACTCACATGGTCATAACGCTTTCACTGTTAAAAAGATATGAGATATCATGTAGAGCCATGCCCCTAACTCTACAAGCCCTAACTCTAAAAACCCTATATCTTGGTCAGGAAGTAAGGAGAGAAGTAAAAGAACATTTCATAGATGACTGGACAACTTATAAGAATCCTCTTGAATTAGCAGAAAAATTAGATGAATATGATAATGCCAAAGGTGTAGTCAGAAAACCCTTTGAGAAATTTTTAGATAGAAAAAGATCTGAAATTTATCCAAATGGGAATGATCAGAATAAAAGAGTCAATGCAGAGGGAGATACAAATTGAGAAGAGAAGAAACTGGAAGTAATTCAAGTAAAAGGTCACCTAGTGTTAATAGAAAATTTGATATTTAAGCTAAACTTAGATGTTATGAGTGTGGATCTGAGAATCATTTAAGGCCACAATGTCCGAAAAGAAAGGGAAGTAGAGACTCTACTTCAAAGCTTAATAACGTATGTGAACTGAATGAAAAGAAATTATTAGAGCCTTACATGATACAAGCGAAGGTAAATGGAACTGAAATGACAGTATTAAGAGATTCTGGTGCTACTATTGACATTATTTGTAATAAATATGTTAAGCCAGAGATGTATACAGGTGAAACCATCTGGGTATGACAGCCTCTTGACATGGAACCTAAATGTTTACCATTGGCTATGACTGAATTAAGTGGAGATTTTGGGAAGATTACTACCAAGGCTGCAGTAATAGCTGAAGAGTTAGATCAAGGAAGGTGGGAAATAGAACTGTTAAATTGATGAATGATAAGAAGATGATACCTGAAGTTATTCCTTGTCAGATAAATGCTGTGCAGACGAGAGCTCAGAAGAAGAAATTAGAAGCTAAATTGGAGAAGATCCCTGAAGAGACTCAAGAGAAATTAGAAGAGGAAGGAAATAAAGATTGAGATTGACCACATTCCTGAAGATGGATTAGAAGAAGTGATTCTACCCAAGGAAGATGATAAAAAAGAAGAGTTAGATATTCTTGGGATGAACCATGAAGACTTTGTTGAGCTGCAGAAGAAGAGTGATTCATTACATACACTATGGGAGTTGTCAAAAGATCAAAAAAGGAAGACTAATAAGGAAATTTATAGAGAAGAAGATAATGTCTTATATAGAATTACATTAGACCAAAATTGGAAATGAAAGAAGACAAATTGTTATACCTCTAGAATTGAGATCCAAAATTAAATCATTGTGTCAAGAAGAAACTTCTTCACATCTAGGCACTACAAAATCAAAAGATAGATTAGCTCAATATTTTTTTTGGCCAGGATGTTTCAAAGAAATGGAAGAATTTGTACGTACATGTGATGTTTGGAAAACCCAATGAGAAGAAGAAAGCACCATTGAAGATAGCACCAATAATCCCTGAAATGTTTACAAAAATCAATATAGATGCATGTGGTCCTCTACCAGAAACCTCTAATGGGAATAAATTTCTGATTACTGCAATCTGTTTATCATCAAGATACCCAGAAGCTATTCCTGTAAAAGATATTAAGTCTATTTCTATTATAAATGCTCCTTAAAATTTTTAGTAGATGAGATTCCATAGAGAAGTTCAATGTGACCAAGGAACATCATTCCTGGGCAACCTAACTACTGAATTTTTTAAAAGATTTGGGATAAAAGTATCACATAGTTCAATCCATCATCCTCAGTCTAATATGATAGAAAGATTCCATGGTACTTTTAAGCGTATTTTGAGAGGGTTATGTTTTGAGTCAGGAAAGGATTGGGAAGAACATTTGCCATTGGCATTATTTACCTTAAGAACTGTAAGATATGAAAGCACAGGTTTTTCTCCAGCAGAACTAGTACATGGAAAGAATTTGAGATCTTAAACTCTTCTATTTAAAAAATGATCAAGAAAGAGTATGGTAGATAGTTCTGTTGTGGAATATGTATTTAAATTAATAGATAGCTTAAAAAAGTATCATGATCTTGTTGAAATTAGAGAAAGGGAGGTAAAATTGAAAAGAAAGGTGTGGTATGATAAAAAAGCAATTAAAAGAGAATTTAAAGAAGGTGATCTTGTATTAGCATTTGATCAACCACATAAATTATCTGTTCAATGGATTGGTCCAGGGGTTGTTGAAAATAAAATATCAGACACTAATTATGTTGTGAACATACCAGGTGAAAAGAATGCAAATCAGATATATCATATAAACATGTTGAAACCATATCGTAAAAGATATGATGCTGTAAATTTAGTATAATATGAATCTAAGATAACTTTGTAAATACTGAAATAGATTTTCCTTGTATTAATTGTAGTTCAAATGATTATGATTTTAATGAAATTATCCAGAATTGTGAGGTGTCGGAAAAATTGAGTGAGAATCAGAGAAATGAATTGGTTAAAGTGTTAGTTAAATATAATAAGATTTTTTCAAATGTACCAGGTATGACCGATTTAGTTGAACATGATATCAATCTAATGGGATGAAATCGAGGCCACCACACTGTCATAATGTGGAGGCCACCACACTGTCGATTTCATCCCATTAATTTAGAAGACACACACGTTAAAATTAATACTGATATCAATCTAATTAATGAAAATCCTGTGAGAATAAAACCGAATAATTCATCATATAGACAAAATGAAATATTGAAAGTAGAAATTTAAAAAAATGTTAGAATTAGGTATTACTGAAGTGGGTGAATCTGGTTACTTCCACCTATGATATTAGTGGAAGCACCTAACCGTGATCCTAGACCTTGTGTAGACTATAGGAAATTAAATGAAGTTATTAGAACAGAGTATTTTCCACTTCCAAATATTGAAGAAAGTATTACACAGGTTTCATCTGCAAAATTTATTTCAACTAGATATGGCAAAAGGATATTGGCAGATTCCTCTTACTAAAAAGGCACAGAAAATTGCTACTTTTGTGACTAAAATTGGTAGTTATAGACCATTACGTATGCCATTTGGTTTAAAAAATGCTCCACATGTCTTTAGTAAACTTTTGTCTATTGTGTTAAAAGATGGTGAAGGTTTTGCTGTTCCATATTTAGATGATATTGCCATTTTTTCAAAAACATTTGAAGATCATCTGAAACATACTGATATTGTGTTAGATTGCATTCAGAAAGCTAAATTAACTATTAAGCCATCCAATGTAAATTTGCTCATAATACTTTGAAATATTTAGGCCACATAATTGGACAAGGATACCCGCACTCCAGATGAATCAAAAATTGAACCTATTAAAAATTTTCCTACACCAAAAACTAAGAAA
>JAFIDM010000001.1:59233666-59250720 GCA_023159025.1 Thereuonema tuberculata | reverse complement strand
AATAAACCTGGGCTTTCCTTATTTTTTCTATGAATTTACTTAAAAAATATTTAACTGACATGGTTTGTAGCTATAAATTATGTTTTGAATTGTACATTAACTTCGATTTCTGTGTTAAGATACGATCCAGTTTGAAAACATCTTAGATTAGAAAATGGGTGAATTTCGGGAGAAATCGTTTAGTTTCAGTTAGGGGATTTAAATTGGCTCTCTCTTAAAACAGTATTCAACTTCTATTGAGGTGTTTCTGTTTTAGAAATCAGTGGATTCTAAAGAGCATGCTGCTCACTCTATTACTAAACTTTACTATAGAATGACTTTGTCAAGCCTTTAATATTTGACAAAAAGACGGTCCTGTAGGAGACTTTACAATGAAAAAAAAGGTCTGTAAAAATCATGTTTGACCTGATTGATACTCTAAAAGGATTTGATGCATCTAATGATTTGAGTATCTAAAATTTTATTTAGATTATTGCATACAACATCATTTAAGATGAAAGGTTGAAGTTTAATCCTCATGTAGTCAGGATAGATATTGGTGGGTATCGTGGAATTCTCACCCGGTACTTCCATTTCATACATTTTTTTTTTATTGGTGAACAGTCAGAATTTCAATTGGGAAGGTGACTTGATCTCAGTCCAATAGAGCTGGACAGATTTTTAAATGGGCTTACAATTGTAGGGAAAGAGAAAAGCTTTCTTACCTTTCACAATAGTGTTCTGATAGAAATTTCCTGCAATATTGCCTATGTATATAGTATTTGTTTTCCTTTACATAGATATTTACAAAAAAATAATAAGAATAAAAGAAGGGAAAGAAATCCTACTAAATAAATACTTAAAAAGACTAAGTTAAGTCAAGAATTTGTTGATCAGAAGTATTTGAAGCAGTTTTATTACAAGAGTATATTTGATGCAATTATTAGAAACCCTTCTATAAACACTTTTTCATGATTTTTTTCTTATTTTTTTTTGGTTAAATGTGGAAGAAAACAGGAACAACAGTTATAGCTTGTCTTTCTTTTTTTTTTCTTCCCCTCTGCTTTCTTATTTTGTGTTAATTGTTAATGAAAGTTGCCTTACCCTTCTAAGAACTTCGAAGATTTATGCATGTATGGAAGTAAATTGTAAAGAGGGGGGAAAAAAAAAATCTTTGCTATTAAATAGCCTTCAACCTTTTTAAAAACTTTAACATCTATCCAGTCATTCCATTCCTTGTTTAGTGAAGAAAAGTTAAGGATTTTTGATAATACCATTTCGTTTCATAGTATATCTTATTTATTTAGCAAATTATTGAGTTTTATAATAAGATGAAATTACTTTAATGTTGTCACTATATTACCGAGATTTAGTTAAGAAAATTTGTTATATGGTCATTAATCTTAATGTAGGAAAAAAACAATCATAATCATAACAAAATAATTGTAAAATAAAAAGAATTGAATGTTATATCTTGTAATTTTGTGATCTCTATTGTGAAGATCAAGTGTAAGTATTTAATGTAAATTTATTTGTCAAAAAAAAAAAAAATATTTTGAAGATTTCTTCAATATTTCTTTAAAAATTGTAAATTGTTTATGATTTATTTTGTTCTGTTAGTAGTTTATATATTTATATATATTTTTTGAGCATTGCATTAACACTAATACATGATATTGTTAACCTATGAACAAAAGTAATAGGTTGAATAGAAATAAAAGTTATCCATTCTCAGTTGTCGTGTAGTTTTCACTCATACAAGCATTTTGTATGTATATAGTGGCAGTTATTCAATCTATTTTTAATGACACCAAGCAAATGGTTAAGAAGAACATTTTTTTTTTTTTTTTTTTTTTATCGTCTTAATGTTCTACTATGCTAAGAAGACAGTATCGGGTAAGCCAAAAGTCCCAAGACCCCCTAATGCCAAGTTTCATATTTACATGTAGTATGAATGTAACAATTTAGGATGCAAACAGAGGATACATGTGATCGGATGTGGCTATTGACAACAACTTAATCCAGTGTATCGGTTTATACGCAGTCATTTTCATAGAGTATTATGTGTCTCCGACAGCTATGTGAAATTCTTCTCAACATTGCTGGAGTGACTGATGCAAACGCAGTTCAAACAGCTTCTGTAAGGTCTTCACTGTTTCATAATGGTTGCTAGCTACCTTTTCTATGATGAATCCCCACAATGCATTATTACACGATGACAGGTTAGGACTATGGGGTGGCCAATCCAGAGGTGCTGGTAACTCTACAGAGCCCCTTCCAATTCATTTTTATAAAAAAAAACTCATTCAGATATTCTCTTACAGCAATGCCATAATGTGCTGGTGCTCCATCGTGCTGAAACCAGACTTGACCAAGAATTCCCCGATCTTGCAGTTGAGGAATAAATCAGTCATGTAACATAGTGAGGTAGCTAATTTGATTTACAGCACCTTCAAAAAAATATGACTATAATAAATTTGTTGAGCACATTGTGGTCCACATCATCAGATGCTGCAGATTGTGCTTGAGTTCTTCAACAAAGTGTGGATTCTCTATACTCCAGAAGTAAATACTTTTGGTCTCTGCACTGCAGTAAATTGCACATTCATCCAAAAACATCACTTTCCCATGGCGCAGGAATTGTTTGGAAAACATCAAGCAATTGCCCAGAAGCTTCATCTCATCTCATCATGTCAGTATAGTTCAATTCGTTTCGAAAAAAAAAAAAGGTTTAAATGATTTTAAACCCAAATCTTTCTTCATATGTCTTCGTAATATTATGTATAGAACTCTCAATTCCTGTGATTGCTTTTGAACAGACTTTTTCAGTGAATGTGCTACCGAAGCAAAAACCTTCAACACAAGTTGCTTCTCGTGTTGATGGACTTCCTGAGGAAGGTCTTGTCTTTGATGGAACCTGTTTCAAGCAGCTTCTTCTCCCACCACAGAATTGTTGGTTTTGGTTGGGTAGGTTTCTGAAATCTTGCAGTGAGATCATTCCGAATGTTACTCATTGATTTGCCTGTATGAGGACATGGTTCACCCAATGAAACAGGATAGAAATAGAGGCAAGGCTGAAAAAAACTTGCCCAGGTGATTCCTAGTCCTTGTGTAGAAAGAAGAGGAGTGAAAATAACATCCGTCTATACGATATCTTAATAATCTGCTACGGGGCGGATAGACAATTTGACAAGTTTTTCTCAGAAATTAACAAGCTAACTGATGAAATCAAATTTAAGGTAGAAAAGGAAGTGGACAATAGTCTAAATTTTTTGGATATATGTTTAACTAGAAATGAGAATAATCTAATTATGAAACATTATACAAAAAAAGACAAAAGTAAACACATACTAAATTATGAATCAGGACATGGTATAAACATAAAAAGAAACATAATTGAAAACTATATGCAAAGGATTGACGTAAACACGAATAGTGAAGATGAATTCAATAGAGAAATCATGAATATGAAAAGCATCCTAAAAAAAAAAAAGGGTTACCAGGAGAAATTCGTAAATAAAACTATAAAGAAATACCACACATTGAAAATAAAAGAGTTAACACCAAATAATGACAGATGATATTTCATACCATACTTAAACAAAAATAGTCTGAATTTAAAAGAAATGTGCAAAAGTTTTGGTTTCAATGTTGGTTTTGAATATAACAACAAACTGAAAAACATTTTGTGTTGCAAATTGAATAGTAGTAATAAGAAACATAAAATGGGAATAATTTACAAAATGGAATGCAAGAATTGCGATTTATTCTACTTGGGAGAGAGTAAAAAGACAGTGAAGGAACGAATGACGGAACATTGTTGCAGCATTAGGAACAAGTACATTGAAAAATCAGAAGTGGCAGAACACTTGTGTAAAGAGAAATCATTGTATTAACAATGAGATAAAAATTTTATATATTGAAAGAGACACCAAGATAAGAAAGATAATAGAATGTATGTGTATCCGGAACACAAAAAGAAAAAAATATGAATAGGAATGATGGTATTGAAATAGAGAAATATTTCATAAGATTAGCTAAAAGTTTTGTAGATAAAATGTGCACAAAATGCAATAATAAGGTTACAATCAATGAACTAAATTGTTAAGTCGTATCATATATTATGTTAAAGAAACAAAGATTGTATGTAAATGGTATTGGATTTAAATATTGTTAATATTTTTCCTCGAGGAGATTTTTAATCTATTAACTAAAAATGTAATTTGAAGATTATTCTTCAACTTATTGTTATTTAAGGCTTGAAAAAGAAAAGACGTGTAATCTTTTCGAAAATTTGCTTTTTTCATATTAAATGTAGTTTTACATTTTAATTTTGGTGTAATGTTAGAACATATATACTTTCCCCTGAATTTGAACAATTGTCAGATACTGCTAAGTCTTTAATGACTACTATTACTACTGAATGATTTATACGTATCGGTCTCTTGATAAATGGAAAAGGATGTTCTATACAGTTGACTGCATTTGGAAATCAAATGGTTGGTATATTGAAGTGAAAATGTAGTAGTTTTTAGTTGCTGTAATTGTCATTTGAAGCTCTAAAACAATGACATAATAAAGTGTGCAAAATTATTTACATTACTGAAAAAACAATACTTGTAATGAAACTTGATCTACAGCAGCAGCAGCAGATATAACAAATGTCAGTCAGTGGCATATTGCTTAGTTGCCCTTTAAAAAAAAAATAAGTTATAATATTGCCTTGATTTTCCGGAGACTCGTAAACACAATCTTTATATCTTTTATCCACATATAATTTAATTGTTAAGTCTTCAAGGTTTTGTGCATTCAAGCTATTATCAACGTGACTCCTCAAAAATTTAAAGAAAATAAAAATGATATGAAAAGATGGAAATCAAGTCCTTGGGCAGCTAAAATACTTGCCACGAAAGGCATTTTACCACAACAAAAAACAAGAAAAGAAAAAATATAGAAACCTATAATAGATCAAAAGTAAAAGAATAAATACTTAACTAAAGGGAGCCTTTGAGTTATGCTCAGACTCTGGAATACCCGTTTCGTGCTTATTAGACACACTTTTGTTTTGTTTTCAAGGATTGTGGAACAGAAAAAGATCGTTGAATCTATGAGATTATACCTATTCATAGCTTGAGACATTCTTCTGTCAGGACATCAATTTACTCAAGCTGTTCCAGATATTTTTTTTGAGAATTCATCTGAATTTGTAAAAGTAGGTTTCAAATGCATAAAAAAAAAAACAAAAAAAAAACAGCAGTGACTTTGGAAAATTCCTGTTAGTTTTTTTTAATTCATAATCATTAATTAAAAGATTTTTTTAATTACAAACTCGAACATAGTTGTAAATTTGAAATTGGCCTTTTTTTTATTTTTATTAATTTTATACTATTATTTAATTTAACACTTCTGCTTTGCCATCAAATGACTGAATTTTGAATTTTTAAAGTATATTATGTGAGGCGTAAGTAAAGACTAGCTTAAGACAAATTTCAAATGTTCTATGATGAATACATCACGGAACAATAAATAAACTTTTTAAAAATATAAACGAATAAAACTTAATAGCTAAGAAAAATTCTTTTAAATTAATGAGATTATTGTTTGGAAGAGGATAGCAGTTCTGAACTATTAATAAATTTTTTTCAGTTCTCTTAGTTAATTTATATATAATTATTATTAGTTTTATATTTTGTTATTATTATTTATTGAATTAAAAATTAAATAAAAAATTATGAAAACAACGTAATATAATAATTCTTTGTTTCACAATTCCTCTCTTTTAATTTGAAACCTTGAACTAAATTATATAAAACTAGTTCTCTTCAGTTATTAGAATCGACTCCCAACTTCGAATCAGTTCAAATTTTGGGCAATTCCAAAAAAAATATCGAGAAATAATCGATGCATTGCTATTATACAACTACCAGTGAAAGTGGCATCCAGTAATCACGTGATACAACGTTAACCAGTGAAATGTTAAGGTGGAATGCTTGACCATATTACCATCACTCGTGAAAGGGTTGTGTTGTTGGAAAAACAACCGTCTTACTGTGCGTTTATGAAAGGCAGAGATACCACTGCCGGACGATTTTACTCCGCAGAGGGGTGATACGCTGAGATGGGTACTTTCCTAAGAAATTCTTTTGGACATTTTCGCTTTTAAGAAAAAAATAACGAGGAGCATTTTTGCAATAGTATTTATTCTTAACATAATTCTTTCCTGAAAAGCGCAAATAGAATGCTGCTACCGGTAAACTAACTCTGATAAAAAGTAAACATCCCATCTTTGTTTCTCTTCGCCCCTATTTTGAAGAAATCGAAGGAGATCTGACGCATGCGCAAAAGCGTTGAAGGCTCTCGTAAACAAAACCGAACAGTACCTGTGGAACAGATATGATACATCTAAAAGCATCGAAGCTAAGATATTGTACGTTTTTAATTCTTAAGCAATTCGAACAAAAAATAATAATTCTTTGTTTTTAAGCATATTTGGAAGCAGAGGTCTTTCCCATCAATATTGCGATAAATTTTGGAATTTATAATTATTTACTTTTCTTTTTTTTATGTTAAACTTGAATAAACTATAATTTCTGGGCTCGTTACTCTTTAAAAACGATGATTTTAGGAATAGATAATAAAAAGAAAAATTATGTCAGTTTCATTGAAATTCTCAGTAGATGTGAATATTTTTCAGGATAACTTTTAAATTTTTGAAACCGGGGACATTGAGAACAATTATTTTTTCAGGACATCTTGTAGAATTAAAAATGAGTTAGATTCGTCGATTATACGATACAAGTGAACAATAACAAATTATTATTATACACGTGATTGAAATCGTAAATGGAAGGGGAGGTGGGAAGTTTGTTTTAAATAGATCTGTTAAATGGGTGTTTTTAATAAAGTCCCCTTGATTAACCCTCTATATCCAGAAAAATGATTAATATTTTATTAGTTTAATGTAGCATTTGACAGAAATTACAGTATATACTAGATATGAAGTACTAAATAAAAAACATCAATTATACGCAATTTATTCGCTACTAATATTTTCTTAAGTTCACTATGTTTATGTTGCAGCTGTGAAATAATGTTACCATTTCTCATTGTCAGTATACAGTCTTTCTACACAGGAGGTTGTCTGCCGTAGCATTGAATGGCAGTCCTAAAGACTGGGTTTAAGTAAATTGAAAGAATGCAACTTTAAATTAAAGTTAGCTAATTGTTAATTTTAACTTCAGTAAATTTCATTAACACTTCTTTTCCAAAGATCAATTTCTTCCAATTCTTAAAATTATAATATAAACAACAGGCCTAGAAATTACAGTTCCCCCCCCCCCTCCAATATTTTGAGAGAAAAAAAAAAAATAAGTTGACAAGCATTATTCACTTTTAACTAACAAATTTCTCATGGACTAAATTATCTACAAGTTACTTTCAGTGGTAATTTAAAATACTTTAGGGTTTGCGAGTGATAAGATTTTTTTGATCCCCCCCCCCCAATCAAAATGCTGAAATTCCGCTTATGGTGAGCAGCAATGGAGATATATAGAGAAACTTGTCCTATTCGTACCTCGAAGATGATAATGGGTGTTTTTAATAAAGTCCCCTTGATTAACTCTCTATATCCAGAAAAATGATTAATATTTTATTAGTTTAATGTAGCATTTGACAGAAATTACAGTATATACTAGATATGAAGTACTAAATAAAAAACATCAATTATACGCAATTTATTCGCTACTAATATTTACTGATTTTCTTGTGATACTGGCTTCATTGTTGTTTATAAAATATGTAATTGAATGCTTAGATAAGATCTTCAAGAATGTTTTTTGTCGTAAAGTTGAACCCAATTTTCAAAAATATTTTATAAAAGAATTTACCGTTTTTGTAAATTGGCTTTTACAATGTCCGAAAAGGCCAACAGTCAAATTAGATGAATACAATAACAATAACTTGTAAATGCAGACAGATGCTATCTTACTTTTCAAAACGTTATGTTTCAAAAACCTTTATAATGCACGAGTTTTACTTCGGATTTAACCTACTTCCGTCAATCACAATCTTTACAGTACGTGTATACAATAGTACGTTAACTTGTCTTAAAGGTTATTCTTGTTAGTTTTATTCACAGAATTTATACGCAAAGTTGATTTCAATATGTAGACATTAATATAACGTAATACAGCAAAAATAATATAAGAAAATAGAAAAAACAGAATATTAACAATTAACATAATGACAAAATTTAATGTGCGTAGTGCATATATAACAAATGAAAATAAGCATAAAAATGCGCACATTTAAAGGATTCACTGAGCTATAAAATTTCGTACCGGGAATCCTGAGGATTACACTGAGCTATGAGTACTGGGTGAATCCAACTGATGAGAGGTATGAACCTCGAAACAGTCTGTCTTGGGTTCTCAGTATGAAATTTCCAAAAATAGCTCAGTGAAGCCTTTAAATGTGGGCGTTTTTATGCATATTTTTATTATTACAGTAAAACCTCGTTAAGTCGTCACTCAAGGGAACAAACATTTTTGACGACTTAGGCGGAGTGGGAATTTTTGAAAAAAAAACAAACAACAACACTGAAATACAGTATTTTCATGAATTGTTGTAGGATTCGGCGAGAAAACAAGATTTTCAGAAATCAATATATGCAAATGAATGAATGGAAAATAATAATAATAAAAAAAAACACTTTTTATGGTTACCACATTTTAATCGTAAAAGAAAGGCAATGTCTACCTTGAAATGTTCCAGCCAACCATTGTTGCCGCCGAAATCTTCAATGTTCAACTCCTTAGCAATTTCCATGGCTTTTTCTTTGAGAATCACGGCAGAAATCGGCACATTTTGCGATCTGGAATGTTTTAGCCATCGAACTAAAACCTCCTCGATCTCGTCAAACTTCGATTTTCTCATTCTCTTTCTTTTGCCTTTGCAGTCAGCTACTTCAATTACTTGTATCGATGATAGAATATCGTTTAATGTAGTCCTGGGAATATGGTGTTCTTTGGCAAAAGCTGTTTTCGAAACATTTGATTTTTCAAAAAGTGCAATTAAGTCTTTTTTTTTTTTCTTTAAAAGATAACGAGGTAAGTTTTCGTTTCCATGGCATGTTAAAAACGTAATCGAACCACGAAATTGCAAGAGAAAAAAATAGCCCTTACAGCGGGGCTTACTCGCTATGATATGAAGTCACACTCAGGAGCGGTAAAGAAAAACGTCTACACTCGACAGAATCGCAGCGAGAAGTGTGCTTTGAATGATTAGCATTGAGATGGTCGAAAATTCCCCGTAAAGGCTTGGCTTTCTTAAAGTGAAGGGGTGGGGCTGAAAAGGCAACACGATGGCATGCAAAATGGAGAAGAAAGAAAGATGCTTTTGGCCATTTTTGAGGGTGATGAGTTATCCGGAGTAGAATTAAATTTGGTGACGGGTAAAAAAAAAGGAGGGTTATTTTACATTATTATGTATGAGACCTTGTCGGGACCAAAGGAAAACGACGACTTAAACGGAGTGACGACTTATCCGGGTGACGACTTAACGAGGTTTTACTGTATTAACAATTAACCTACCTTATGAAATTATCAAGAGATGTCCGAGCAGTGGCTTTTTTCTTCTTGCGTGGTTACATACATACATAGTTCTCTGCCAAGGGCAGGTCCT
Organism: Thereuonema tuberculata; assembly: GCA_023159025.1. NCBI lineage: Eukaryota > Metazoa > Arthropoda > Chilopoda > Scutigeromorpha > Scutigeridae > Thereuonema > Thereuonema tuberculata. The sequence goes on along the minus strand of JAFIDM010000001.1, from coordinate 59,241,060 downwards.
TCACTGCAAACCCAGCATTCTCCAATCTTTCCTATTTTCTGCCTTCCTCTTCGTCTCCACATAAGATCCATTTACTTGCGTGGTTAGAGCCTCATATTTCTCTTTCGGTTTTTCAGAATTGTGAGGCATTTTTAAGAGCAAGTCTCTTCATTTCTCAAGCAATTCCTGTTGAAATTTCAGGGAACACAATTTTCATCTCTTTTGTTGCTAAAATCTTGTTCTTTTTCTGAAGCCTCAGCTTCAGATTTTTTTGCTTCTAATTTATTTGATAATTAATCCCCATGTGAGCCATTCAACTTTTTCGGTATCATGTCCATCAATGTTCTAATTTTACTTAATCAAACTTACAATTTTTGAGATCTCTTTCCAAGCTTCTGCAGTGTTTTTTTTTTATGACTTGCTCCCCTATTATAGAATTTCCAAAAATCTTAGGCTTATAAATCAGACGTTATTAGATGGCGCGCGAATAAAGTAATAGTATTAAGTAAAAAAAAAAATAGAGATGTCTGTTAATGAATTTGATGAAAATCAGTGTATTATGTTTTGAGTTGTCGTGCTCACAATATTTTAAATGGCAATTATTTATAAATGGATTGAAAAACAATACTACTATTAACAAAAATCGGATTGTTTAATATTTAAAAAAAATGATACAATTGAGCATCCCTAATCTGCAATGCTTCGACTGAGATTAAGCTTTTTTCGGATTTTGGAATATGGCATGGTGGTGTTGTAGAGAAGTGAAAAATATTTTCTTTGTCGTCTTTGTCCGAGCCCATAAATGATTGGTGTTATAAAGTTGTTCAATAGCTTCGGTCGTTGGTTTTATACAGGGTGATTCACGAAGATATACAGAAACTTCGGGAGTTCATTCTACATGTAAAAGTAAAGAAAAAAAGTTATATAAACATAGATCCGGAAATGCTTCGGTAGTGAGTTAAGCTAGCGAAAGATTTCGCCCATTATTTAGTACCCTGGGTGAAATGAAGACTTGCTGGAAGTCTGGGAAGGTAAATTAAGGGGGGAAATCAATGGTTTCATATGGTTGTTGACCTGAAAACTCGAATGAAACATGTCGCAGAACTGTATCTCCCTTTGTTTGTAAGCGTATCCCACGTGGAACCTACAAAAGAGGAATCGCGAAACAACGTTTTTTCCGTTTAATTGTACAATAACGTTGGTAAAGTAGGTTAGACACACAAACGTTTACAACAAACTTTGTAGAACATTTAATTCTGAAGAAAACGGTGCACATACAGTATACAGAACGTGATTAGATGGTCGAGTAAATGAACGTTTCGTCAGAACAAAACAACACGTGTTGTACATATGGCCGACAATAACGTTGTTAATTTCCCAATAAACAGCGTAAATGTTTAGTACAACTTTACATGTTACATTTATAATTGTAAAAGTAAAAATGAACATGTGTGTAGTAAAGTACATAAATTATTGCATTGAAATACTGTAGGACAGAATGTAATTTTAAAATCACAGAATAATGTACGAAACAACTTGTTAGTAATAAGTTGGCAACAAAATAACAGCTGTTCAACAATAATGTGAGCTGCATTGTTTTGATTTATTGTGAGAGCTAACAACTATGTGTATTGTTCCGTACAATAGGTACTAAATTATGGGCGAAATCTTTCGCTAGCCATAACTCACTACCGAAGCATTTCCGAACCTATGTTTATATAACTTTTTTTTTTTTTACTTTTACATGTAGAATGAGCTCCCGAAGTTTCTGCATATCTTCGTGAATCACCATGTATCATGCTTCGTTTTTGTCAGAAAATGATTGTTGTTTCCCCCTATTATAATTTCAGTGGTTTTTTTTTTTAATAAGTTCTCTTCAATCATTATTATTTTCTCTTGTTATGGAAAGGATGTACTCAGGCAGACACTTGCAAATATAAAATTATTTTTATAAAAAGCATAAGTCATTGTCATTGTTAGCCAATTAACAATGGTCTACAGAAATCTGCGACGGACTAGAGGTTGTTGTATGAAATTCAACTCAAGGACTGTTCAGTGTCTACAACACTTCATATTTCGGAATTTTGAGTATTCGTGAATCTATTATTTTGTAAGTAGAATAAGTAGAATAACTGAAATATTAAGTGACAAATAGCTTGAAATATATAAGGATAGAGTAAGTTGCATTGGTTTAAATATACCATCATTACAAATTACTCCATTCTTACATATTTGTGAGAATTTTATTACTTGTGCTCACTTATTTACGGAAAAAACACACATATTTAATAACTTAAAGGCTTCAACATGATTTATTGAAAAAAAAATATTGAAACAGAATGTTGTGGTAACAAATTGTTGGCTAGATTTAAAACTTCAGATGTAGATGTTACATCATTCCTTTGGTTTTTCAAATTTCCATGAATGAATCCTTTCGAAAAGAGAAAAAATAATCTTAGAAATTTAACTGTTTCAAAAAAAGTTATTTAGGAAATGGATCGAAAAATTCAGGATCTTTGTTATTTACGACGACAAAGCAAATAGGTTTCAGAAAAAAAAAATCAAAAATATAAAAATTGTTAGGTTCTATTAGATAAATCAGTGAAACCTTCTTAAAACTCCTTGAGTAGAACTAAGAAAGCCTGCTCGTTAATGTAGCGTGCCGTCGTTGACATCTGCGTCGAGCAATTCGCATTTTAATTTACTGATTCCGTTAACTGAAAATCAAGTTTGATTTTGTACCAATTTTAATGCGAGCTCCATTGAATAAATTTTGTTGACATTTATCTGAATCTTTTGGTAAATATTTTTTTATTGTTAGTGTTGTTGTTGCTATTATTATGCTGTTGCTGCAAGAAAAACATTATTCTTACCTTGTGTTAATGAAGTTATTAAAATTATTCACAAGATTATATTTAAATGAAATAAAGAAAAGTAGCAGCAAGGTTTTGTACAAATCGTGAATCGGAATTTTTGCTTTACAGTAGAAATCAAGTATTTTCAGTCAGATATTGGATTGGCCAAAAAGTTCGTTCTTTTTTTTTACGTAAGTTGGCTCTAGTAGCGCTTAGGTGTCTTTAACGTCATTCGACACCATTTTGTAGATTGTATTGTGACAGCTGTCATATCAGCGTGAATTTAAAACAAAAACTGATCAAAATTGGTGTATTTTGTGTTGCCAATTTAATATTGAAGATGGAAGACAATAAGCATGCAAGACCGCATTTCTGCCTTCCTGTATGCGATGACGCGTACGATTGAAAAGTTATCTAGAATCGTGTATTTAAAATTTCCTCTTCTTGAGTGGTGTCTTTATTATTTTCGTTTATTTACGTAGTTAATGTTTTATTAAGTATACTATTGTTTGCGACTGATGGTGTTAGCTTGAAACTTTCGGAATATGTACATCAGTTTGGAACATGCTAATGATTATAATGTCAGTGAAAATGAGCATGCGATTTCGGAGCATCGCCCTCTGAACTTCCGCTCTAGGGTGTAAATAGAAGGATCAAACAAGATGTTGCAATAAATGAAGAGCCAACATTGGGTCGAAAGGGTGTTTTTATGTCTCACTTGCCCCGTCGCCGAAGATAGTCTCATTACGAACATCGACAGACTTTGAACGAGGAAGGATTGTTGGAAAGAGATTTTCTTACCGCGAAATTGCCATTCGAACAGGACGAAATGCTAGTACAGTGATACGAATATTGCGTCAATGGACAGATGAGACTCCGACGCACAGAAATCCGGGAACTGTACCAGAAAATCGCATGACTGCACGGGATGACAGGCACCTGGACCGCATGACAGTGACCGATCGCGCAGAAACATCCACGGTATTAGCACAGCAGTGGAGGAATATTACAGATCAGGCTTTGAACTCGATAATTCGACGTCGTCTAATTTACAGAGGACTGGTCGCTCTTAGTCCATTGTTGCGAATTCCTTTAACCTTCAATCACAGACGCCTCAGGCTGCAATGTGACCTCGAACACACACTGGTGTGCTGATTGGCAACTCGTTGTGTTTTATGACGAATTACGATTCAACTTGATGCACCATGATGGTCGCATACATGTTCGAAGATATAGTGGTGAACTCCAGCTTGCAGCGTCATACCAGCCCAACCCCAAGTTCATGGTTTGGGCCGCTATAGGATTCAATTGTGATCTCGCTTGATACGAATTCAGGGAATCCTCAACAGCCAGCGATACCAGAGATGTTTTAGGCAGAGGTGATACCTTTCCTTGAGAGTTGTGTTGGCGCTGTATTCAAGCATGGCAACGCTCGCCCACATGTGGCCCGGAATGTCCAAGATCTCTTTCATGTACAACAGATACCGCTTCTAACCTGGCCTGCACTTTTGCCCAATACGTCTCTGATCGAACATGTCTGGGACATGGTAGTTAAGGAAGCGCTTCCGCTATCCATCACAAGTGAGTTCTAGACTAGCATTGATGCAGCCTGGCAAGCTATTCCCAGAACGATATCAAAAGACCTCTTCCATGCAATGCCAGGCCGTATAGAATCTATTGTTTCTCGAGATGGCTTCACACGATACTGAATTTTGAAGCGACAAAATTTAATATAACTATGCAAAAGTAATCAGTTATCTACTGTAACATGACATAAATTTCATTTGAATAGCATGATTCTTTCTTGCTGTTGCAATTTTCACAAACAGTAGTGTATGTAAACTTGATTATTACCATCTTACCTTAATAGCGAATTATTTTTCTTTCTTTCTTTCTTTCTTTCTTGTTTAATGTACAGGAATCAAAAAGGGGAGGGTCAGTCCTCCCCCTCTTCCACTGAAATAACAGATAAAAATAGACACAGGAGTTCTCTCTTTATAAGTTCATTATTTCACACTTTTTATTATTAACTGAAATACTGTGCAAAATACAAAAATACAATGTTTTCTATTTTCATTTTCAAACTACACTGTAATGATATTTAAAAGTATATATACAGTTTTATTTCATCAAATAAATTTAAATATACATCTTTTCTATCTACATGATATTTAAACAGAACAATCATATACAAATAAAAACCCTAAAATTCCCAGAAACAAAGGACATAACAAGGCATTAAAAAACTTAATTCAATCCTTGTCTAGAATGATCATATTACGGATGATTCTAAACCTCCTACACTTGAAGGAGATGTGCAGCTTTTTAAGATCTAAGCAGCCGCTTTTAGAGGGGTCATCAAATGCCTTGATGCAGCTTCACGGTATTGCTTTTCAATATATCAAATAGAACACTAAGTCTACCAGTTTTCAGTTAAAAATGTATTTCTTTTAAATAAAATATAGCAAAACACAATAAAACAATAACATTTAACTTTTATGATTAATATCATCATTAAAAATGTACACTCTTTATAACATTCATTTCAGTTTAATATTAAGTAACGAAAATCAGAACTTCTTCAACATATTTTTGTTTCATTGTTAAATAATTAAGGTTGAAAAATTATTATAAACCTATTACTGGTACTTAGAAAATTACTGATAAGCGGATAATTCGACGAGAAAAAAATTTACAGATAAAAGCCTATTTTTCTGTCGAAAACAATATGTAAAACTAACGACGAACAAAAATTACTTATCGTATTTTACACTGGCAAGTGCTCTCTAATATTATTCACTATAAATAAAATATTTAATAAGGATTTCTTTTTTTAAGTAAAGAAAGTTTTCTAAGTACCAAAACTTTCCGATTACATTTGGACGGCCTAGTTACAGTCCATTTCAGATTTATGTGACTTGTTGCTAATAATAATGACATTAATGACTGGATTCTTTCATTGTTACATGCAGGGCCTCCACAAGAAAGGAGTCAGTTGGTCCCTCAGCACCGGGGCCCGGCCGTCAAAGGGGCCCGGACTGAGGTATTCGGTTAATTCAATTTTTTTTTTTTCAGTTATCACTTCCAGACTTTTTTTTATAATTAAGTCTACGTTTTATATAAAGTACTTTTCTGCTTTAACCTTTGTATAGGGCGAATGTTTTTTAAACTTTTTTCTAAATTTGGATAGAACTGGAAAAAGTAGATTGGTGTTAAATTAATTTACTCTAAAAATAGTGCAAATAACTACGTGTGGCATGTTTAATACAAATATGAAATCGAACGAGTGTTTTCGTGATATTTTTGGCTAAGAATCCATGATTTTGACCATATCATATGGGGGGGGGGGGGTATTACCGTATTTGGTACCTGGGCCCTGAATTTGATGTGGGGGACCTGGTTGCCGGCGCTGCAACAATGATACTACGAATTAAAATTTATTATTATGATGGCCTGAGAGAAAGAACACGTATATCAGATTTTTTGTTAGCTTCTTAACAATTTGTGAACAGAAATCTTAAATGGACTGTAATTGAAGTTTGTACAGTGTTTTCAAATATTAAATCATTATCAATATTTAGTACTTGTTAGGTATTAAATCATCTTTAATTTTATTATAATTAATTAAAAAAGCAGGTAACTTCAATACACTAAATAAAATTAATATTTGGTGAAAATTTGAGATATAATTTAGAATAATGTCGTAGTCAGTTAAAATAGCTCTACGATTTGCTTCTTTTGTTTATTCAGGTAAGCGGCGTCACGTAATGACAAAATAGCAAATATTTCTGCATTTTCAAACAAATATTATGTTGTACTTATATTAGCATTGACTAATGGATTATTTTGAAAAATCACACATTGAAAAACATTTGTTAAGCATTTTTAAAACAACATACTAAGCAGAACTGAGAAAATGTAACAAACAGTGATATATCATAGCAAAGGAATGGGTAGATTATCACACTGTATACATATAGAAATGTATATATAGAGTATTGCAGTATAATTAATCAAGGCGTTTCTTATTCTTAGAAACACTGAAGTATGACTATACAATGATTTAAATAAGACAAGATGAGAGAAATATGGAATGGGTTAGCAGGTAATGTCCTGTACTGCAGAACGACCGGAGGTGGATTAATCCACTGCAAAAATAGATGATAATGATTATGAAGTTATAAATTTCGGTTGAAGCGAAAGCTTTTTCTTAAACCTGTAAGAAAATTGAAATGCAACTGAGTTGCAATTCATACTTCCTGCTTCATTTGAAAGAAATAAAATAAACAACAAAATACTGAAGCAAAACCGACAAACAAATATTGGATCACACTTTCAAACAAACACAGTCTAAGAACAGATTAATGGGTTTTGAGAATTGGTACGAAATTTGGTGTGAATTCGCCTCTGAGAGCTTATGAAATTCAGTTCGTTAATTCTATCATCTTTCAACTGCTTGCAAAGGTTTACTGAACAGTTTTTATTTGTTCTGGGCGAAAGCAGCTTTATAACACACACTTTCAAACAAACACAGTCTAAGAACAGATTAATGGGTTTTGA
>JAFIDM010000001.1:59188615-59218666 GCA_023159025.1 Thereuonema tuberculata | reverse complement strand
AACCCTTACCCTTGCATTCCACACCATTTGCTGTTCTGAATCCCTTTGTAGTATCGCACGTTTGGCAACAATGGTCAGAATGAATGGATATTGGCAATAAGAGAATCTATAAAAAATGGAAGAAAAAAAAGAAAGATTTATCAAAGCTTTGTCAGATGAACTTTTATACATTTATGCATTTCACTACAATTTAAATGATAGGTAAACAATGTAAATTGTAGTCAGAAAAATTGACGTAAAAAGTGAAAGCCATAAAACAGTGCTTGCCTGTCTGGTCGGTCAGGATTCTGCCAATAATGATACTCAGTCATGAGATCAATGTGATCCAAGGTACTGTTGTAGAATTCCGTGTAGGGGATTTTGTTCGGAGTCGTAATGTTATTGGCAGCATCTGTAAGAAAATAGATTTAAAAAAATTAAGTTTATGATGCTGAAATATCATATCTAATACTTTACTAATATATCATATATTTCAAAATTACAATTATTTTGAATTTGAATTTCAAAATAATTGTAATTTTCTATCTGTTGCCCCTTCGAAATGTATAAAATAGGCTCTTTGACTATTGGTGTCCCTAGACTTGGTCCACCCGAAATAAATCCAATGTACATTTCTGCCTGTAAGGATAGAAGAACAGAGTTATATCATCAATTGATTGGTTAGTTTTAACTCTATACCAAGGATTAGCAACCTTTTTTGCTTAGAACAAAAATCTAAACTTCAAAAATAGCCACAGACTCCAGGTTTGCAACAAAGAAAAAAAAATTAGTGTATGGTAGCATTCTCCTTTAAAAAGCGCGGACTACCGATCATTGCTCTGTTCTTAAAAGTTGGGACTGATGTACTATTTCGCCATTGTGCAATATTTGTAAACGCCCTTTTAATTGAATTTAAAATAATAACAAATAATATAGATCCATATTAAAAAACAGTGTCTCACGTTATTTCGATGGCAAACAATTCTGCCACAGACAATTAACTTTCTTCGGGATCCAGTGGTGCCTCAAAGGAAAAAATACACAATAAAAAACTCACTAATGAAAAATTAGTCAGAAAATTCACGTGCCAGCAGTGCGCCGGATCAATGAATTTTTTTAAAGCATAAAAAATTCAATCTGCGCATTGAATTATTAATAAACAATGGGTGAGACCAAATTATTTACCAAGTGACATCCTGGAACAGCTGCCTCACCCTCTTTGGCGATCATCAGTATTTACTGGTGACTGCTCCTGGCTGATGATCGCCAAAGAGCGTGAAACAGGTGTTCCAGGTAAATAATTTAGTCTTACCCATTGTTATTAATTAACTTTCTTATTAATGCATCTTGTGTTACGTAAAAAGTTATATATTTCATAATTTAAAGTTTTAACAACTTTAAAAGCCGAAGGCTAAAGAAAAACTTTGTTGGTTTGTTTCAATGATTACTGAGTTGTTGTTACTGTTTTTTGTCAAAAACATTGATGGAAATATTATGTTCAGATCTTTTCATTAGGTGCACAGTATTACTGCTTATCTCTCACTTCTCTTGAACCGTTTTTTTATGAGTGACAGCGGAACAGGCTAACGATATTATTTAAACTTGACAGTAATGTCTTCTAGTAGATAATTCATCAAAACCAGAACCAAATCAATATTTTTTTTGTTGCTAAAGTCCATAAATTCCGTCTGAGCTTTATGCAACTTAATTTTTGTTTTTTTTGGTTTTAACTTGCCATTAAAAGTACATTTATTTAAAGAAGCTAATGTGTTGAAGTTCTTGTCTATCAAAATGTCAAGTAAGACTAAAAGAAAAGTCAATGAAGAGGGTATAATCTTCCAAAGTGTTCTATTTTGAAAAAAGATTGTATATGATAAATTTGTTTCGTTTTGTTTTTAAATCCATCTATAGATTTTATGCTTCTTCCATTTTGTAGTTCTTCTCCGCATATTTGACATCATTGAAAATTCCTCTTAATTGTCATTTGTATGCGTAATAATTTTCTTTTCCAGAAAACAAAAACTAAGCTGTTTTAAAAAAGAATAAAAGTGACCCAGTGCAATTTTTTGAGAAAATCGCGTTCTTCAAAAAACATTTTCCTTTTAAAAACGTTTTGGTTGTACATTTTATTAACGTTCGCTCAAAGTTCCCACAATTGGAAAATGACTCATTATTTTCTCTATAGTAAAATGCGATCTCTCTATAATAAACTTAAAAATGAAAAACCTACCGATAGTCAGTATTCTTTATATGCTGATGAACCAGATGCTGTTGTTGCATCTCATACTTTTAACCTGGACATCAGCACTGTTGTGCAAAGGGCTCGTGCAAACTAACGAATTTAGACAGAAACCATAATACGGAAAATCTATTATTGCGATGAAGAACATTTCTTGGGAATATCTTTTAATAACATCCATTTTGCGAGGGATAGTTAGTCAGTAAGCCTTCATTTGTTTCGATTTGTTTCTTCGTTATTTAGTGTCTAATCTTATTCAATCTTTGTATATTCATTTGTGTAGAGGGTGATTCAAAATTACCTGTACAAACTTTAAAGGTAGGTCAGGAATACAAAAACAAACCGTATTCATAGTGAAACAAATGTCCACAAACGCCACCCAAATGTGCTAGAATGTACACTAAAATTCAGAAATAATAGTAAGGTAGACAATTTGTTTATTAGCCCTATGTTTACAGTATGACAGTAAGATGTACACTTACAGGTTCACAGTTGGTGCTCACAGTTCCTTCCACCAACAGTAATACACGCCTCACAATTTCGCTGCAAGGATTGCCGAACAAGTGCAAAAATGCGAGGCCTTACACTGCCCAGCTAATGTGCTGCCAAACAGCGCCCTTTAGCACATTTGGGTGGTGTTTGTGGACGTACGTTCGACTATGAATACGTTTTGTTTTTGTATTCCTGGTCTACCTTTATAGTTTGTTTCGAAAAGATCACATTTTTTAAACATTATAAATGTTCATTTCTTTATCGGTTATTGTTAAACCTTGTATTAGCATGGACGTTGAACCTATTTCTTGTTCTTCCACATTTGGATCGGAGAAGAAATGGAAATACCCGAGATATTAAAACAAAATTTTGGTGGGTCGTTTCAAACTGCCTTTGAATTAATTTCTACCCTGATAGCTTTTACGTTTAATCCTATAGATTGGAGGTCGACCAATTCTACATAAACAGTTGTCCAAGAAAGCTTCAAATTAATTAACAGCTTTCATATTATTTGAAGTAGTAATAATTTTTTTGTTGATCTCTCATTATTATAAATTCGCTGTTAATTACCCTAGATACTCCAAATCTGTCTAATACTCCACCTAAAATAATTTTAATTCTTTTCCAATTTTTCACCACTGCCAAGAAAATAAAATACAGACAAGTTCTACATCATTATTTAGGCCATTATCTTCTTATGCAAATAAAACACATCTCCCAATTGAAATCTAATTTTGATGAAAAAGAAGCAGAAATTTGCTATCATTTTAGGTAAGTTAACGTACGCTATGTTAAAATTTCTTAAAACACAGATAATGACAAACAAACAACAATGAGTGAGACCAAATTGTTTACCAAGTGACATCATGAAACAGCTGTTTCACGCCCTTTGGCGATCATCAGCCAGGAGCAGTCATCAGAAAACAAAGTTTTTTCAGTACTGAGGCTAATAAGAATAATCGTGAAAAGCGCAGTAGTGCCTCAAAAGCAAAAATAAACAATAAAAAAACTCACTAATGAAAAATTAGTGAGAAAATTCATGCTGTGCGAGCAGTCCGACGACCACTGCGCTTCGAGCAATGACAAATAAACTATAATAAAATAATATTAATGTTTAGTAATTAAAATACGATTTAAATAAATGAAGCTACTGAAATATCTGATAGAACAGACTTAAAAATGAATAAAAATCATGAAATCAATTTAACCATCAAAGTCTTAGAATGTTGATTTAATCGATAGACTAATAGTCCTAGGCCCTACACTGACCAACGCTTTGTTCATTTTGTTAGAATTTAATTCATCGGAAGTAGATTCTATTGATTTGTATAATCAGTTTACAGTTTTTGTCATTTATTTCATGATAAGAACTCGAAGTACTTATCAGGATGTCCACGTTTTGATGTTTGCAAAGAATCAACAATAGAAAGCAATGATTATAAAAAAATAATAATTCTAGGTTGTTGTTTTTTTCTAGCATTCCTATCTTTTTATGTTTTTCTTTCTTTCCTTTTTTAATATTGAATTGAGATTATTTTTCGAAGAAGCGTGGAAACTATTTTCTGATTCACAAATGTTGATTAAGGTTTTGCTGTTGTTCGTTATATTATTATTTTAAAGGTTTTAAATGCAAATAATGAAACCAAAAGTAGAATGTATTTTGAAATTCCACATCATAACTTACATCTTTTGAAGGGAATGGTTAAGGAATCAATTCGAAATCTATATTTTTTTGTTATAAGAAGACATGATCTTTTGAAATGATTTTCTTCACGAAGTCACTGGGTTGGTGAATTCTGTAGATAGGTCAACGAAATGAATTTTTCTCTTTCAATATATTCCTTCTATATTGAAGGAAAAAAATAAACAAACTATGTGGTGTTCGGTAAATATTTTCTTAACACTTTTCAGTCATTTTATTTTTTTGTTTATATTTAGTTAGATTTTATTATTAAAATCAATCAAACTAAATATCCATTGAAATCGATTGAACCAAATTATAGCTTATCATTTCAAAGAAATAATTACGAAGCATAACACCTGACAAATCAAATGCATCTGACTACTTTTTTTAATCAAACAAAACAATAGTAAAATTTTAAACTTGGAACCCATTCATCCACAATCGAGATCTGCACATTTTCAACTATTCTCTTCGAGGTTTTATTTTTTTCAACTATTTTGTGGAGACCGAATCCCACCGTTTACTCCCATGTAGTGAGAGTTGAGATGCAATATAAACAAATAGGAGTGCATTACATGAACTAGATCAGCTACGGAAAACTAAAAACTGACAAGAATTACATTATTACAATAAAAAAAGCCCAACCTATATAAGGAAAAGAACATTAATGAGTTCGCTAATTTGGTAAAGTTCCTATCTTATTATTTAATAAAATAAAATCAAACTGATCCCCAATGATTTTTTTGTTATGGTTGTTGTACTATAGCAAAATAAATATCCATGAAAATGCTAAGCCATTTATCTTTATACAGAAGCATAACTTCATAAGTATTAGTTACAGATTTCTTAAAATAACTTAGAGAATATATTTGAAATTAAAAAGAACAAGGTTCGAACTCCTTAGATCGTCATCAGTTAATTCAGTTTTATGTGTATGGTATTCAAGATGATCTGAACATAAAAGGAAAAGAGCAAAAAAAAAGAAAAATGAGAGACAGACTTACTTAAGAGGGCGAGCACTTTGGTAGCGCAAGGAATCCACCATTTGCGTGGGTTTTGCGAAGGCGATCGGATGTCATGAGAAGGGGTAAACTGACCAATGGTTATGAACTGTAGAAGGACCTTCACGATACCACGGAGTCTCTCCCCTTCCAAACTAATCAAATAAATAGTTTATTATACTTTTAGTTTATATAGTTTCAAAATTCGTTTTCGTCATTAGAAAATAATAAAATTATAAGTTGAAACCCAGAATAGTTTAAACAGTTTCAGAATTTTTGGAAAAAAAATATTAATTATTACATTGATAAGATGCTTATATTCCTTGATCTTAAAGCGATTACACCATTTAAACCCTGATAATGAACATTAGAGATTTATAAGGTTTTCAAGGTTACAATTAGTTGTATATTAATTACTTTTGCTAATGAAAAAAAAAAAAAAAAAAGAACATTGAAAGGCTAACGTATATAACTGAAATTTAAGCTTGCTTTTAGTAACATGAGCTAAATCTGTTTTCTTAAAAAAAACAAAAACAAACTAACTTCTTAAACCAATGCATCAGGAGCTGATGGTCACCACTAGACATGGAGCAAATTTGTCGAAGCACATGACCCAGAACAGGATATGACGATTGCCAACTAAATACTGGATTCTGAAAATAAAAAGTAACAATATTTATTAAAATAAATCTACTCAAATTCTATTACACAGAAAATGAAACATTTAATCTATAATACAAATGTAAGACAATACTTTGGACCATATTATCCTTTTTTGTTAAGCAAAATGTGATTAAAAATGTTATTCAGTCGAACTCGCTTATAACGAGCGCGAAGGGACCGCGATATTTGCTCTTTATAACCGATTGCTCGTAAAAAACGGGTTCGTGAAAAGAAATCATAAAAATTCTTACATACATACTATATTATATATACAGTACTTTATTTATTATTTAATTTCTGTACAGTACAAAAGAAGTTGGTTAATTTGCTTTGAACTGTCTTATTGTGTCTTTTTTGTGTTATTGTTCTTCGGAGAAGACTCATGGCCCGAAAAACATCGTCATTTGCACCTCTGGCTTCGAAAAAAGTTTGAAGTTTTTCTGCGCACTCAAAAGCCATTGAGTATTTTGAGGGCGGTTCAGCTTGAAATTCTCCACATTCGTCGTTATCATCGTCGCTTTCATTATTTTTTTCATCAGCTTTAACATGAATTTCAGCTACAATATCCTCTGGAGTAGGTATCTCGGAAGTGATAACATTGGCGTCAACAGATACATAATTTTCAAATTCTTCTCTACTCATTTCCATATTTTTCAAGTCTTCTACTTCTTCTTCTTCCTAAGTGATTTGCCCCTCTTGAGAAATGTCCAATCCAGTCTTACGGAAGCAATTGGTAATGCATATTGATGTAACGTTTTCCCATGCATCGTTCATTAAACGTTTCGCTTCGAGTACGTTTACATTAGCATTTGAGGTTGTTCCTATTTTTTCTCTTCTATCGAGAAGCATCAAAATCAAGTGCTTACGAAAGTTTGATTTAAAACTTCTTTTGACTCCTTGGTCCATGGGCTGGATAACATCACTGGATAACATTTATGACTCATCACTCACTTTCGGTTGACTTCGGAATGTTAATGGATTTTTTTTCAAGAAAGGATTAGCTGAGCTGGAGCGATGGAAGTCAATAGAAATTTTATGAATCACAAAAATACTGCTCGCTATAACCGGGATTTGCTCGTTAAAAGCGAGTTATGCTCCCATAGACTTAACATTGTACCAACCAAGTATTTCCGATTTCCTCGTTAAATCCGGGTTCTCGTTAAATCAGGGCTTGTTATAAGCGAGTTCGACTGTAATTAGTATTTAATTATTTAATGGGAAAATAATCGCAAGATTGGCAGTAGTTTCCAAAAAAGATTTCTCTTTTGCTGTGATAATAATAAGTTTGCTATGGTAAGGTTATTTATTAATTTTTGTCTAACAGACAATATTTCCTGAACAGTCACTTCAGTTGTGCTTCAGTTTATTGAGAATAAAATATAACAATGGCATGTGAAGTTGAAATATTTTCACTGCTTAACTGTCTTAAGAAGATCCCACGGAAAGATAAATAAGAGGATCGTAAATAACTAATTAGAAATTAACTTAAAAATTAAAAGAAAAAAAAAACAAGGAAACAAAAGTAAACATAACCCCCCCCCCAATATTTTATTGTAACTATAGTAGTATTAACATTTAGGAAAAAGCAACTTCTATTTTTATGTTATTTGCATAGAAAATATTAAAATATAAAATAACTAAAGAGGTCTAAACTCTTAAAGTAGGTTTGATTCCTTATGGTTTTCAATAAAGCAAATCAAATTTATACAAATTACACATTTTTATGCAAAAGTAAGGATAATTGAGTCTAATTCTATTCAATATTTAGAAAATTTATATACTGAAGACTTTTCGCAATGAAGATTCACGATTTTAGTACAGACAGTAACTGTTCAAAATCCTATTGATAGCAATACCAAAATAATAATAATAATAATATTAATAATAATAATAATAATTATTATTATTATTATTATTATTATTATTATTACAAAATAAAAGTTAAACATGGGAGGTAGTTTTAAGTTGTATTGAGTATTCTCATACAACTTAAAGGAGTTTAGAGAACTGATCGTTCGGAACGATAATACCAGCTTATAATAATGTAAAGCTCTTTCAGTTTTTAATAAATTAGTTTTTAGAAATTCCGTAGTGTCGCCTCTTTCCATAAGAATTCCAGATTATATTTGTTTTATTCTAATTTATAAATTAGAATATCAGACTTGCACTTCCTTAAATTTTGAGATAGTGGGAAACATCTAGAAACATAATAAATACAACAGGAGCTTGGGTGCTATATTTCGGAGGTTTGGAGACCATGTTTTTTTTTTTTCATTAATATAATAACTGATCTTGTTCATAATAACAATTCATTTAATAATAATTCATTAATTGCTATTCATTATTTTCATTATTTCTTCTCTTGCAAGTACCAATGTTTCCGAAATTGTGAACAACTCAGCTCTGCAGAAAATAATAAATTATGAATTTCATTTAAAATACAAATATTAAATTATGAATAAATAATGGAGATTGACTCATTAATGAAGATAACGTCAGCTTAAAGGAATAGTTTTAAAGAATTAGTAAACAGACATACCATCATCATCAATTTAAAACAAGCAATTAGTATTAGTAACAATTATTAAAATAATGTATTGATTACTTGAAATAATATTTATTATTTCAATCCCATCTTAGCATATAATTGTAGCATTCCATTTTAATCTGTTGGGTATTAGAAACATTGATAATTTCAAATTATTTTTTTATTAACTCTATCAGATAGGTTAACTTTAATAATAATAGCAATAATAATTATTATTTATAATGTGAGAACTTGATCGTTCGGCTTCAATAAGCTAGCCATTCAATAAATAAATTTGCAACTTACTTGTATAAGTATAAACAATGCCCTAGTTTCGTCTTTTCCGTATAACCTTGAAGAAAAAGAAGTCATAAATTAAGATATTGTCAACCATATAACAGCAAGATATTGATTGCAAGACAAATGGTAATAAACATTGCAATTGCATTAATGTGTTCATCTGTTTTTAGATAACGATCGAGGATTAAATCAACTCAGTCAAATGGAACATGTCAAGGAAACTCCAAGGTAACCGCCATTTTATTTATTATTAAAAAATCGTTTTTAAAAATATTAGAATTGTGTAAATTTATATATGTTTTGAATTATTACAAATTATTATAATTATGTTTGATGTATTAAAGTTAAAAATATGTTGGTTTTTTTTTTTTCTATTTCGATAAAAAAATAATAATCAAACAAGAAACATATTATCCTATTCGAATTCTAATGGAATTTCATCATTAAAATAATGAAATATTTTCGTGTTTTTGAAATCAATTTTTCCTTTTGAAAAGTCTGTTTTATGAGTTTGTTTATTTCTTTCCCTGTCTTGAGTTTTTTTACAGCATTGACATTTATTAGATATCTTCAAGAAATCGTTATAGATGGAAGTGGAAGGCTTACTAACATAACTTCCACATTGCGAATTCTTTATCGAGTAATTAAAATATAAATGCGCAACAAATAACACTTATTGCTACGAAAAATCAGGCAACCCAGCTTAGCTGAAATAGAAATCGGAATGTAAAGGCTGCTTGTGAAGCTGAACAGTGCTGAATTACTTAGTACATTGGTACTTCTGTAAAATTGAGCTGTGTCAGCTCTATGCCTATTTAAAGTCAATTCACAAAAGTCACAGAATATGTTTTACATTTTTGTGTGAACCTCGAGAAATCTTTTCATCGACCCAACTGCGAACTATATCAAAATAAAACTATTTTGTAATATTCACGAAAGTAAATAATTCTTACACAGAACATTTAGAAATTCATGTTTAATTTCTGTCTTATAGAAGAAATCAAAGCGTTCAGAACAACAAATAATAAAACTTAAAAAATTACAAACAGTGTAACAACTTCAGTCCAATGCACAAGTTGTCAGCAATTATTTAATTTTATTTCTGCAGTTTCAGAGTTCTAATTTTAGAAATGAAAAAAAAAATACTAAGAAATCGATTTTGTTTACGAAATGTTTTACTTATCCAAATTACCTATTTCACAGACATTCAGAACATTTTGCGTGACTCAAATTCAAGAAAGGAATATTAAAAATATCGAGTAGTTCTGCAAATTAAAATTAAGACTTTGTATTTGAATGTACTCAACTAGTACATCAATGAAATTCGCTATATGGTTAGATCTAAAAGATTTCTACACACATGTATTAAAAAAAATAGAAGTGCTTCAGCAAGATTGCAGGAAGATATCAACTGAGTTTTATCTTATTCGTCAAGTTAATGGAGGATGATAATAAAGAAAAAATATAAAGATGATACTTATTTAACCATGAGGATATCCTTGTTAGTTCTTAGTTATGGGTCAGAGAACATGATTGCGACTACACAAATAAATATAGAAAGATGCAACTGAATTGTATGGGTGAGAGCAGAACACGTGGCTAATATTATACTTGTCAAATACCGATCATTGATACTGAAGCGAGATATTTAGCAAGAAAAAAATGATTGTGGATGAATTCCAAACTAGACTTCTAAAAATAAGAAAAGACTTTATGAATGGACGAAAACAAAACTGTTGATTCATCTGAAAGAGGCTAGATCTTGGTCTTGGAAAAACAGAGAGAACTATTAATCCTTTAGAGGAATGAAAATAGCCCAAAAAGGTTAAGATGATTATGATATTGTTGTTCAAATCTCATTATGGAATTATATTCGAATAATCGAAACAAATTCCTTTCTCTTAATGAAAGCAAGCAAATAGATCAGTTCTATCTTATTTCAACTAGTTCTAGCTTATCCCTACGCTGCCTCATTTTTAGCGTTGACGAGGGAAGGAAGGGGAATGGTAAGGGTTAACACCTTCCCTATTGCATCCCGAAATGGAAAAAAATCTAGCTCTCTGGATTTGTTTGGTTGGAAAGCCATTGTTCTGTTTGTAACCCGCTCCCTCCTTTCCGTCCCAAATCCCATTTTTTTTTTGTCTGGCTGTGACCATCAAAACCCATTCCATTCGAAATTCCTGGATACGCCTGGAATTCCTGGTTTAGATGCAAGGTTTGAAGCGAGTGCAATGCCTAAATAAAAGTATTATTCACTATGGTAATACATAATACATCTTGTATGGTAATACAAACAAAAAAGATGTTCCTACGAGACGAGGACTAATGCAATATTTTAGATAGAAAGAGGGTAAATTTTTAGAGAAAAGAGGAGAATGGGAGAGAGATAGAAGTGTAATGAAAAAGACAAAGATTACTGATTCTATTCGAAATCCTACTGAGCCAGAACCAAAAAAGACAGCCATGATTCCTGCATCACTCGTCTTCTTATTAATAAATGAGAAGTGGATTAGTTCATGAGAAACAAGAACAAATATTAACACTCGATGATATGCCAATAATGACACATCTCAAAGATTTTGTTTTCTGTAAGCGTAAATTTAATTTGCCTTCCCTCCACCCCCACCCCCAAAAAAAATCTATCTTTTTTCCAATTATTTTGTTGCAGATGGATGGTTTTATAAAATTTTCTATTGTCTCCATTGAAATGCTTTTTTTTTTTTAGCTTTTGTAATCGTTATACTTTTTTAATATCATTTGGATTGCAGTCAAATGAAAACGTTAAATATTGAGTTAGCCAAAAAGTTCGTTCGGTTTTTAAGTAAAAATAAAAGACACCTTTTTCATTTTCACCAATACTTTTATTAAACAACATCTTCAACGGTTTGTTCCACTACCTTCTGCCATCTTTCAGGCAACTTCGTAATTCCATCTTCCCAAAACTTTTTATCTTTTTCAGCAAAAAAAAAAAAATATTCCAGATGCATTTAGAGTCTTCCAAGGAATTGATTTTTTTTCCATTAAGAGAATTTTGTAAAGACCGAAATCAATGGAAATCCGAAGGTGTAATATCTGGTGAATATGACGGATGAATCAGAACTTCCCAGCCAAGCTGAAAACAGTTTTTATCTGGTCATCAAAGAAATATCCGGTCTTGCGTGCTTATTGTCTTCCATCTTTAATATTAAATTGGCGACACAAAATTCACCAATTTTGATCAGTTTTTGTTTTAAATGCACGCTGATATATGACAGTTATTACAATACAATCTAACAAAACTGGTGTCGAATGACGTTAAAGACACCTAAGCGCTACTAGAGTCAACGTACGTAAAAAGAAAACCCTCACGAAGTTTTTTGGCCAACCCAATATTAAATCCTGATAATAGAATAACTTCATAAATTACAACTTCTAATTATCAAATCTTATTAAAACTATCCATAGTTCAGTTTATTGTATTTTAAGCTTATTGTTAAGCTTATTTTTTATGCTTATTGCCCTTTTTCTAGCTAATTTTGGAAGGATAGAGTGACCCTGAAATGTCACCCGATCTCTAAAAATATAATATTTGTCAATTATAGTGATTTTTTATTTTTATTTTTTAAATGTTAGTAATTTCTTATGTACTAAGTTTCTTGAATATAGGTTCAATTGAAATGGAATTATTTCATGCGTAAGGATAGTTGGATAAAAATATTTTAATAAGAAACATTAAAACAAATTTAATAGGTTCTTTAAGCTTAAAGCAATATTAAATAAATCATACGAAATCAAAACGTTACTTCATTTTTAGATAATAACGTTACTAAACAGTATTAAGTTAACTGGCAGGGAAATAGCTTCCTGTGTATCGGATGAAAATAATTAGAAATAACATTTATTCTCTATGTCTTGAACAAAGCAATGCTTTTTTAATCCTGAGGCCAAACAATATTTACGTTGAAATAGTTATTGATCTATTCGATGACCGGCTGAAAGAACAAATATTGATTTACAATTTCCGATAGTTGTCTTAATTTCCTACAGATACTTATTTTTTCATTTGAGAAATTGGAAATTTGAAAAAAGTATTTGAAGGCATATTTACTACGTCTTTCTCATTGTCATTTCAACGTAGTTTTCGCATATCGAACTTTCATATCAGATTGGAAGGTTTTTTTGAACATCGAGATTTTCGAATTACATTTTTTTCTTCAGTTTATTAAACTCAAAAAAAAATTATCTTTGATAAATTTGATATGACTCAAACAGAAATATATAATGTAATGTGGTGAGCGTGGGTGGCTTGACAGCCGAGCACCGCGACCTGAAAGATCTATTGTGCTATCCCATGGAAAGAAGGACAGACGGAGAGAAAGACTGAGAAAGGATGGTGTGAGAAATGCAGGGGAAATGGGAAAACCTGCCCAGCGCGGATCGCCACCATCAACGAAACCCACATGAGAACCGAACCCGGGACTCAGAGGTGAGAGGCCAGTGTCTGAGAGACATCGCCAACCGCGCGTCCAAACAGGAATATAGTAAGAATAAATTTGAAGTTAAATTTAATATAACCTAATCTAATTAATTCCAACAAATTTCTGCAGGTCGTTGGGATATTGTTAACAACGAAAAAGCTAATAAATCCTATAGAACAATGTAAATACTTTGAAAAAAAAAATATATATATAAAATATCAATAGTTGTAGAACTTTAAAAAATAAGATTAAATTATGCTTCTCAAAACAATGGTATCAGGGCATTTCCCTGGAAAAAAAATCATTAATTCCCTCATTCATTTAGAAACCTCACTTCGAATATTTGCATGTTTACAGATAGAAGCCAACGAATTAATTCATTCAGATAAATTCTAATTGTAGAATTGTAATTACATTGTGATTTTGTAATTATGTAATTAATAAAGTTAATTTTTTTTAATAAAAATCCATCAATACTGAGGAACTAACCATACTTTTTCACCGCCAATGTGTTCGTAATTACATGATGAAAAATTGAATTTGATTTATTGTAACCTAAGTAATAAAGTTGTTCGCGATAATGAAAGGCAGGACAAAGAAACAGGAAGACAAATGACTGCATATATAAATTAATATATCAAACGTGACCAAATATTTACATTGAAATGTCGAAGCAATTGCTGAAGAAAGGCATTTTTTTTTTAATCATGTGATTGCTGATAAGTCACTTATGCTTTGATGTCTACATAGAAACACCTTAAGTCCAATAAAAGACAAAAAGGGTCGAATAAGTTTGTCTTAAACTTCGTCGAATCTGTTCATTTGCCCACTTATCTGCTCCGTTCCTGGAAAATTGGATAAAAGGGAGGTTTAGTTACGTTGTCCAGGAAGTGCATCTGCCTTAAAAAAGAGTATTGTTCATGAGTGTAAAACATCTGTTGCAGTGAATAATACTGGAATTTGTGTATTTATAATTGATCGATTATCAACAGCTAATAATCGAAAGGAGTTTCGAGATATTTGGAGAAATTACCTAAGAGTCAAATTCTACATTATTGAAGCCTGAATACTCTTAAGATTAATATCATTGATATCTAGCAGTTTTTAACGTTAAAGTAGGAGAGTTTAACTCCGTCAAGAAGATATACAAGACGAAGTGATGAAAGAGTAATAAAGTAAATAAATAAATAAATAAATAAATAAATAAATAAATAAGATAAATAAATAAAATTAAAGTGATTGTTCAGTTTCTTGATCTTTCATAAGTTGACGATTAGAGAATTTGTTTACTTATTATTATTATTATTATATATTGTCAATATATATTCTATTAACACTAAAATAAATCTAAATATTTTAACTTAAAATAAAGGCAACAGGAAAAAAATAAAAAAAAAATAAAGCACTTTGAAACAATACAGTTTATAAAAGTTACTTGGTTGAGAAATGTGACATTACAATTTGAAGTTAGTGTTAGATGATTAACAATGTGGCAAAAAATTAAGATTTTCTAATAATTGATGAGGATAATGAGTAGGGATATATGAAATTCTATTGTTTTGGTAGCATAACAGTAGACTTCTCGATCTCAACTTAGTCTCATTGTCAGGAAAGGCCGGGACCTTATCCCCGGCTACCCCAAGGACCGCATAAGCCTATATTCGGCGTGTTTTAAAAATAAAAACTAAAAAATTTGAGCTCATATTTTTTAGTTTTTATTTTTAAAACACGCCGAATATAGGCTTATGCGGTCCTTAGGGTAGCCGGAGATAAGGTCCCGGCGTTTCCTGACAATGAGACTAAGTTGAGATCGAGAAGTCAGCCCGATGCCCGCCCGGGAAAGAAACCCGATACCTATTCTTCAGCTGGGTAAACTTTAGGAGCCGTCTGGAGAAGAATTCAGCTTAGAAAAATCTCCGACCTCCGGCGGGCATTGAATCCGGCTCCAACAGCCCGTAATCAAGTGATTACCACTTTGACTTCTGACCCGGAGAAGTTTACATACCGAGCTCGTAAGTTATTAACAATAGCCTAAAGACATTTTATTTAAAAATAGAATTCATATCATAGTTGAATTAGGTTTATTTATTTAATTTTTTGTAATAATTTCAAGTTTGAGGATTTTTCTCGCAGCTTTCCTTTTATTAGCTTTTTTCCGTTTTCCAAACAAAGTTCTATTTATTTATTTATTTATTTATTACACGACAAAAATAACAAGACCTCATTCTATAGTCGGTCAAGTTTAAACAAAACAATATTCTAGTATTTTTACATGTATTTGCAACTGATCCGGAGGTTTTTTTTGTTTGTTTTTTTGTTCATAGCGTTGCATGAATTATTGAACTATAGTTACGTAATAATAATGCCGTAATTGAGATATATTCGTAAGTGAATATATTGTTTACACAGAAATTACTATTTTTTTACACAGTATTATCTGAATATTGAGCTAAATTTTGATCTGCCACATTTCAACAAAAGGCCCAAAAATAAATTTTTAATCATCCCCTAATAATTTCTATGAGGATTAATAATTGATGGAACCACACAAGAAAAAGAAAATGATTTTCTCTTTTTTTTAAAGGTTGTAGATAATGCTTCAATAACACATTCCACCACTCCTAAAACATGAACACACCGTCGCTTTCTTTGTGCTAAAGACTGACTTCAGCTTTTGTAATCGATCTGTTGAAGACAGTGTCTTGTAATGATTTCCTTTTCTAGTGTTGTCACTGTTGCCAAGACATTGTGGGTTGCTACGGCGCTTTCCGTTATGTCAAAGCCAATACAATCCAAGGTCAGTTTGAGAGTTCCTGCCAGCTTTATATATATATGTATATATATAATATAATTCTATTAGTTGGCGGCACGAGTTTTTTGAATTTATATTTTGTAAACATATTTCTTTTCATTTAAATACTAAGGAAAACAGTAATAAACCTTAAGCACTGGAAAATTAAATTTATTTTCTGTCTCTATCAGCTTCGAAAAAAATGTTTTAAAATATTGAACTTTTCATGTTAATTGTGCCATAGAATTTTCTTACCTTTTGTCTCGTTGCATTAATGCATTGATGACGGCCTTAAGAAGGCTTTTGTGAAGGGTCTGTGGCTATAAAAGATATAAAAAAAATAGCACAATAACTTTTTTTTTGTTAAATGCAATATTTGTTAAAATATATTGAAGAAAATGATAAAAGAACTATACATAATATTATTTTATAAACAAACAGAGTTTTTGTAAATCTAGTATTTATTTATAGATCAGGAAAATTCGGAAGATTTTTGCTCAGAAAACGTAGGCCAGTTGCACTTACTAGATCTTTAGTTGAATCATTTACTGCGTCGAGTAGATCTACTTTAAGCTCTGGATTTTCGATGGTGGCTCCGTCCTGAGCTGGATCCAGCTATTGAAATTAAAAGAAAAAAAGTTACTTGAATTTCTGAAAATCTAGTTCACACGTCAATCAAATTATATCATTCTTATTTAAGTAAATTGTTATCCTTAATTAGCACTTGGATTATTCACATTTATCATCTTACGCTATCATAAATGTAAATAAAAATGACTTGAAATGTCATCAACTATAGTTATGGACAAAAGTATTAATTTCAATATGGAGAGAATTATAAATAATATGAATATAAGTAACTTTTTGCAAAATCAAAATTATCTGTTATAAAAAAAATCATAAAAAGTAATCTTTTTTTAAATGTATGTCTTATGTAAAAAAAATAAATAAATCATAAATTTTATTAATCTTTCTTTAACGTTGAGATCCTGTTAATAGATATATTTCCCTAACGGACTGTATTGAATTATATATGTTATTTATTTATTTTACAGATAAATATAGTTTAGTAAATAAATAAATAAAAAAATAATTATTGTTATTATTATTAATGTTTTATTTTAATTATGCTATAAAAATCTTTTCTTAATTTTGGGCATTTTCGAATTCTGCTGAAAGCAACACGTACCGTAGATCGCTGTGAGGACAGAATTTAATATCTATTCGCTATGATGAAACTGTGAATTTTGGAAGTTTAATTAAATACAGACAATTTAACGTGATATGATTACTACAGTTTAAAAACTGATTTTCCACGCGTAATAAAACGATAAAAATGAAGGGAAAAATAACACTAAAAGTACGATATTTTGACTAGTTTTGACAGCCGTTCTCAAGTTGGAAGAGGAGAATAACAAAATAAAAATAGCTTTTTTTTTTTTACTGAGACAAAAAATATACTGAGGATTCAGTTTTGATAAATTCATCAAACTGAATTGTCAACTGAATTATAATAACATTGTCTACATTTTACTCTGATTTTTATAGCTTGGGAATGTTTGCATTAAATATAGACACGGTTTATAATCGCTTGCTAGTCAGTTAATCCGATACCCTTCGTCAGATATGAACTTTTATATCCGAAAGATATGACCTACAAAATGTTGCAAGAGAGTAAACTTTTTGTAGGGAACTTTTTCACAATCGGAAACTATGATATGTGTGAGATAGGCCTAGTACATTTGAATTTCAAAATAAAAAATCATAATAAAATAAAAGCATCCTTATGCTGGATATAGGATAAGATTAACTGAAATTTTTATGTCAGGAAGAGCAGGGGCCAAAACTAATCCAAAATGACGTAGTTTTCTTATGGACTGTCCATTTTCATCGACGTGACGACTGTGTCAGACATAGGGAAAAAAAATTAATTGACATATGTGTCATGTGCGCAGAAAAAAACATGAAGTTTTCCATTTTTAAATTGGAATTTAAAATAGGACATTCAATAAATAAAGCAGTACAGTTTTAATTCTTCTTTTTCTTTGATTAAACCAAATAATGTGCAGCTATTCCTAATACAATAAAATTTTTATAGTAATGCACAATTACTGTAGGTGCCCTAGTCACATTAGCCCTCTCTCGCATGGTTATCGGGTTTCTTTCCCGGGCTGACCACCCGGGCCCAACTTCATGGGGCCTGACCTCCCGCGCCCCGTACGCCGAGTCTGGCGTGGGATTAGAGAGAGAGACCTAGTCACATTACTATTGAAAAAAAAAAAATCAACAATCTTAGAAATAACCATAGAATACACCTTACAACATTTTAAAGAAACCATTCTGTTTCTGAAGTAAAACAAGTTTCATTAATTGGATGTAATAACCTAGAGCCATTCTTTTCGTAATTACAGAATTCCGAAAATGTGTATTCATAATAAATACACTGAAATAATAAAACTCTTCATAATACACACACACACACACACACAATCACACACACACACACAATCACACACACACACACACACACACACACACACACACATATATATATATATATTTAACGACTCAAAAACGAAATAAAATTGAGCGAATTAACGTTAGATGGAACATCTTTCCTTACAATATTTTTCAAGGTGAAAATTTATTATCTCGTATCAGTAATTTAAGTTAAAAATAACATAGAAAATAATGATATTTAATAGAAATAATAAATAAATAGCATGATTATTCTAGAACATTTCCTTATCAAGCATTGAACTTTTCTAATAAATTTTATTTCCTCTTAGATTAGAAGTAAAAAAAAAATAGCTGGAAGTGATTCTTTAAAAAAAAAATAGAACTGAAATATTTTAGAAAAATGTACTTAAATATAAAACTGTTAAGTGACCATTCAATATGAGTATATCGTTAATTGAACAGAACAGCTTCTGTACATATTTATTTTAGCAGTTTTTTAGTGAAAATTACTTGCTGCAATAATAATATAATAATTCGCGATAAAGAGAAAAATAAAGTTTTTAATGAAATTAGAACATTCTTCTTCATAGTATTATTATTAATTCGAAGACTAAATCGACCAATGGTTTGTTTTGATTACTTCATGTGACAACTTAGAATTGATTGTGTCCTTGAAAAATGGTGATTAACGCAACCACTTTTCTAGGTATCTAAACCGCAATTTAGAATCTACTTCATTCCTTGACAACCCTATTTCTCTTCTTTATCAGTGCCATTTAACTTCAATCGCTTAAATCTATTATATTCAGTTGCAGTGACAACTTGATAATTAATAATTTGTCAATTTCCAGTCATTAAATAAATATTTGTTTGAGTTCCATGTTCTTACAGTAAATTTAGTGTGTGTTTCTTAATCTGTAATTTAAAATTATAAAGCTACTCAAAATAAAGGCCTAAAATTAAAATCAACGGACATCATTTAATGTCTTTTTAGTCTATTTTCCTAATATAACTGAGGCTAATAAAATAAATATGGCTGTTGTGTCTGTCCCTTCACTCTTATACCCTTTTGAATCGGTGAACTAATTTGTTTGAAACTTGGCGTGTATATTTACAGAGAAGAGACAGTTACATTTATATTTAAAATTATGTTTATGTTTATTGCTGTCAAGCCGTGGTCAAGGCGGCTGTAGGCCACGAGACCGATGTGTCTGAAACTGAGTTCGAATCCCGGAATCGGCAGGGATGTTTCCTTCCTTTCCTGTGTTTGTCTGCTGCTTCTTCTCTTTTTCTAAGGTTCGAAGTCATTTCATAATGGTTTCCTTAGGAAGGCAACGCAGAACCATTTCCATATCTATTCCATGAAATACGGCTAAGATAATGCAACCCACTAACCCTAGGGTTGAGGAGAGAAGAAAAAATTACTGTCGAGAAATTCGCACGTGGGATGGCAAAAATTCCCAGATAGCAAACAAGTGAATTTCTATCGATATTTAAAAATACCCGTTAATCCTTTTAGAAATCAAAAACAGGGACGCTGTTTCTTTGTGTTGTTTTCACGATTTAAGTAAACAAAAAAAAAAAACCAAACAAACAAAGAAAAAGAAAAAGGATGGACTTTTAAGCTTTTTCAAGAACTTTTTGTTAACAGTTACGATAAATCATTGTAATTTCTTTTATTTTTTTTATTTAGGGTGAAATATTCTATAAAGCCACCAAACGGGTCCTATGGTAATGGTGGACCAGCCCTCTGAAGAATTAGGACCGGATTTTTAGGGGGTGTTAAACCGACACCTCCTAAAGAGAACTTTCTGAGAGGTATTGGTTAAAAGCGCCAGGCGTCAGGCTGACCATCCGATCTCAATTTAATCATGAAACGACCGGAATCTTACACCTCGCGACTCCAAGGGCCACGTAGGAGAAACAAATTAACTTAAACTCCCTAAAACATTCTTTGTAACTGTGCGACACGTCAAATATTATTATTTTTATTTTTTACTAAACAAATGTTAAGTTATTAAAAATGCAACTTAAAGTATTAGGCACACAAAGAAGAAACGTGTTTCATGAAAGATGCGTTTTTAATAATATGCACTCAGTGACAGTTAAAATTACAGATGGCGAATTTTACCATTTTAAAATAAACGGTTTCCATTTTGAAATTTATCATTTTGGATTAAGCTGATTTGAAAACGTTATGATTAATCCTAAAAACGGGGCCAAACTTTCCTAATTTCTAATATTTATATTAGGGCATGAATTTTACTGCTGCTGACAGTTAATAAAAACACTTAATTAAAACTAATTATTCGATTAGCAGTAAAAGAAAAAACAAAAACTAAGATGTGGAAATTTACACGACTTTCGGAGACACAGAGCCGTCGCGGCCAGGGAAGCGCCGCGGCAACGGCAAAAATAAAAAAAATTTGGAAATTCCGAGGTTTTTTTTTTTTTTGGTTGCAGATTTTTAAGATGGGGAGGGGGGGCGCAAATATCAAGTGTAGGGCGCCTGACGAAATCTTGCCCAGGGCGTCAACAAACCATGCGACGGCCCTGCGGAGACATATCGCATTTCTCACAAAAGCACCATCTTTAGTAATGACAAATCTTCGAATTAAAGAAGTCACCCATTTAAATAATTTTAAGAATGGAGAAAAAAAGGAATTTAGGCGGCAAAAAAGTGAAGAGCCACTGTTATAAACGAAAGTTCACGTATAGCATAATAAGCTGTATTTACTCTTTTTATTTTATTGTAATAGCAAATAAACTAATTTAAAATTTTGCAAAAATTTAGATTTTTAGATTTGCATGAAAATCTGAAATTTTCTTCAAAAATATTGTTCATCAATATTTAAAATAATAATGGTATTAGATTTTATATTAGCCTATTTTTTATTTTATTTATAGAACTGTTTTTATAAAACAAATTGGGTATTATTCGAATCTGTCTGTCTTATATCCAGAGCTTCGTATTTATTTCATTTATTCCTAGTACATAAAAACAACTTGATACTGCATTGGCATGCAGCCGTTACTAAGGTTTCTGAGGTTCCACGAAATCAATAGAGGGAGTGTTAACAGCCATTTGGGTAAGTACTGAAAACGAGCCTGTCCTTTCAAATAATTTAGTAGAATAAAGTTTCCACAGGTCTTCGATTACCTTGTCTCCACCATCGTTTGCCCATTTTTTCCATTATCTTTAATGGCTTATTTTTTTCACAATAGGAATGTCAGAACACAAGGCCCTTGCAATTAGACTGATGTGATTCATGGTTTCAAAATGTTTATTAAAAGTCGAATTCCATTTAAGAAAATTGACATTTGGTTGTTTTCTTCTGCGAAAGGGTGTTTTTGTTACGTGGAAGCTAAGTTTTGTGAGTAAAAAAAAAATTACCGAAAAAAAAAAAGGACAGCAGTTAATGTTTGAACATTTATCGAGTTTTATAAACATGATGAAATAGCTTTGAAATTCAAAACCTTATAGTAGAAACTCATCTCACAATAGTATTCTCTTTTTTTAATTGCTTATTTTCTTAAATTTTCTTACAAATTATTGAATATTCATTCTTAAACTATTTATATAAAGGAAATTAATTGGAAACAATGGTAGGTATTTTCCACCTCTGGCCAGTTCAAGGTGAAGAATTTCTATAAACATAAAATAGCCGTGAAAAAAAAGGTTGTATAAAAATGCACAAATCAAACTTCCATCGTCAAACAGGAATCTGAGATGGATGTTTCGTCCTTATTAGGACTCGTCAGTCAGATTTACCCATATTGACAATCAACTCGGAGGCGCAAACGGTTAATGGGATCGCTCCTGCTCCCAGAATTGGAACCCACACAAACAAACAATTACTGCACTCCGTACAGCTTCAAATCCTCGGCCTGCCCAAATCTAAGCTCAAAAGGAATTTAATAAAATACAATTAAATAGCTGCACTAGGATAAAATGCTAAAGATTATAGTTGAATTTGCAAAATTAATAATATGAGGAAAGGTTAATAAAAATTCATATCGTAATTTTCTAATGAGTATAAGATTTCGTGTATAGCTAAAACACGGTGTAGAGGTAAATCTCGCGCAACTTCGAATATTATGATCTAAGTTTGCATCAGTTACGCCAAAGAACTAAAACAAAGCTCGGAAATCAGAAGGGAATGGTTCCACTTGTCTTTTTATTTATTTTTGTCTGTTATTGTTAATAGTTACATTTCCTATCCCATCTAGTTTGGAAACATTAATAATTAGTCTCGGACTAGGGCTATTTGGCTTTAGTTTCCCAAAGTCAGTTTTGTAAAAGAATAAAAAGTATAGAAAGTAAATATATGTGCTTTTTCATGAATGAAACTAAGGTTATAAATCTACATATTGATCCAAAGCTATTCCTAAAACAAAAAATGACCATAAAATGAATGTATCAATGTCAGTCTATTTACACACCAACTTAAATCAATTTGTAGTTTTAGTCACACTTACAATAATGTATAGTAGTATAATAGGTTCTTTGTAATACCCAAATTAGCAATTGCTGAAATGTATTATTTTGAAACTATTTCTTACCTTAAAAGCAGCATTCATTTCTTGAAATGAATCATAGGTTGTAATGTAAAATTCCTTCACTGCTGAAAAACGTCCAGTTTCTTTTGCTGTGTCTATTTCAGCCCTGAAATAAAAGGTTTTACATTTCTTACTTTGAATGGATAGAATGCCTTAACTTTTAAAACAATTAGAGAAAACTCAAAAGTTTTAAACAATGAAATTCTTAAACTATTTTTAATATTAATACAATTAGATTTTTAAAACGACTATTTATTATTTTGGATTTTTTTTTATTATTAGTACTGAATGCAGCGAATTCAAATTAATTCTGAATGCAGTGCAAATATGGTCATATGAATAATTATCATTACGAATTCTCGTTAATTCTCAATATCTAGAATCGTAAGACTTTCATTAATGATTCCTTATAATTTTAATTATAACTAGCAAACCTGTCAAGTAAAATGTTTAATGATCACATGACCTTGCATCCTTTGAGTCATTTTCTCAGTCACGTGATCTTTGATCGCGATCGGACTACCTTTAAAAAGTCCATCTTAATGAGAGGAACAACTTGTCTTTCGTTTTGGTCATCTACAACCCAAGGTTTAGAAGTTGACCTTATGTCACATGACTTCCGGTTGATCCACGTTTGATGATGCAGTGTCTCAGTAAATAAGATTTGATAAAGAGATGTTAGTTAAAAAACTTTTATTTCTGAAGCATAGCGGTAAATTCCGCTGACAGTATTGCATTATTTCTTTCAAATACGTTCCAAGCAAATTATTAATTATTCGTATCCATCGTAATGTTATCATTCCTATTTTATTGTTGTGTAGGATAGACAGATGCTGTATCTTCTGTTCATTATCCACCTAAACTTTTTTTTCTTATTAACGATTCATTGAATATATGTTTATTTTTAACAGGATATAGGCAGCATGTTTTAAGAAAAACAAAGAACGATTCCTAACTATAAATGGGTTGTGATTATTTTCCTTACAAAGCTATGAATTCTTTTAAAAAAAAGAACGCAACCATGGAAGCACTTTTATTTTTAATTTTTACACAATATTTGATATTATATAAATTCAGTGAACGACTGAATTTGTTTTTTATTAGAAGTTGTGACAATGTGTTTCAATCTTCATCACGATTAGAAATTTCAGGAAATGGAAGTTGGGTCATTCCATATCAAATTCAAGTTGTCCACGCCATGGTAGCCATAGTTTCAAGTTTTGTTTTCCATCATCTATTCACAGCTGTTAATTGCTCAGAAGGATTTTTTTTATTTTTCCACAAAACCAAAAACAAAAAATAATCATCACATTGAGAAGACTTAGCTCGTAATGTAGGTTGATATTAAACAAATGTTTTATATAAATAAAATAATAATAATAAATTAATAAAAATAGAGTTAGTGATGGTAAGGGTTACAATTTTGACGCTGAATAAAGAAGTTATTGGAAGTGGACTTCAGGCTGAGAAATCGACTGCTTTTTTTTTCGCCTTTCCTAACGCAAATATAATGTTGTTGGTTTTTTTTGTTTTTGTTTTTTTTTTGTGTCAAATTTCGCTCATAACAAAGGGAGTTGCCCGTGACACAGATAACAAAAGCAAAATTCTATAATTGCACTTGAACTGAAAATGTCCAATTGCCATTATTTTGATGTATAATTTTTAGTGATGAAACACCAATTTCATCTGAATGAAACGATGTAAATAATGCCGACGTGATGATTCATGTTGATAAATATGCTTTGTTTTGTGATGAAACGGATGAAAAATCACCATTAGGCGAATATTTCTCGCTACTTATGACTGCAATTCAAGCTCAAATAACTTTAAAAAGAGATATTTCATGCGAAATGGATTCTCATTTAATCAAAAGGAATTCCTCGAATTTGTTTCAGAATAAAGAGAAATTTACCATCAAATCTTTGACACTTTTAGAACTGCTGCTATTTTATTTTAGATGTCATACATTTTTTTGATGAGTCACAAATACTTCATGTCATTCTGATAAAATCTTTCCAAATTATTCTCTTGAGATTTTTTTTCGCTTCTCTTGGCTGATCAAGGCAGTACAGTTAAGATGCATAGCACAACATTAAGATGCATTGCATGTTTTTTCCGGATAAAATATTTCGATAATCACGCAAAAATTTACTGGCAGCAGTGAAGACATTCGTTCGGAACAACATTGCATACACAACCCTTTTAAATAATTTTCATGACTTTCATAATGTATTTTCATTTTCTTAGATAATTCCTTTAAAATAGTTTACAAAGAATGAGCGGTTTTTTATTTCAATAGACTAACAATAGCAAAAGTGAGAACTTAAAATAATTTGAATTACTTACATAAATTCCTCCTTAGATTTGGGTCGTTCCGGATAGTTAATTTGGTTTGGTGAAACTCTGTCTTCAGAGGTGAACGTATTCTCATCAGGTAGATACCGCAGCTCTCCCTCGCTCTTGCTCGTCCTCACCCTCTCACCCCCTTCAGGGGGCGTCTTAAGCGTCACCAACTTCCCTTTGCAATCCTACGATCAAAATTGAATAAATCTGTTAAGACATCAAACATCAATGATGCACTTTTCTAATTTCAGTTTAAAGAAATCACAAGATAACATTTATGTCATATATTTATCCTATTTCATATAAACTCTTGATTTCTCTCTAAACATACCAGTAAAACTATCAAATTTCTAATTGAGTAGTAGTTTGTTGTATCGAGATTACCTACAGTAATTATAGATCATTTTTAGTCCGAAGATCTTCACTTTTGGATCCAATTGATATGAAAATCAACATGTAAGTTACAATAAGTAATTTCTATGTCAGATTTTTTCAGATTTTTTTTTAAGATATGTAGCTTTTGAGTTAACTTCCTTAATATGATTACGGAGCTTTAAAAACTGCTATTCAAATAGAGAATTCTTCATCCTAAGTTTCAGCTGTGGATACAATATGTACCAAATTCAAAAGAATCATTCATTTGAGAACCTAAACATATTACTGATGTTTCAGCGGCCTGCAATAAATGGATCTTGGAGTTATCTTAGTTATGAAACTTTAACAGCAACTTACTTTACTGTTCTTGGTAACCTTATCTATAGATTTAACTATCTATCAAAATTAGCCTAATACTACCAGCAACTTTCAGTTTTCTAAGATAAATAGTTTTTTAAGTTATCTTGGCCACCAGATGGACGGGCATTGAAATTTAAAGTATACATTTTTTTTAATTGTATCTTTAAACTATTGTTTTTTAACCCTTCCTTTTTTTAATCCAATACACTGTTAAGAAATGTTATAATCAATCTTGTAACTGCTGTAGTAATCATACTTGTCATACTGGATAAAAACATCGTAAATAAAAAGATGAAACGTATAGATAATTATCATACATTGTATACCAAGTATTCATGGTAAAGGGTTCGAGTAATTAACAAATAAAACTTAATTAAATGGAACCTAAATCTAAAATCTTTATTTTCATTTCCCAAAACCCAATTGAGGATAGACCTACATGAAGTAAACAGAGAATAAAGATATTGAAAAGAAACTTGGGATCTGTGCTGAAGCTCGTTTGGAAGTTTTTATTTATGGTTCATACTATTTTGTTTTTTTTTATTAGTTCTACTTTTAAACAGTTATTTTACCGGACCTAAGTTTGTCTCGCTTTCTCTTGTTGTTCATGAATCGATAAGGTATATGGCCCAAATATCGCCCAGGTTCCTAATACCGCCCAGGGCGATGTAGGACGGGATAGTGATGCTATCACACGGGAACCGATGGAAACAATTTGCCATTCCTTCCATTAGCACGCTGTGTTCGTTTGGTGGTGTTACTTCAACCCGTTTATTTTTTATGAATTCTTGAAGTTTTTTCGTTCTGGTAAGTTATGAACCTACTGTTTCTTTTAGTGCTGCAGCTTATGAATTATTTATGCCATCGCAACCATCTAATATCATGAAGTAGTGAAAGAAATAACCTATCTGTTGATAATGTCTGTCAGTTGTTAGAGGTAGCCGGTTTGTCTGTAGCGTCCCCCAAATTGACAAGCTAGAGAGTGCCCAATATCGCCCACCTCGTTGTTCCATATATCGCCCACTGTGCGATAGTTTATTTTGGTTTATTACAGATGTCTCAACGTAAGACATGGGACAGAGAAGTTGTCACAGCTGTAAAAAATAAAAAAATGGGCCTTCTGAAAGCTTCCAAAACATTTAATGTCCCAGTCTTGTGAGTGGGTCACCATTCACAATTGCTCTAATGAATTCTCTCAGCAAAAGGAAACTAAGTCCTAAGGGGCTGAACTTAGACGATCCAAAGCAAAAGAAGCTCGCAACACCCATAAAGAATTGCGAAAAGATTAAGAAAAAAAACAAAAAAATGCAAAGAAGTGCAAAAAAACAAAGTATTTAATGGTGTGGGCGATATTTGGAACTCTTTCACAAAATTCAAAATATGAGGTTTGCCTGAACAAAAATTAAGGAAAAATACAAAATAATAGTTATATCTATAATTGGTTCAGGAACATGTAAGGGAAGGTTCATATGATATATTGTAATTGTTTGCAATCAACTGAGACGATAAATGACAAAAATATGGGCAGGTTTTCTTAGATGGGCGATATTTGGGCCATATACCTTATATCCATTGTCAGTGGTCGACAACAACAGCGACATGACTAAGGGACAGTTACGATTGTTGAGATGTTGTTGAGATGGACTCAACTTATCAAATTTCTTGAGAACGTAGATTCGAACTAACAACAAGAGTGAAGATGAGAAAATTCTGGCCTTTATCTGATGCCTTTTATCTTTTCAGTTGTTCAAAGTCCTTTCACAGATATCTGAAAGGACTTTGTTGTATTGTTTGGATATTGGTTACGACGATATAAGTCAGTGCTTTCTGGCTCGTAAAGTACAATTTGTTTGTAAGATTTTCATATTTTATAAACTTCATATTGCTACCAATTCCATAAATATCAATTATCAAGTTTTGCCAAATGATGTCTGGAGTTATCCTCTCGTATTGTTGTTTCTGTAAAAATAACCCAAATTCATGTCATTACCGTAACTGGTTACCTTGTCCAGATAAATGTCGATGGAAGGTCGCTAGTCTAATGTTATTTATAGTGTTTTGACGCAAATTGGAAATTCTAAACATGAGAAAATAGAAACGGTATGATTCATTGCTGATGTAAAATCAAAGTTATCCCACATTTCTCATTCATTTAATAACAGAAACTACAGTTGTTGACATTTACTTGCAGTAAACATGTTTGAATTAATTATGCTTTTTATCTACGAAATTGTTTTCACTGCTTTGTCATTACTATCTGTCATTTAATACGTAGTTGGAGAATGGTTTGATTTTAGTTTATTGCTCATAAAAATGTAAATAAGAACGAAAGCTACTTTAAATATGACGTCACGGCACAAACACTCGCGGTATTTGTTTAAAATGTTAATAAGTTAAATATGTTCCTAAATTTCAACATAGTAATTTCACTTTCATATGAAAAATGGTTTTCATTCACGATCAGACCAATACACTGACATTCGTATTGCATTGTATAAAGTTGCTATTTTTTTTTATGAATCTACTTTTTATTCTAGGATGTATTTTTGATAGATTTATAAATATTAGATTATACACATAATATCCTATGGAAATTAAGCAGATTCAAAAACGATGTAAAACTTTAGTTTGGAAACGGTAAGTTCAAAACAAAGGCACAATTGCACTTTTATCACAATTGCACTTCATTTGATAAATAAATACATAAATAAATAATGTTTTAAATTATTAGATCTGTGAAGTAAAGCCTAAAAATATTAAACATTATAATTTCATTAAAATTTGAGACAAATCTTCATTAGTGACATCTCAAGAGCTTGTTTCACGCCATTTCACGCTAACTTCGCGATCATCAGTTGAGAGTAGTCACAATGAACAAGTAGGTGTCAATTCACTTCCGTTATAAGTGAATTGAAGTAATAATAGGAAGACAAATGGAACTCCACAAGTCTAAACTACATTAAAAAGGAAGAAAAAGAAAATTCATATGCTGGCCTCCGCCATCCTCAATGAATTTGTTAAACGCATTTAAATAAATAAAATCCATCGAGGCTGGCGGAGGCCAGCACGTGAATTGTCTTTTTCTTTATTTTTAATGTGAATTATTACTTTTACTTTAGATTTGTGGAGGTTCCATTTGTCTTCCTATTGCCATTATAATTTCATATTACATTATGATATCATATTATTTATAGAAGTTCATCAGAGAGTCTCAGTCAATTTCGATTCATACATCTTTTGATCGAAAATAATACACTTAATAAAAACGGCTTAATAAACATGCTAAATTTGATAAACTAGAACTGACCATATTAATCAGTGTCCACTTTTCTAGTTGTCAGTTTCAAAAGAGTCGTCTTTCGTACATCACGTTCAGTTTTAATTGTGTTTTTTTTTTTTCTAATTTTTCATCAAAAAAACGCCTGAAAGTCAAGCTGGAAAAATATGGGAGTAATATTGAAATGTGGTTTGTTAGAAGACTTCTCTAGAAATAGACTAGGTGTATTTAATTCGAAGTATTGTTTCCGAATTTCAGAAATCTGTCTTTGAGAGACACTGCTATAAGGGATAAGCTTCAGTAAATTCATTACCAATACTAGAATAGGAAAGAAATAGTACTCATCACATAGACTGTTTAATACTCCTTAAAAACATTAAAAACAATCCGGCAATATTTCGTCTTCTCTTTCAAAGACTTTATCTAGCCTTGTACAAAAATTCTTAAGAAGTAGAGAATAACAACTCCCTTTCCTAAACATCAAATAAATAATAATACAACAAACCAAGAATTCAAAGACATGGAATATCTAACAACAGAGGA
>JAFIDM010000001.1:59173332-59184228 GCA_023159025.1 Thereuonema tuberculata | reverse complement strand
TGATAAAATGCGTTTGCTATTATATAGTAACTAGTCTCATTGTTTATATGGTCGCTTACACACAGCATCACAATAGTTTCTGTAACTTAGTATTACAGTACAGGGAGTAGTGTTATTACCATATATGCGCTGTTCATCAGGATCCTAGTTACATACAAATCCGACCTAAAGACGTTCTCGGGAACGTATCTCGTCCGTAACCCGGGGACCACCTGTATTTATTTCCTACAAGTAAAAATGCATCATAAATTATAATAACTCGTAATGAAGCCTGACAGAAGTCCTCGAGAAATGAGAATTTGAAAAAAAAAGCAATCTCGACCACAATCTGTAATACAAAACGAAAGACTGTTAAAAACGCCCGCCAATAATTCTTCAGTACAATGACTCAAACTTGCTAATAAGTGAGAAATTCAGTAGGGTTTTAAATCAACTTTACTGTTTTTAATCCTATTCCTCCTTTTTTTTCCACTTGAAGAATTAACTATCTGTAATTACGACAGTAATATGGCATCTCAATGAATGTAACCTCCGGTTTCGATACGAGAACGAGGTTTCACTTAGGATTCTTTTAAGCACCTCAGATTAATTTTATATTTTATCTTATAAATTTCAACCTGGATTTCTTTATTCTGTTTTATATGTCTAACTTAAGTTATATACATTTTTGCAGATCGCCAGGAAACAAAGGGACCTTAAGAAAAAGCTCAAGGTGACCTTCGAAGGTGAACCAGGATTAGATATGGGAGGACTCACAAAGGAATGGTTCCTCCTTTTGATACGACAGATCTTCCATCAAGATTATGGTTAGTATTTTGAACAGTTCTAAAGCATATACAAAAGTTTTAGAGAACTGACATTATATTCTTTGAAATTGTCTTGTGAACAGCTTGCAGCATTTAGTGAAAGCTAAGAAATTTTGTAGCCTATTCTTACGTTTAAGAAAATACACAATCAGCTTCTCACCCATTGGCATATTAAGTTTTCCGCAGTGCGCTTTTTCTTCAGCAATTACATTGATCCCTTTTCTCCATGTATAGCCTGCTCTCCTTTTTCTAATCATTCACTGATGAAAGTCTGTTAACAGCTTGAAACCTAGGTCTGGTTTCTTCTATTACATGTTTTTTTAAAGATTTTTTAGCTTTTTAAAAAAGTTTTAAATGTGTTACATACATACATAGTATTCTGTCCGGAGACAGGTCCAATTCTATGGACTTCACACGGAAGTCCCAGAAATGCCTGGGGAAAGATACTGGGGTGGTTTCCTGTTGCCTGCCCCATTAAATGTGTTAGCTTTTTTAAATTCATCCGTAAGTATAATCATTATGAAAAAAATATTAACTAAAGCATTTACGCCACTGATAGGAGTTTTATCCTTTTAAAAGGTATATTGGAAGACATTCAGAAAGTTGACATAACTATTATCCGATATTTCAGGGTTTTCCGTTTTTTTTTTTTTTTTTTTTTTGTTTTTGGTGGCGCTGAGATTGAAAGTGTTAATGCAATCACAGAAATAGATGATTCCTACATCTTTCTGTAGTATAGTATCAGCGATGCTTTCGCCAGTGACGTATGCAGGTTTTTGCCGTCCGTGACCAATGATCAAAATGCTGCCTCAAAACAGACCCTATTTTGGCGCGTCATTTCAAGTGCTGCTCGATCGACTCAGTCCATTCTCCCTCAGCTAGTTTACTGCTAAAGACACCAGCAGCCTAAATTTTGTGTAGGATCAAAGATAATGTCTATTATACGCTACAGTCTAGAATAATGGATTTCTGATAAGGATAATCCAAGTTCCTTACGTTTAATCGTTAAATGATTGCATTGGTAAAATTACTGCTTGCCCAAGCGATAAAGACTGGATTTGGCACACTGCCAAAATAATGGAACAAGCCGAAGAGGAGAATTACATTCTAAAAGTTTATTGTACATGTATTTCTTTTTCTGTGTGTGTGTATTTTATTCTCGCGTTAATTTTAAACTGAATTTTGTGCAGTAATTTTTCACTTTATGCATCTCTGCTTTGTTTCCTTTGTTTCCACGTCGTTTGTTTCTGTTCTTGTCGGCACATACTCATCTCCCCTATTTTCACGCCGAGAAAGAGGTCGCAGCGACCAGTAAATCACGTGTCCAGTCTCTTACGTCTGGCTAAGCAGTAAAACAGTTTAATTTATTAAAGCTTCTTTTTCTTTTGTAATAATCATATGTAACCTATTTCTTTCTAGGCATGTTCGTTTACCATGCTGAATCTAGGTGTTACTGGTTTAGTCTTACATCCAGAGGCAATCTTAGAGAATATAATCTTATAGGAGTTGTATCCTTTTGAAAAATGAAGAGTATATCGAAAGATATGATTAACATTATTTTGGAAAAAAAATGCCTTAAGAAAAATTAAGTCCCTCAGAATTAATTGCGTAATAACTAAAAGAAACCTTTTTTTTTTTTGTGAAAACACAATTGTAGTAATAGTTTTGTGTAAGATTTGCTATATTCACTTTCTCAAGGTAACTGTAAATTGAATTGCATTTTATTTCTGAAGCCTACGAACAAGTTTTCCTTAATTTTATCTTAGTTAATGGGATTAGCTGTATATAATAGTATCACCTTAGATGTCCGTTTC
Organism: Thereuonema tuberculata; assembly: GCA_023159025.1. NCBI lineage: Eukaryota > Metazoa > Arthropoda > Chilopoda > Scutigeromorpha > Scutigeridae > Thereuonema > Thereuonema tuberculata. The sequence goes on along the minus strand of JAFIDM010000001.1, from coordinate 59,181,608 downwards.
CCTTTCGTATGCTACAAGAAACTTCTCAGTCCTCCTGTGGTTCCAACAGTAGAAAAGGCCCACGTCGGTATATGCAAGAATTGCACTCCTGATGACCTCATTGAAATTATGCCGGTAAGATCTTTTCTGTATAATTTAATATGGATTTAGTACCCAATGCACATAAACATCCTACGCAATGAAAGTCTTTTGTGTTGACCTACAGCACTCGAGACATTTACTGAATACATTTTTATTTTATTATTTTAAGTTTTAAATGTTGACATGTGCTAAACCACTATATTCAAACGTTGAATTCGTGACTGCTGCAGATATATGCAACTACATTTTAGGTTCAATATAATACTGCGATATTTATTTATTTCAATTGGATAAACAGAAATTTGAATTATATAAGATCAAAGATCTGGCTTTATCATTTTCTAATATTTTAAAATTTTGAAACAGTTGTAAATGAAACGTTGTATTTGAAAACAGCGGTAAACTGCGCGTGTTTGCAAAAATATTTATTGAAAATATGTAAAATATATGAAAGTTTTACTTTTAAAGTTCTTTAGCATTAAAGTAAAAACAACTGGTCAATTTTAAAGAAAAAAAGAAACCCCTGCCATAATTACAGTAATGGAGGTATCCTTATTGGTGGCTGTTCTGCCATTTCAATTTATTTTCAAAATGCCAGGGGTCGTACAATGCAGTGAAATGGTATTTGCTGTAGATTGGAAAATTCCCGAATCAATTATTTACAGTTATAAAAAACACACACTAGTTATTTAATTTATTAAATGAAATACTATTAAATTAAATATTTATTAAAACATTAAAAAACGCTACATGTTTCGATTGCCTTTGCGGCAATCTTCCTCGGACGCAATAAAGATACGAAGAAGCATGTGTCGTTTTTGATTGGTGAAGGTGCTTGGACAAACCTCATATAATGGGGAGTCTTTTTCTATCTTCTCTATTGTGTCACAGGAAGATTGACGCAATCGCAATCGAAACATGTCACGTTTTTTAATGTTTTTTAGTTATTTATGTAAATAACTGCTATTTGATTTTACACACGTTAAAGAATTTTATTATTGCTGAATCAGTTTTATGATGAAAATTGGATCTTTTAGGATTGTAATCCAATTCAAACAAAATCGATTAAATATAACTCCATTTAGAGCTGGAAGTGAGCCCAGAAGCATTAAAACAGTGAGGTATTTTGAGAAAAGCAAAATCTAATCCTGAGTGTTCATTGCAACTGTTTTATTTATTTATTTATTTATTTATTTATAAACTGTATTATTATTAGTAGAAAGAATTATTTTTCAACTTTTTAAGAAATTATTTCATCAAATTAATAAATGATTTATAACATGAAATTATGGCATTTTCGTGACGATTTCTGTTGACTTTTTTTTTTTTTTCGTACACGGTCAACGTTATTAATGCTTCTGTTTTAATGAATTTTTATAAAATTATTTTCATGAAAAGAGCAAAAAGAGCAAAAATGAAGGCACAATGCAAATAACAAGAGAGGAAAGTATTCGCACCTGAGTTTGTCATCGGGAAGAGACTGGGACGGGCCGTTTCGTCCTCTTTAGGACTCATCAGCCAGCCAAACTTCCCCGGTGACAGACTCAGAAAGGTGCGTTGGGGCCGTAATCCCGGTTCTCGCCCCCGAGTATGGGACCTCCCCCCTTAGAAATCCTAAGAATTAAAAAGTATCAATAAATGATACATTTATTCCTAATTTCGTATTAATGTTAGTTGCTTGTAATTTATAAGGTGCCATTTCAAGTATAGCCGAGCCATTTAGGCAGTGGTCTCTAACTCGGCTGATATTTTTTTTACTTTAGATTCGATTTCCAAAACTAACATGAATGCCTATCTGTGTAGCCTCTATCTCCTGGCCTTTCTCTATCCTTCTAATATCTACAGTCACCTTTTGTCTAGGTTCGGATCTGTACAATAAGCCTCATTTAGATCTGGTATTATTGGGATATACCATGACCCTTACATTTATCCATCGAAATGTAAAGGAAAAAAAGCAAATCTATTTATTTTTGCTCAACTTACATTAGAAAACATCAGAGCTTGTTCAGAATTTATTAGTGGAAATCTTATCTATATTTCCGCATAATCATCGAAACGATCAACCAAACCTTGAGTCGACTTCTCTAGGCTCAATGCAGATTCGCCCCAAATGGTAGAAATAGTCATTTTTGGCATCTTAAAATGGTTATCGTTCTCGACAGAGGCTACGTTCTTCATAGTTCGAATATGATTTTAATTTCCTCCTGGAAAGTGCATTCACCCGAAGTTCTAAGGTAAATGCATTCCTCCCCCGATTGACTTGAAAACTAATAATAATTATTTAAGGAATATAAGAAAAGAAAAGGAGAAACAGCACCTGAACAAAAGTTCTTTTTCTTTTCTTATATTCCTTAAACAAATTTCACAGCACGTTAAATTTTTCTTTACTTGTAATAATAATTATGTTGATGATTTTCGGATGTTTCCAAATTGTTCTAAGAAGATCTGGATTCGCTCAGTGTAGTTTTATTGCATTTGATGTTAAAAACAAACAATATTTTTTATTATTATTATTATTTTTAAGGAAAAAAACAAACTCTTAACTCTCAATATTAGTCACTGACGAAGTCATAAATATATTAATATCATTTGATATAGTAACTCGATCGACTGAATTCAGAGATTGAATGGGTTTGGGAACGCGACTTAATGAGTAACTTCCGTATATTCATCTCCACAGCAAGGATGTGGTGCGAGGGCCAATAACAATGGAGGGGCCATCGGGGCCTTAAATTTATTTGTTTTTACATGTTTTAATAGATTTTCTCTGTAATAAAGAAAGCAAATTAATGTAGAACAGTATGTTAATTTACTTTTATATGAATTGCATGTCCCAAACATTAATAAAAAAGAAAAAAAAGGAGCAGTCAAAAATACTTCGCACGAGGCACCAAATAATTGTCTTAAATAACGGTCTTTTTAAACTAATGATTAAAATGATTGATATTACTTATGGAATCCAAGCGTCCATGCCAGAGCGGATTGGACAAAGATCAAATCAACATTAATATTTGGAATGTAATAATTATACTTATATTTAATAATGATATTATTCTGTTGCTGTTTTTTAAAGATAGTATGAAAATAAAATGAAAAAAAAAAACAAAAAAAAAACCTGAATTGGATTTAATAGTCCTTGAATTGTAGAACCACATTAGAAGCAAAAATATGAAAAATTTCGTAATAAAATCTAGATTATAAAGAAAGCAATAGGGCCTATAACTCAAATATTGATGCACTACAGTTGTCGTTGTTTTGTTTTGTTTTGTTTTTTTTGTTGCTTGGAACTAAATATGTCGATCGGATGAAAATGTATCAATTTTACTTAATGCAAAAGTAATTTTTGTTATATAATTAAAACCTTTAGAAATTTTTTAATTATTCTGAAATAAAAAAGATTTTCTTCTTTTAACCTTGTATTGTATTTCATAGCTCCTTTAAAACATGTAGGTTAATCGACTGTTGGCCCACTTTCAAATAATGATTTTTTTCTTTTTTCTTTCTTTTGCTTTACTTTCTTTAGCGAACTTGTGATAATTAGGAAAGTGGATGAAATTGTCGAAATGCGTATTAAAAAATAAAAAACACAAGAAAATACAAATTATTATTTAATGCAATTAATAATTGAATAATAATCTCATTCTGGAATCAGTTGTTTTCAATATATTCTTCGATTTTCATTTTATAAATAATTACTTTAATTCTATCCCGTAACTTACCTTGATTTCGAACTGGAAATGTGTTCGAACTTTGAGATATAGGCCTATTTTTGCAATGTTAACATGCAAACACATAATTGAGTCGGTCAGTGTAAGAACGTCCCAAGTCCAAGTAACTTTATTTTGAGATAAATAAGAAAAACTGTCTGGATTCGTTACTTGGGATGTTATTGCAGTCACCGTTGCGTGATGCCAGCCTCAGCAAGGCAGTTGCAATGGACTTGAAACGTTGTTGCTCCGTATATACCGCAGCACTGATGCTTCAAGACACCTAAAACGGTGGGACCTGGAATTTTCATATTTTGGGACTTGGGAAGTTCTTGCACTGACCGACTCAATTATTCTTATATAAACGTAAATTTACTAACGTTGAAGATAAGTTAATCAGTCAGTAAATGAATTATGTGTTTGTATATTAGTTACTCATATAATAAAGAAGCAGGGAAGAAAAAAAATTAATACGACATTAAAAGAAAACAAGAACACACACAATTAAACAAAACAAAAATCCACTTCGTCAAATTCACAAAAATCTTATGTGTTTTTCTTATTTCAGTTTAGTTTGACTTCACTGAAATTTTCTCTTAATTTCTTGAAATATTCAGATTTTTTTAAAAAGATGTTGTGGAATGTAGTAGTGCAGTGCGAGAAAATGTAAAGTGCACATGAATGATAATAAAGGATCTACTTGAAAGGACTTATTGATGTTTTTATTTCAAATTTCGTTTTTTATATTTATGTTAGCATTTTTGATCGGCACTTTCTAGACAATTGATAGTGACTAATGCTTTTAACTTATATCTTGTTTTGGTAGTTTTTATTTTGTAAAGTCTGTTTTGTTTCTATCCCTAAATTCTTGTTATGAAACCAAGTAACATGACTTAGTTGCTTATTACTCAAGTGGGTTCCATTCATAAATTTTATTACTAAATTACTTTTGATATTCTATCTAATGTTGCATTTTGATGATTACAATAATAATGATAAATATTAATTGTTTATGAACGCTTACGACTCCAAAGCAAAAATTAGACACTTTAAAAAATTAAAATATCTAATAATATTTCCTGGCCAGTAACAGCCTAATATTATATACATTAAATTCCTGTTAACAACTGACTCAGTTTTTCCTATGAATAATAACTAAATGAAATGTCTTTTTAAAATGTAACCATTCATATTTTTTTCCTTCACTTTTCCTGCTTATTTTTCTCCTCGCATCGAACGGGACTGTGTAACCTTGATATTTACCTCGCTGTTGTTATGGCGACATCTATCCACGTGTCAATATAAAGCACCAAATAAACCATTATGCTTAGAATAAACAGTAATTCGACGATTACCTGATTTTGATATGCAAATGCTTTGAAGTGGTAGGGAAAATCTAAGAACAATTTTTTTTAATCCACGCCTATATATTAAATATTATTGTAATTTATTCGTTTTTGATTTTAAATCTGCCACAGTTGTTGTCTTAAGCGTTATTGTATTTACTTTTTTTTTTTGATCCAGTCCTGAATAAAATGAAAGTTAATATTATTTTTGTGTGATGGATGAATGAATAAGTACTTTGTATTTTCATTGCTGTTTACAACAATTTCGAATAGTTGATAAAGTTAGATGGTTTCGATAAACCATACCGTCTTATCTTAATTCAGTGCATGAATATTCTATACAAGGATATTTTGAATGATATGAAGACAACTTTGCTAATACTGGATAGTTGCTAATGCTGGATAGTTTATGCCCTTACATATACAAAATTACAATTGTCGAATTGGATAGCTAAGTCAATACAATGCATAATGATTCTGACTTTCATTTTAACTCCTTAATGCCATTTTTCGCTTCCTTTATCATAAAACTTATATAAACTAGTCGGCTACCCGTCGCTTCGCTCCGGAAGCCTCGCTTATGTAATGGAAAACAACTTTTTATTTATTTAAAAAAAAACACACACACACACAAATTACATCAAGGAAACTAAAACTAAAATTTTTTAGAATTTTTTTTTTAATTTAATTTTTGATGTCTATATTCTCTCAATCTACGACTGCTTTTAGAACCAGCGTGTAAATCATATATCTACGATATATTTTTATTTTTTATAGAGATTAGAATGTAGGCCTCGTGGTCTAATGGCTAAGATGTCTAACTTCTGAGCAGTATTCTACCTAATAAAATAGTGCATCTTTCTTTCTTGACTTTTTTTTTTTATTCCTATTGATACTTTTCAGTGGTTTTCGAGTTAGAAATAGTGATGGTTTTTGAGTAAAAAATAGTGATTTTTCAGTATTCTATCTAATAAATACTGCTTCTTTATTTCTTGACTCTTTTTTTTTATTCCAATTGATACTTTCAGTGGTTTCTGAAATACAATAGTGTTCAGTATTCTACCTAATAGAAATACTGCTTCTTTCTTTTTTGAGTCTCTTTTTTATTCTAATTGTCACTTTTCAGTGGCTTTTGTGTGCCAAATATTGATGGTTTTTTAGTTACAAATAGTGCTTTTTCAGTATTCTACCTAATAGAAGTACTGCTTCTTTCTTTTTTGACTCTCATTTTAATTGTAATTGTCACTTTTCAGTGGCATTTGAGTTACAAATAGTCATTTTTTCGGTATTCCACCTCAAAAATAGTGCTTCTTTCTTTTTTGACTCTATTTTCTTTACTCCAACATCCGCCGCGTACACGCACTTATTTTTCAACATCACATAGAATTTGGTTAAGTAAGAATATTATAATTTCGGCAATTATAGTTCTAATTGTCAGTTTCGAATTAAAAAAAAAAAAAGGTTGAATACATTCCTTATTGATGGAGGAAGGGAAAGGAGATATAAATCAAAAAACAATATGAAGAGAGTTGTAGTCCCTATGGCCTAATGGATAAGACGTCTGACTTCGGATCAGAAGGTTGCAGGTTCGATTCATGTCGCGGATGATTCATTGTAAAAGTTATTTCTATTTTCCATTCTCACAGAAAATTGCGCCGGACAGACAGACACACAGACAGAGAAATAAAAGATTTTAGTAATATAGATTATAACGACCTTAAGAAATGCTGTAGTTTATGATACAATCGTGTTGAATTTCGACATAAAAAGTAAGATAAACTAAATATAGTCTATTACTATAAACTAAATTTAGAAGTTCTCCATACCATAAGACACCATCCATTTTTAGACATCCTTTCCAGAAACGGACGAAAATTCAACAGTGTAATTTTTCGCGAAAAGTGATAAAACGCACAGAAGAGTAAAAAAAACAATTGTAAAAATGTTTAGTTAAATTGAGTCTTATTTTATTTTTAAATAAATTAAAATACTTCAAATAAAACATAAGTTAAGGAGAATATTAATTATTTATTTCTAATATATATTCTTTTTCTGCTTAATATTCATAACAGAACTGGGAGAGAAACAATAACTTAATTTTTTTAAAGAAAGAAGGGAAAAAAAAAAGAAAAAAAAAAAAAAAAGAAAAAAAAAGAAAGCAAAGGAAAAATAAAAGAAAGAAATGAAACAGAAAAAAAATATAGAAATGGAATTTAAAGAGAAAAAAAAAAGGTTTTCGTTACGAATCAAAAATCATTGTTATTCGTTATTTTATTACGTTACGTGTAATGTTTTCCAGCTCTGGTTAAATCATTGTAGTAAAAAATGTACGTGAGAGAAAATTAAAAGAGTGGGGGGAAAGTAAGAGTAAGTTTTCATTAATTGATCACAAGAAGCATCAATAACTTTGATAAAAAAATAATAATTACAAAATTTACGTGAGTTTCTACTAAATTTAAGAACGCTTGCTAAAATAATCATTGGCGTTCTTAGGACAATCCCAAAGCGATTATAAAAAAATATAAATCTCTAACATTGGACTAACATTATTTTGATGTATTCTTAAGATATCTCGATGGTACTTCGATATTGCTCAAACTTCCATTATTATTTTCATCATTACTATTGTTATTTCCTATGTTTTATAGGAAGTTGGACGGAGTCTGAAAGAACTGCTAAAGTATGAAGGAGATGTGGAGGACCTAATGTTAACTTTTGTAGTAAGTTATTTGAATTCAGAATTTTTATTACACAAAAAATCCGTTGCTTATTAAATATTTGAGTTTTTTAAAATTGTTTGTTTCATTCCTTTTTAATTCTATGCATTTCTAGGCATCAGTCGATGAATATGGGAAAAAGAAAACAAAACAATTAAAACCAGACGGTGAAAACGTAGCAGTCACGAATGAAAATAGGAAAGGTAGGAGAAAGAGAATTGAAAAATAAACATTATAACATATTTATTATGTGTTAACATTACAACATAATTTTGCGATGAAATTACTTTTCCAAAAAAGAAATTAAAATATAGGATATTGATAAAATGTATCAATTATGAAATTTATAAAATACCGACTTAAAAAGTTATTATTAGTCAACAATAAAATTAAAAATTAACACACTTTAAAAAGAATAAAATAGG
>JAFIDM010000001.1:59123753-59153274 GCA_023159025.1 Thereuonema tuberculata | reverse complement strand
TTTTTTTTTTGATGCGACTCTTAATCGACCGTCAGCAGGACCCCCTTCAATTTCATAGTTACTTTTATTATCAAGAATTTTCTCTTATTTCGAAATAAAAAATTTTTTTAATTAAGGATACAAAATTTATATTTTGTACAGATGTAGAGTATTGAGTAACCGAAGAAAAAATTACAGTTGGCATGTCATCTTTTTTAGGTCATATTTCAATAAATAATAATAATGTTAATAAACAATTTCTGCGGAATCCTAAGATGTATCTTCTAGACCTTGATTTAGATCCTATCTGAATATGCCAGCTACTGCTGCAAACTAAAGAAATTAATAATAATAATAATAATAATAATAATAATAATAATAATGACCAATTATTAATTTCTTAGTTTTTACGTCTAAACCAATATTTTGCCTAAATATCTCTCCAATGATTCAAAACACTTCTCCTGGTTATTGATCACAGAGTTGCAAAATTGACAACAAATAAATAAATAAATAAATAAATAAATAAATAAATAAATCATACTGTGAAATAGACGATAAGGGCAGACTATTGATTGTGGTGGTGAACATGTACATTCAGATGATATAAATATCAATATGATTTCACAGAAATAAGGTAGTAAAAAAATCAGAAATAAGGTAGTACAATTTTTGCCAGTCGATCACATTCAAAAGTCGATACGGAAGAATTTCTCAACAAAGCTTTCAATGAATCAAAAAAAAGCTTTCAATTGGACATCATACATTTCAATATTCATACAAGACGAAGAATTATTTTTTCTTCCTTGAGATAGGAAAATAAAAGAAAACAAAAGGATGTTGAGTAAGAATTAAAGTAAAGCCATGCAAAATACGTTGCAGCAAAATACGTTATTAGCCTTCATTAGTTAGAATATCAGTTCGTATTTTGTAATCCGACGCTTTAAAATGATACTATTTTAATAAGAGTTTTTCAAATGTGTTTCTTTTTTCGTTATTTATATTTCATAGGAGTTTTCAGTTTTTAAAGGTTCAACTTCCGATTCTAAATGTTTTTAAATGTTCTTTCGATTTTAAAAAAATCCAGTCAATTAACTACTGATTTTTTTTCGAATTTTTTTTTCTTCAGATAACTAAGAAAAAAATTTCCAAAAATTTCAATGTAGAGACAAATTCCTGTATTCATTCCTTTTCTGCGAATGAATGCTACGGATTTGCCTCTATATTGAAAATTTTGGAAAATTTTTTCTTACTTACCTTTTGGAAATTTCGTAATTGGCTCTTGCACACATTTTTAGCCGCCGTGTCGAAATTAAGAAAGGTTCAAGAAATTATTGTGTATTTGTGCTTTCTCTACGAAGACATAGATTTATCTTTATGAAACTCAATATCTCTGTAAATTTAAAAATCTTTTGAAATTCTTTCTGCAATAAAGTAATAGTAAAGAAATGGTGACAAATTGAAGTTTTTTTGGGTCACTGTGTGTTTGTTGACATGGTGAAAAAGATACATAAGTTATTTTGCAGTGACCGTATTTGTTTTACTTGGTATTCTGCACTTGTAAAGGATCTTTTCGAAAACTTCGGATTTCGGGAGATTTCTTAAAGTACTTATACTTTTGTCTTGAAATTTAAAATTAAAGGAATGTAGGCCTACACTTTAAGGATCACAAATTATCTGTACTTAAAGAAAAAGAGTAAATGATTTAAAAAATTGTCATTAAATTTGCTTTTAATTTTTACTAACCTTTTTAGGTCTAATTAGTTTGGAATGAACTTTTTTTTTTAATTTTTTTTGAATGAATTTTATTATATTATACAATAAAATTCATTCAAAAAAAATTAAAAAATTAAAAAAAAATTAAATTAAAAATGACAGTCCCATTTATATTAAGAAACGTTCCTTCGGATAATTGCCATTCGCCTACTCCGAGGAAAAGTAGGCTATAAGGTCTTTTTTTAATTTTTTGTGAATGTTGTTCTTGATTATGTTTACTGGGGAAACATGAAGTTTCCCCATTTTAAAGTTTTTCAATGAATAAAGTTTTTCAATTTTAAAAATTAATAATAAGGAAGTGAAATATCCAGAATGTTCCCAAGTGTTGTACAATCTTCAATTTGATCCTAACACCCTTAAAAAAAAAAAAAAGAAAGAAACATTGCCGATTTACAGTTTTCTTGTATTTTTTTAAGTGAGCTCTCTACTACAGTATATTATATGAAAAGAATTCGTCAAAAACTTCTAATCCGAAAGAATAATAATTAACTGTTTGGAAAATTTTATCCAATATCATTTTACATGTCAATTACAGACAAGTGCATATAAGTTTGTGCTAAAGCATAAATTTAAGGCGAACCATAATAATAAAGGAAGTACAGTAATTTAAGGAAAAATAAAAAAAAAGGTCAGGAAAAGAAATAAAAAAACGTTAGGAAACTAAGAAAAAAAAAAGTAAAGATATAGGGGAGAACCGTGTATTATGGACCATTGTGTAATACCGACCATGTTGAAATGTATCTGTTCACCACTTGTTGGCAGAACCATCCCATTGCCTTTAGTGAATATTATTGTTATCCAAAGCAGGAGGTGATTTTTACATGTGTGCCATCATTTGGACGAGTATTAAATTGTGTTTCCGTTTTATATGATTATGGATGTAACAGGTATGTTAGAATGAATGTATTACTTTCTACTGTTAGGTAATTTTAATATAATTTTCACGTTAATAGTAGCAAATGTACTTATTTTCTTCACAGTCCAGACATGTGTTTTATGCGCGCCATTTTGCGTAGCGATATGTGATTGAAAACAACGTTGCTCCGTCCATGCGTGTAATATGAACCGTGCGCTGTTGTGTAATATGGACACTGGTTGCTAAGCATATTACTATGAGCCTGAAGCTTGTTTTATTTAATATTAAACGAAAAGCACAAATTAGGGCTTGCTTAATGTAATTCAAGTCGTACAATTTTTATGATTTAAATTTTTCAAAATTCGACCCATAAGAGGGGTAAAGAGGGGCCAATTTTTAAAATCACCATATCTCATAAACCAATCCAAATAAAATAGTGAAACTTCACATGCCTACAGTATGACTATTGTTTACTGCATTATAATGAAAGCTTGTTTTTAAAAAATATTTTAATTAATTTCTGGTTGTGTTTTGTTTTTGGTTTACTCGGCCCATCTTACACGAACGTATGTGTTGACCACCAATATGAAAATAAAAAAAAATATTTCCTGCATTTAATAGTTACCAGAGTACTTTACCACGTTTGAACTATGTTACTATACAATTGTTATGAGCAGCCAACAAATTAAATCTTTTTATGTTAATAATTTAAGGTTTATGAGCATTCTTACTTAGGGGGTCCATAATACACGGATCTCCCCTACAGGTTTGAACCGACAACCTTCAGCATGAGTTCGAAACATTAACCATCCAGCTGTAGCTGACAACTGAAATGAAATAGTTGCATTTCTAATATTTAATAGCGAAAATCCAATGAAATCAATGCCAAATATCTCGAACATGGCGGGGGGAGGGGTGCGTTGGCCCCTGATAATACCCCATTCTTACAGTATTTGGGCCTCTGAACACGATGGTGAAATCCGTTTGTCGATCCGATCTTCCGTTCGGGGAGTTGTTAGGGGTGAACAGACATGGCCGAACGGATGGACAGGACAAACGCATTAGCTACCGATTTTGATCGCTATCACAATAGCTCCCAAATGGGTCGCTAAAAATTCTTCTTCCACAATTAAAAAAGATTTTTAGCTTTTTCTATTTTGACTATTAAGAAAATTCGAGAAATTTCCCATGTTCTTCAATTTGCTACGCCATTTCATAAATTTCTTTCCATAACATTCACTCCTGCTATCACGCATTTTCTGAAGGAAAAAAATATTTATTATGAAGGAGTAAATGAGGATAACTTCAACTGTCAACTTTATAGCTACAGAATAATGTTGTTCAGTGTTGTTTTATTTCTGATGTCAGGATAATAATAAAAAAGTTTTTGTTATTTAGCATCATAAAATTATTCTAGATCAATAAAAAAAAGCCAGAATTTCATCTTTCTCAGGTGATTCACGGAATGTTTTGCGTTGTATCTATTAATATTTGAAGTTTAATTTAGAATTCAGAAACAATAACTTGAATCTTTTCAGTTAAGGTCCTGACTCAAGCAAATGCAGGCGACTGCAAACCTTTTATTTCTTTTATATATTTCTTTTTTCAATGCATCTAAAATTGTGAAATTTTAAATATGAACTTGTGAAGCATGTGGGATTTATATTTTCTTTGTTTTGAATTTTCAAAATATTCTGTAATTAATTAAATTAAAATTCAAAAACAGTTAATTTTTGTTTTGTTTTTAAAATTCAAAAACAAAATTTTTGGGCGGTTTTCGAGGTATTACTCGGTATTTCGTGATATTACTCGGAATATTACTAAGATATTTTAACTTAAAAAACTTGACGAAAACACGAAAAGATAAAAAATTCGTAAAAATAATGATTTGTATTTAAAATATTTATTGTTAGTGCAATAGTTAATTTTTTTTAAAAAAAAACTTTTTTTTTTAAATTGTTGAGATTAAATTATTTTCTTTTACGTGTTATCAAATAATCAAAATAAAAAACGTTTTCATTAAAGGCTTTCTAAATATTAAGCAAATTCTATTGATGTTGTTCGTTTCCAAAATAAATTTATTTTGAGGCTTTTTTTTTTTATAGAAATAAATTTTAATAGAATTAACAAAAATCAAATTTAAAACAAATTTAATTTTGGAAACGAACAGCATCAAATGTATTTGCATGAAATGTAAAAAAAATGAAAACGCTTTTTAGGCTATTATGATTATTTGATAGCACGTAAAAAAGGTAATTTAAACTCAAACAATTTAAAAAAGAAACAATTTTTTTTTTTTTTAAATTAACTATTGAACTACTCATAAATACTTTACATACAGATCATTATTTTACGAATTTTTTATCATTTCATTTTTTATCATTTTTATCATTTCGTTTTTATCATTTATATCATTATCTGAAATACCGAGTAATACCTCGAAAACCGCCCAAAAATTTTGTTTTTGAATTTTAATTTAATTAATTATAGAATATTTTTAAAATTAGAAACAAGAAAATAGAAATCCCATATCTTCACAATTTTAAATTTTCATAATTTTAGGTGCATTGGTAAAAGAAATATATAAAAGAAATAAAAGGTTTGCCGGCCTGAATCAGGTCTATACTGAGGTACGAGAAGACACCGTCCAGATGTGAAAAGTGAACAACAATGGAGTCTGATATTGTAAGCGAAGTGTAAAGAAAATAAATATAACTGATTCTTTTCAGTCACCGACATCAAAGAAACTTCGGTGTACATGAGAGATATCGGTGCAATGCTTAAAAGTCAGTTATCCAAGTCCATGTTCTGAGTCCAAGTGAATGTATTTTATCTCGGTAAAACTTGAAGTTGCATTTTCTACTGGATGTTTACTTGCTTTATTTTCAAACCAAGGTCATCATCTTAAGACTATTTTTTTTTTTTTTAAAGATTTTTTTTTTTTTAAGTTAATAGTTAATCCATGTCATGTAGTTATTTTCAAAGACTTTTTCTCCCCATTTGTTCCTTAAGGCACATTATTGAGTTCCATGTTCTGTTAGAGAAACTAGCGCCTAGAATCTTGTCATGAACTATTAAATGTTGAACTCATCTTTAAAAAGAGATTATTCTAGCACAAGCTAGACAGATATTAAGGCGCACTAATCACCTTATATAGTTCCACAGCTTAAGCAGATTTTTTTCCCATTAGGATACTGCCCTAAAATTACAATCAAATTCTGTGGTTTGCAAACGAAATAAGAAGTAAGCAGACTAATAATTCGAATGCCTTTTTGCCTGCAATTTTGAATCCAAACGGAGACTTGGTTATTTTTTAACAAGAAACAAAAAAAAAGCATAAAACCACACACAATTAAAGATTCATTGAGCAATTTTTGGGAATTTTCGTACCGGGAATCCAAAACAGACTGTTTCTAGCTTTCTAGTTTTCGCCAGTTGGATTCACCTAGTACTCATAGCTCAGTGGAATCAAAAGAAAACATAAACAAAGGACAAATAAACAAAACAATGACCCGAAAACATCAAAATATTAATTAAGAATAAAAACGAGAATAAATTAATCCCCGCTAGCACAATGCAGATTAATTCTTCATAAGCTAAGTGTTATGCTAATGGAGATTAATTTACTGCCCTTGTTTTATTCTTAATTTGTATTTTGATGTTTTTTAACTGAAGGATCATTGTTTTGTTTATGTATCTTTTGATTCCACTGAGCTATAAGTATTGGGCGAATCCAACTGGCAAAAAACAGTCTGTCTTGGATTCCCGGTATGAAAATTCCAAAAATAGCTTAGTAAATCTTTACTTGTGTGCATTTTTATGCTTTTTTTTTCTTCTTGTAATCACACACGTTAAATTTTGCTGGTTTCATGATTTTTTTTTATCTATTTATTAAGAGGAAGAAGAATCTACAAGCCTGATTAACTTTCCTTATCGTACAGATATTTATCTTCTCCTTCCGATAACTATGTCAATGCAACTTAATAAGTTGCATTTCACACCTATGTCTTTACATCCACTGTCAGGAAGAAAAAAGACCTACTAAACATATGTCATACGCTACACAACCACTAAGGTTGATTTCACTTACAAATACTTGCCCTATTTGAGCAAGGCTTAATCAACCAATTACGCAATCATCATGTTTGTTAAACATTTGACATGTGCACTATCATCCATCCGCAATTTACATCCTCAATTCAGTCAAAAAGATTCGAACATTTGACATTAAAAATATGCGCAGCAATCATGTAAATAATACAGACTAAATAAAACATTTACGCCGTTCTCCTATAATGATGTGAACTCTAATGTACACTCCACCAATCAGACACTCTAAAGGTTTATATTACCATGATGTTTTTTTTAAAATATTTTCGAAAGGTCGTTTTGAATTTGAATTTTGAGGCAATAAAACATTGTTTCACAGTTAAATTATCTGCCACAGATTTATGGCCCAAGCCGCGAACAATCTTCTATAACTTACATTTTTTTTTTGCAAACTATAAAACCAGGAGCTGCTAAACACAAAACAGATGTTAGGAAATGATAATGAATTTGATACATTAATTTAATTGAAATATTGCAACTATTAGAGAAAATAAATCTTAGATTTGGAAGAAAGCTTCTAGATTACGATAATAAGAAAAAACTGATAATCGCCATTGTTGAGTGACCTTCTACTGTTTTGGGGTTTGATCGGTTTCTTTTCTACCTTCTAGAATGTGCATTTACGGCAAATTGTCTTCCTTGAATTTTCTCAATTCGGATTTTATGTCCTGCGAATGGCTACGGAAAGCCTCTCTTTTAAAACTGTTGATATTCTAGACGAGAGCTGAAAGATTCAGTATGTGGAAATTTTATTTCCCTCAGATAATCTATTGAAAGTTCTAAATCTTCCTTTTGAAAAAGCATTAACAGATTAGCCTAAATATCTGAGACGAATTTGTCAAGCCATAGAAATTGTGATTTTTTTTTAAAAATCTATCTACATACATATATAAAAGAAAGCATTGTTTTTTGTTTTTTTTTCTGCCCACTAGTCCTCCGAAACCATACGACACAGAAATACAAATAAGGTGTCAAATGTTAGGTATAGCATCGAGGATGGATACATTTTCCATGTCGAGGATCGAGGATTTCATCGTCGTGTGTCAACCAGAAGTCACGTGACGTAAGGTCAACTTGTAAACAGTTCATTTTAGATGACCGAAATGTAAAGACAAGTTGTTGATTTCATTGAGATACAGGTAGTCCGGTCCCGATCGAAGGTCCGTGATCACTAAAAACTTTACTTTTTACAGATTTGCTAATTAGCAATAAAAAAAAACATTGGAAAATTAAATTTTTGATACTAAGCAGTATCACGTTTTTCGGAAATGATTAAAGAAAGTAAAATTTACAGCATCTTCATCAAGGGAATAGAACTTCGACGTACATTTTTGTGCCAATATATATCGAAACACGACTTTGTGAGAAGAACTGCTTTTAAATTAAGGGAACTTCTTTAAATAAAAAGTAAATCATATGTTCAAGTTTTGATTTCATGACATTTTGTGCTATTTTTTACGGCTACCTCAAATTTCAGAAATTCGCCTTAGATTTCATATTTAGGCTAACGCTTCAATGATCTTTCAGAATATATAAAAATTTTTCAGCTAGAATGAATTTCTACAAGTGAGTCGTAGTAAGGATCGTATTAAGCAAATTTCAATTAAAATTATGAAAGAAAAAATTATTTCAGTCTTAAAAGATTATCTTACAGATTATCTATTATCATGTCATAGTGTATTTGTACTTATTCAATTGATTAAGTAAATCAATATGAAGAATTTTGTAACGAATTTTGTAATGAAGAATTTTGTAACGTTTATGTGTCATTGATGTAATGATAATGTTAATTTTATGCCATTTCGCTTCTGTGAGATAGCGTTTTTTGCTCTTCCGGTCGTATACTTTACTGTGCTACTTCATCTTTACTAGATTCTAATGAATTTGATCTACATTTCAATGAAAATTTTACAAAAAAAAACCCGCTTAACTAGCTAAATTTAGACATATGCTACATTCCGAAAGTCTCGTAAGTTCTAAAGAAAAAGTGTACAGTATTTTTAAGTTTAAAATGTCGTAATCTCATTATCTATATCGACACCCGTTGTTTAACAGTCATTACTAGGTGACCTATGTTTTGGTTTCAATACCTGATACATTTCAAAAGCTTCATGAAAATTTCGAGATTTCTTAATGTCTTTATAGATCAGCAGTAATTTCGCATTGTTACTGCTATAATTGCGAAATTGAAATCTTTCAAGCTTATTTACAATTTCTAAAACTTAAAATCTATATCATGTTTCTTATTTTAATAAAAAACAAGAAGTTCCGGAAAGAAGTTGGAGCCTACTTTACTTCAGATTGTTATGGATTCTATTTTACATGGTTTTTAAGATGTAAGAAAAAAAACATGGGAAAAACAAATGAAATTTTCTATATTTGTAAATTATCACACCTGCCGAATACAAAACAATCCATCTTCACATTTTGCTAAAATTGATTAAAAAGACAAATCTTAAATGCAGTCAATTGTAATCTTATCAAAGCAAGATTAGCAAGAAAGAATTATGTTGTAGTTTTAGACGTCGAAACAAATCCAGAGGTATTAAAGCAAGGTCCAGAAACAATATATATATATATTGAGTTTCGCCTATTCGATATATGCCTAATTTTGAAGTTTTATGTTTCATGGTTTCTTATTAAGGTATTTACTTATTTATTTGATATTTCATAATTTTAACTCAATATTGCAGATTTTGCTCTTTTTAATTTTAATTTTAAGTTTAAATATATAAATTAAATACGTCTTTATTGCTTCGTTTTTTTTTAGTATTGTTTGCTTTTAGATTTAGATAATTTAGTTATCAACATAGGTAATTTTTTTAATCTTTAAATTTTTGGTAGTTTGGTTTTAATTTTAATTTAATATATAAAATTAGATTAATTCAATAAGTAATAAAGAACTCCTAATCTCTTTATTGCTTCGCTTTTATTCAGGTAATTTAGTTATTACATTTGTAATTTTTTTAAATTTTAGGTAGTTTGGTTGTATCAATAGTTTTTAATGTTAAAAAGAGCAAAGTCTTGATATATTGCGTTTTTGTTTTCTAAATTGTTTCTAAATTTTGCCGCTGAAGACGTGGAGGTAATTTATTAGTATCTCGATAGAAACAGTGATTTATTTTTTGGTATTAGCGTTTTCAAATCCCAAATCGCTGTCCGGCTATATATATATGTATTTATTAGCCGATATATCTGCACCACCGCGCACGTTTTATTGACTTGACCAATTTTCTGGAAAATTATTGGTTTAACAGGCTTTACATTTCGTGTCTCTCCCTGTTTTTTCAAGCGATTGAAGAAGATTGCCGAAAGGGCATTTGAAACTGGTCGCGTCGTAATTTTAATATTTTAAATATTTTCTGTGTTTCTGGATTCTTTTTTTAATATATATTTGCAACACACGTTAAGTCTTTTATCTTCAAATTCATAGATATTTAATACTTCTATCTTTCTCTCTGGATGTTTTTATTAACTTCTTTCTCAAACCTCTTCATCCACAAAGATCAACATGGGGATATTTTCAAATACAAAAAGACACAGTAGATCATCTCTTATCCATAAATATGAATTGTAACTTTCAAAAATATATTGGTTCTAAAGTTATTAGAGGTTAGGGACATAAGAGATAAACTGGTTACATCAATCTCACTTCCTAAGGAAAGTAGTCTAAAGAAAGGATTATGATTAGATATAATAAAGTAAAATCTCCTTGTAAATAATTTGCGATTATATTATCGCGCAAATCTTTCGTCAACATAGTGTCACAATTTTTCGATAAATTGCACAAGTACGTGCGTTTGAAAATCTAACAGTTTTCAAATTAATCATAATAGCATCCTTTCAATTTCTTATCTCTTTTGACTCCCTTTTTTCTATTACGAAATTTGTCTATTAAAAATAATGCTGACATTGTGTTGATTGTGATAAGTTAAATTGTATTGATCCAATGATTTTTTCCAACCTCCGCAAAAACCAATAGCGTGACATTTCGAAATGTCACAGAAAAGCACTTCCAATCGATAATTTCTTTAAAATATGAAAGGAGAAGCAACAGCACATTTCATAATATCAACCTTACCGCTATGGACTCACCTAAAATGCTAAACTAAACATAAGTTTTTCTAGTGGGCGTTAACTAAAAATGCTCTCAATACCGATGAAGAACAGTTGACACTGACATTTTCTGAAAATTCAATTTAAATTTCAAAATTAAAAAAAACAAGGTGACCTTCTCTTGGTCATCTTTTTTTTTTTCTTTTTTTCTTTAATTAAATGGGAAAGTTACGGAAAAAAAAAAAAAAAAAAAACGATTTTTTCTGATATTTATAGTGTATTTTTTTTATTTTATTAAAAGAGATAATTTTGCGTAAACACTTTCAATAGCGAGAGAAATTTATTATTATTATTATTATTTCACTTTTATTTCTATCATCGAGCGGAGACAGCGTGGTCTAATGTACAGTTTTGGCCCATCTGCTGCGTATCTCAAAGATCTGGACGCTGTTTCATTCTCTGTCTATATCTGAAGGTAGGATGATAGGATGTATTCTGCAATTTTTCCTGGATTTCGAGACTCCCTCTCCCACCGTCCCAATGGTTATCTAAAAATCCTCCTTTGAAATTCCACAACCAAAATGGCGGTAATGTCCGAAGAACATGTGGAAGAATTTGCAGAAGAAATTCCTATTGTTAAGTGTACGACAAGTAAATAAGTTAATTAAAGTATTCCATTTTCTATATTTACTACGAGAATTAAAAAAACAAAAAAACAAACAGTTTAGCTTTTAGTAGATTTGAACTTCTGACCACACCAACTATACTTTTCATTAATAGAACTTAAGCCGCTCGGCCACTGGGACACGGGTTCTAGGTGTTAGAAATCTTTTTTTGATCATTTCCTCGGAAACAAGGGCCTATGAAGCACAAAACAGTGACATGTGTCGTCTTCTTTTCTCTTTTGATTAACCAGAAAAAAATGCCCAATCATTTCATCAACATCGATCTGGCAACGACTTCTTATATTTCTTCATTAAAATAGCTAAACCCAGTTTTAGCATTTGAAGGCATTTTCACTACTGAATTGACTAACATCTAACCTCTACTAAAATACGCGATCGATTCCGGAATTAACATACCAAAGCTATGATGGAATGTAGCACAAATTTCTCTCAAAATATATAATGATCATTAAAATTACTGTTGATTTTAATTGCTTTTATTTCAGATATTATTATTATATCGAAAAAGTTTCAAACGATGTTTCCCCAGCTAAGACAATACGGGTCAAGGACCAAAGCCCAAATTGCCAAGTGTAAAAAAAAAATATTATTATTATTATTTCATGTTAGGTTACAATTCGTTTTTAATTTTTTTTTTAAATTACGTAACCAACATTTACAGTGATATTGGCTTTCTTTTTATTACGTCATCGTAATTAAGAAAACAATGAATCTTTTAAACGCTTTCCATTGTTTTCCTCATTTTCATATTATATGTAACAGCCCTTCTGATTTAAGGTTATTATTTTCAAGATAAGTTATTATTATGGAGTAGATTCCAATTTCTTTGGGTCATTTCAGATTTCCAATTTGGAATAGAATCAGTCAATTTTGCTTCAATTTCGTATACTTCTTTTGTATGTTTTAAGAATCATTATTTAGCCATTTCTAAATCTAAAGGATCAGTTTGATTAGAAGCTGTATCATGTGAATGCGTTATCTAGAACCGTAAGTTCATACATATTCCAAGGTGATGTTTGTAAGCTGATCCAATTCGAGTCATTCTTTATTGATTATCACTGTACATGTAGATACTTCATATGTGATAGAAAAATCAGAAAGCAACCTGGTAGCAAAAATATTTTTCTCATTCTCAAGTTTTCCAGCTCAACGTGGTTTTCTGATTTACCTCGCTGCCTCCAGGTTATTGTAATTATTTATTTTTATTCGAATCCTCGTATAGGAAGTCTTGCTTTTCTTAAAATTTTGTCGCATTAAAACTCTTGATGTTCCAATAAAAATGTAGGACATTTCAAGTAACTTTCTTATGGAGTTGCGATGGTGAATGGGTATCTTATTTGCACAACGCAAACTATATCTATCTGCCGTTTTAAAGGAGAGATGTCATTTGCCGAAAGCAAGAAGAAATACTGTGAATCGTCATTCTGACTGCCCTTAAGTTAAAACATCTCAATATAAGATTGATTTGCAATCAGTCCGTCATTTCCTAATATTTCCATTAATAATTCATGTCGGTTGCAATGAATGTTTGCTTCTCCTTCCGCTAAACTGAATAAGAAAATAAAGTCTAAAAACCAGTCCTTAATAAATGAGAATTGCTTTTATCATCAAATATTTCATACATTCAATGTTTATTTTATTGAAGCCCTTTACTGCTAAATGCGCCTTACCAGATAATAAAACTGCCATCTTCCATTGTTTTACAGATATCAACTACCAAAGAATAAGCTGCTACACATTACAATTAAGTAATAATAATTATAAAAATTTGTGTAAACGTCTAATCCATATTTCCTCCTTATCTCTTCTCTCTTAATAGGTGTAGAGGTTAATGAGAGATTTGTAAAGTTGGCTCAAGACATGGTAAAATTAAATTCAAACAAAACTATGAAATTTGAAGAATTAATAAATTAACCCAGTGAGCGTTATTGAATTATTAATAGGGAATATATTGGATTATTGTTCGTAATTGTATAAGTAATGATTTGATTTTTATTATTGTATTGTGTTACATACTTTTGTTAAATAAGTTAATGCTCAACGTTATCCTGTTTTTTTATTTTGATTATTATTTTATTGAAGAAGGAAAATCGAATACTCTTTTCGAAAATTTGCATCATAAAACATATTTTAAATATTTTATTTATGTTTTAAGGGTGATATGATGTTATTTACGAATTATAAAATTTGTTTTAACTATAAAATTGTTTTAGCTATATTTTATATGCTATTAATGTCAAGTGATGCTAATTCCTTGTTTTTCTAAACTGAATGTCGTTTAAAACTGTAGATAAATGTCTTCATTTCTTTAACCTTTTGACTATTTTTTTGATTAACAAATGTTATCCCTTTTAAAATTTAAATTTCCCTACAAGATCTTTTCATTTCTTTACGTTATTTGGCGTAATTTATCTAACGTTGCTTGGGATGTTTTGTCATAAATATCCTCTCCTGTCGATTTACTGAACATGATTGACTGCAGGGTTTAGGAAGCATCAATGAATATCAAAACTCACGTCAATGGGAGATAACGGGACTGTCTGTGTGGTACCCAAGATCAGTTCCGTCTGCTTTTCACTCATTTTTTTCACTTTCTGGGAGATTTGGAGAAAAGATCTTTCGGGACGAATAAATATCCAAACAAATAGTCGGAACAAACAAACATCTGATCAAGAATTTCAAATCTTCAGATAACTTCAGTCGGAGCAGTAATCACAAAACCCAAAAATAGTAAGACGAATTCTGGCCTGGAAAGCTGAAGAGATATGAAACCTAGGACTCTATGGAAATTCTTGTTAAATACACATAATCTACTGAACGAAATCTCGTGAAGAAAAGTTCAAAAGAAGACCAGCAGAAATGAATTGCAGAACAATAAAGCATGATACAAATATACAGTATTTACGAGTTTCTTATATAAGGTATTGAAAGCTGTAGTGATTAGGATTTAATAATTATTGAATTTTAATTGATGGAAAAAATTTTTTTTAAAAAAAAATATTAAAAAAAAAAAAAAAAAAAAAAAACTTTTTAAAGAATTTTTAAAATATTTAAAGCCAAATATTTAATTTACCTTTAAGTTTCCCGTTAGCTGAAAATTGATTACATTTTCAAAACTTGTCGCCTAAATGCCAAAAAAATCTAATCAAAGCAGTGGCGGAGGATATTGCAAATTAATCATTATAAATGAATGAGTATGCCTTGTTACACAAAGTATATCGCCGTCAGCGTTTGTAACGCCTTTCATATGAAACTTGTGTTAACCTTCGTTTGGAAATTAATCTACAATTTGGAGAAATTTTCAAATAGTGAAGACGAATCATCTCTTGCAGCCTATTATTAACATGCGCTTCAAGTTTCAAGAAAGAAACTGGTTCAAAAAAATTATCAAGAAAATAATGATTTTTTTTTTTTTTTTTTAAGTTAACTTTCCCTAGGAAAAAAGGCTAACTATACTTTTAGCTGAGGAATAACTCTAAATACAAAGTACATATTTTTTTAACGAATCAGATAATTACTTATTAAAAAAAAAAAACAGCTATGCACTACACAAAGCATATTAAGAATAATTGTCAATCTTCTCAAGGGCATTGAAAAGTTATTTATGGATGATTGATATTTTGACACGGAATAATTCTTTGCTAATATAAAAAAAAATGTTTTGAGGGGAAAAAAAATGCAAAATCAAAACTAAAATATGTACGTCTTCGAACGAAGTAAAAATAATTAAAAATAAGTGCTCTGTCTAGAAATCTCTGGATTCCTTCCTTAATCTTAAATAAAGTAAAAATAACTTCAAAAAAAAATATATTCTAAGATGCGGCTTTTGTAAATAAATAAATAATTTCTGCTGAAAGACAAATTAAACTTTCGATGAGCAAAATGCTTTGATCCAGACTGCAAATAAACTTTTCATTACCAATTTATGGACTTAAATTTTTAAACTAATTTAGTGCTTCATTATAATATATACTGTATATACTGTCCCCTCCCTGCTGTATAATAGAAGCTGATATTTTACTTATACTTTAAGAAATTGTAAATTATTTCTTTAATTCATAAAGAAATAGCCTAAGCGACTTTACAACCATTAGTTAGAAATACTGAACTAAAGAAGTAGGGAAAACTAGTTTACAGAAAGCTTTTAAAAATTCCTTGTAATTTTTCCTGCCATAAGAAAGGACAATGTATTTTTTTATTTTCAGTCGAAATTTCTATTTTTTTTTATTTTTTTTTAAGAAAGAAAAAGAACAGTTACTCATCTTCTGCATGAAGTGCTACAAATTTAGTTAAGACCTTCATTATTAATGAACGTACTTCTAAAATAAAATTGTATTACACATTTCCTGGAAATTGTGTCAATCGTGATTAACACTTTCCACGAAAATCAGTGTTTTCATAGAAGTCGCGTGCTCATTATTTTCCTTTCAAGTGAATTGTTGGCTTAATTAGCTCGTGAATCAAAATTCAAACTTAATCTCAAAACAAAGAAATCATTAAATTCTTTAGAATTGCTTTTTTACTCTCTTGAAGTTAGTCAGTCTATGTAAGTCAGTCTATGTAAGTGTGTTCCCAATAACTTTGAAACCGCTGGATGAATCTTCTTGAAACTTAGTATGCATATTTGAAGGCAAGGGACAATTTTACTTTTCTATTTGAAATCTTTCCCAAATGAAGCCTAGTTGAGAAATTATCAATGAGAAGACAACAGGAATTCTCATAGAAAAACATTGGAGTCTAAACAATGAATTTCTACTCTAATTCTGTTAATATTTCATTGTCCTATACAATGAATATTAATCCTTTCAGCTAATCGTTTGCGCGTGGATTGATACGATTACAATTAATCAGATTTTGATAACTTAAATAAACACCGCGGATTTAATTTTTTTTTTCATAAAATAGAAAATTTGTATTCAGCAGATATTAATTTGAATATAATTGTAGAATTTGATTTTGTTTAGTATATTAATGGACTACTGTGGGACTAGCGAAGTTTTGTAGTTACAAGGTTATTCAACAGATGGCTCCACTGTTATTGTGGGATTGAAAGCAGTGTGTTTCAAATTCTCATTACAAATGGAGAATTTAATGAATCAATTTATTTCCAACTAAAATGTTGTTTCTCATTTTAAAACTTTAATGATTGAAGTAAAATCAAGCACACTCAAAGTTTGAAAAAAGCTGTTATAAAAATTATAATATTTCTAGAAATGCATGGACAGTAGTTGAGCATGTAGTTGTAATCTTTATAAAGTCACATTATTAATCGAGGACAGCGAAAACTAAATAAATTCTGTAACCTTCAATTTAGGAAAGCTTTTCTATTTCACGATAAGAAACTAAGAGCATGAAACTCTTACAGTATTAGCTTATTAATAACCATGATTGATCTAAATTCATTGTTTGAAAGCTGAATTACAGTAGGAGTTTAATTGTGATCGAAGAAAATCGATCATGAAGTGATCGAAGAAAATTCATCGGCCATATCATGGCCAAATAAGGCAAATATTTATTTTCTCCAATAAATTACTGTTGTTTAGTTCATTACATGTGGTTTTCTTTGGTTCATTAAGAGTAAATGCGACTCACTAAAAAAAATCTTTGATTGAACAGTAAATTTTCTGTAAATTTAAAAAAAGACATCGTTGGAATCGCAGTGGTGCCTCAAAAGAAAAAATGATCAATGAAAAACTCACTAATAAAAAATTAGTGAGAAAATTCATGTGCCAGCAGTGCGCCAATAAATTTATATTAGAATTTCAATTTCCAAATTAGCATATTTATATTTTTTCCATTCAGCAAAAAAAAAAAAAAAAGGCAACATTATTAGTTATTTGATATATATTTAAAAATAAAAATATTTACTTTACTAGATTAATTTGGTATTTAAATTCAGACATTATGTTTAGACATTCCCGTAACCAGTGTTGCAATATCTATTAGTGATAATAATAATATCCTAAAAAATTACTATGACATTTGCTTTTCACGTCGTAAGTCACGTCAAAGGGCGCCATATCTCATTTGATCAATTTTTTTTTTTTTTTTTTTTTTTAATAATATACCATCTACATCAATAAAATAACACCGTTGATTAATTCGAATGCATATTTCTGAAATTTTCCTCTTTTCAGTTTCAAATGAATGGGGAAGACAAACTTGTGAACAAAAACGTGATTAAATAAGAAGATTTGATCATTTAATATTGTTTCAATTGAAGCTTGGCTGTTAAGTGTCTGAAAATTGTAGGCTAAGGAAAATTTTTTCTGGAGAAAAATATGCAACAAGAAAGGTCGAATAATTTCGTAAGCTGTTTCTTTCTTGAGATTTTTTTGTATAAATCAAGGAAATTTATTTAATAATGAAATGATGTGCTTAATATTGTGTCACTCTTTAGTTTATTTCTAACTGTTCCAATAGTTTAAATTAATTCGAAAAGAAGCGCGTTGCCGTAAAGCTACCACAGAATTGTAGGCGTTGAAAATATTAGTGGAAGTTTTGTTTTCTGTAGATTTTTTTTTTTTTGAAAACTCTTAAAAAAAAACAACTTGAAGTTACGTGACGATTCAATTATTGGAAAGTGAAATCTATGTTTTTTTTTGTTCGAATGTCACATCGAAGATTTATTGTTTGTATTTTTGCATCTCTAGATCGTTTGGAAAAAAAAAAAAACACCTCACTATGCTATAGAATGATTTTACTTTCCCGAGTAAAACGTCTCTATATTGATTAAAAAAGCCGTAAAGTTTCCCTCAAAAAATTATATTTAATTTTAATATATAAATAAGCCTACTTACAATGTTTGGCAACCGGACTCGTTCCCGATCGTGTCCCCCGCCCCGCAATCGGTTATCCCTGGCGGCGTTAGGATGATAGAAGCTACCGCAGAACTGGCATATCGTCCGTGTACGGCTCGCTGACCGAGGGGTCGTCACTTTGCACGATGGACAGGTGACGTTTGTGGTATACAGGGTTTCGACACATGCCGGAGGATGGGTCATGGTGTTACGTGATTAAAACAAATGATTAAGAGGGAAGAGCAATTCAAAGGTCACATGTCAAAAGGAAGAGGCTGGACTGAAACAGGTCAGCAAACTTACGATCGGATGCCATTACCACAGGCACTCCAAGATCACATTTTGAAGAGTTTCTATAGTTGGACTGTATTTATGCTAAATAGTTTTTTTAGAAAACCCTGAGGACACAATGATATATTGTTGCTGTCGTTGAACGAACAATTCGTAAATGAATGTAAACTCTTATTTGTTCTTGACGTTAGAAAGATGCTTTATAATCCCAGAGATATGTCCTAGGCATGTGTCTCTCGAACTCCTCCATGATGTAATGCCTTTCCTTGAGCCGCTGAAGTGGGATTAACGCACGTTAAGTGATCATCTTCACGAAAACCTTGAAAACTTCCCACTGTAAACCGGCTTACGGAAGCGTATCGAGACTCATGGAACCCGTTGGGAAAATACGGCTTCGTAGTAGCACGCTCCACCGAGGCTGGCACACTGTTCGGCAAACAAATTTCTCGGCTATTTTCTCTCCCTACAATTGTTCCAGAATTCACGGCACGAGAGAGAGGCTATCGCTTCGACCCGTGCTTGTTTGTTGCTGTCCACCGTCGAGTTTCTGGGACAACGCACCACGCAAGCGGGCGGGTAAAGGCAACGGTAGCGATGAAGAAGGAAAAAAAATAATAATAATAATAAAAAAGTTGCCGCGTGATAATCGATGCGCAACGATCGAAGATGAGAAACAGCTACTGTTGCGTGTCCGCGAAAACAAATGGGTGAAGGTGACGACAAATTAAAGACATAGTTGGACGCTTCTTTCACCGAAAAGTAAAAACTAAGGCAATATAAACAGATAATCTCCGATTACATTTCTTTTTATTATTTATAGAACAGTTTGCATAAATATCCCGACTGTAAGCTCTGAATTCAATGGGCTTTCAATACAAGCAATGTCAGTGCTGTAAATCGGCTTTCCCACACTTCTCCAGCTAAAGGCCTTTTTTTTTCCAGTAATTTTTTACAAAGACACCTCGACTATACAAATAAATTTTCCAATCATTAAATTTCTATTCTAGCATTAATACATTATATTGCTATTATACTATAGAATTTACATAATTTACAGACTGTAAATACCAAAAGGAAATCTTAAGACCTGCTTTAAACTTAAAAAAGAATTTAATTTACAGAGAATAAGGTGATATTATGAAATATCTGCAAACAGGAGGATTTGCGAATTGCAAAAGAGAATTCCCGCTTTTTAGAGTCCTTTAGACCAGCGGTTCCCAACCTTTTTCAGCTGGCGACCCACCTTTCCTTATCGGAATACCTCCACATATATAGGAATAGAAGAATATAGAATAAAACCATATTTGTATCGTATCCCTTCCTTATATATGATTGATTTTCGATTTTTCTGATCTTTTCTGATGGTTTATTCGATGGTTTCTGATAGTTTTAGGATCAAGTCGCGACCCACCTGTAACCCTTCCGCGACCCACTAGTCGGTTGGGAAATGCTGCTTTAGACCTTTATTTAAAAAGCTGACCTAAATATTGACTGAAATGGAAAGAATCTAGTTTCTTATTTAATTTGTGTTGAGAATCAATTATCATCAAAATCTGTTCAAGATTCTTAAGTGAAAGTTCTTTCGCTTATGCGAATTGTAATTTGTAGTATCCGCTAGCATCGATCTTAATTTAGTTTGGATGATATTTAGATCTATAGATGGAGGAGTGGATGGACCCACAAGCATTATTATTTTGAAACGAATGCTTGTGACCAACGTATCTTGGTAACATAAAGAGTAATCGCAAAAAGTTCATCTCTGCCAATTGAACAATCTCAAGAGATGATTTCGACCATTAAAAAGCATTTATTCTGAAGAACCTAGGTATGAAACTAAGGGTAGAGGAAGGCTCGAGGATGCCTTTTTGATTGTCTAGGGATTATGGATTTCCACAATATTAAAAAGAGAACGAAACCAAAAAAAAAAATATTTAACAATCCCTGCTACAGAACAGTGTATATTTTTGAATAAGCAGCTACCGACGCTTCGCTCAGAAAGCTCTGAATATGTAGAGTAAAAAAAACGCTTTATTTATTTAGCAAACTAATATCAAGATAGGAGATTATACGACTTTCCAGTACTTTGTGGCCTTCTATCACTTGACCCCTATCAATTGAAACCTTCCCCAGTTGTTAAAAAAAATCACGTGATCATTACCAATTAATATTATATTCTAAATTAAGGTTTAAATTTTAAAAAAAAATATCCAAAGTATTAATTAACCGCATCGTATATTTACATATCGCCTAATAGAATTGTCAGGGAACTCGTGAGTTAATCGTGTTACGCGTCTGCAAAGAATCTCTTTAAACGCACTGGTGCACCGGCTTTTATTTGTGTGTTTGAAGATGGACAGTGCACGTATAGCCTTATTTATTCTCTTTATTTATTCCACCCCGCTATCACTTGAAACCTTCTACAATTGGCAATAAAATTTGTGATCATTAGAAATTAATATTATAATCTAAATTAAAGTTTAATTTGTAAACAATATCGAACGTTTTAATTACCCGCATCGTACAGACATCGTCTAACAGAATTATCAGGTAACTTTTGAGTTAATCGTGTTCCGCGCCTGCAAAGATTTAACGCACTCGATTTAAAACTGTGGTGGCGCCATCTTTGGGAAGTTTTTTATTTAGGACAGTTTTGGATCATTTTTTATTCATCTCACGGGAACTACTTGATGGACCAGGATGAAAAGTAGCCTACATCTTTCTCCGAGTCACAGACTACCTAACTTACATGCAAAATTTCATTCCAATCCGTTACGCCGATGAGGCGTGATTGAACGACATACAAACTTACAGATTTTCACTTTTATGTATTGCTTAGGGTTTCCAAATTAGTTACTTTTTTTCTTAAAAGTATTTTCAGTATCGTATTTCATAATAATGATAATACCAGTACCGAAACATAAATAATAAACATACCGGACTTTCTAAATTGAGCAAAAATTCCTCATTGTTCTACTGCTTTTTTTTTTTGAAAAAGAAAGAAATGCCTTTTAAAGTGTCTGTGATATGTCGGAAGATACGATGCGGCCTTCGAAACTGTTTCTTTATCTTTTAGATAGGTTTGCCCATTGTGTTCGAAGTCTGTTCTGTCTCCTGGCAGGCAAAGTTATTTTGAAATATTTTGAAATATTAGCTATTGCTGCTATATTTATTTACAACCTGATCTAATATCTTTTCTCCTAAGTAACTGGAAGTAGAATTGAAATTTGTTAAAATCTCCCCCTTCATATTCTTTCTTTGTTGCTTTAAGCCTTTGGTTTGTTTCAAACCATTCATTTGCTTTCTTCCTGCACAGCATTACACTAAAAACTCGTTTATCCGAATCGCGTTTATCCGAAAACCTGATTTATCCGAAACGATTCTTAGATTATTTAAAAATACACAAAAAACATTTTTCGGTCGCTATAATCAATATTTAATAACGTACACAAGCGATTATGTAATCAGTACAGTGTATCAATATTAAAAAGGGTTCAAAAAATGTGATATCTTTAAAACAGTAACTACTATATATCTTGGACTGTTTCAAAAGGACTGTAGAACCTACAATTTACAATGCGGTGCAGTATTGTAGTTTATTTTGTCGTATTTTTACTGTAATTTTTATTGTACAGTACATGTTTAATACAATATATTCCGGGTTATCCGAAGCGGTCCCAACAAATTCGGATAAACGAGTTTTTAGTTTACAGAATTTTCTCTTTCCCTGTTGTTACTAATGATTTCATTTATTTAAATTTAAGCTTCATCTGATTTTATCATTATCATAAAAATATCTACTAACGTAATTGAAAGATAAAGAAGAAAACCATTGGTAAATATTAAACAAGATGTTCCTGAAAAAATGTGAAGCTTACGTTGCTTATAATATTCTGTTTTACTTTTCTTCATTTTTGAAAATCGTGCAAACAATACAAACGAGAAATTCTCCTTTGTATTGTAAATTATAAAAATCTATCGAATGAAATCTATTTTAAATTTACCAATTGCTGAAAGTGCATTAAATACTTCAATTAAGTTGGTTAAATGTAATTTAATTTTAATCAAAGAGCTAACGAAATGGATTACCATTTAACAGTTCATTGTTTGTCATCATTGAGAGTTAATTGTTTTGCTTCTAATGCGTTTCTGTGGGAATTTGCAACGCGCAAATTTCTCCACAGGCATGCGTACTAAACATTTTTCTCTTGTCCGTAAGAAAAAAAAAAATGCTTGCTAGATTTAAAAAAAATCCCTTCATTGGCTTGAAAAATATTGTTTATACAAACATATTGATTTTATGAACCTACTTTTCCTTAAGAAAGCAGGCTAAAAAAAAAATAACTATTACTGAATTCCCTAAGCTCAAGAAATTCCCCTAACCTAATCTTAACTTAACCCATTTTTTATTTCATTGCTTTCGTTTCCTAATCTTCTATTTAAGTTACATTGTGTGTTGGATTTCTTTTTATTTTATCTGCTTTATTATCTTCCGAAGATAATCATCATTTTTTAACCTTTCATTATATTGTATAATTAATGTAAAGGTTCTTAATATTTCGTTTTCTGTCAACATGTTTGATCCTAAATAATTCTAATATTAGAAGGGATTTTTCAAAGAACCAAACAAAAAATCAAAAGCTAAGTGACCCTATCTGATTAGACAACTGGAAATAAATAATTCTCAAGTGACTCAAATAATACGCTTTTTATTGTATATTGACTTCTATTGAATTTTTCGCTAAAAAAAGCATATTTTTAGGGATTTTTCTTTTGATAGAATATTAGAGAAATATTGGATACTCATTGTTTTTTTTAAGGCTTATTTGTAAACGTTTTAAATCTAAGTGCAACTAAAATTTTAACACTAAGATTTTGACATTATTATGTGATATTACTGGGCCCATAACCTGTTTTTAAAAATTTATTTAGTTTCGTAAAAAATCTTTTGCAATAAGAAAACTAAAATTTCAATTTCTTTAAAAAAGAAAACACTAAGATTTTTTTCTCTTTGTATTTGTGAAGTTGGAATAATCCATTACTGTTCTTTATTTAAAAGCAATGATTTATTTGAAATATTTAATTGTTTTACAATTCAAACGAAACATTAAAGGCTTAAATAATAATCGAAAAGTTATGTAAGCATTCAAAAGATTAAAGCAATTAAATGAACTTATTAAGCTTAATTATATCGACTTATCTGAGAGAATTACGTAAGTCATTACACATCTCCTTGTATTGTTGGTAAACTTAATTTCTAAATCGAAAGGTAATTCTTCATTTTCGTTTTTAATTTAGTATTAATAAAATTGTATTTTCTATTTGCAAAATTTACAGCAAATAATTGATAATTACTCTAATTATTGCAGCAGGTAGACCTTTCTATCTTGAGGATGAGAAGAATATCCGAACATTTGTTATTTAAATGCTATTTTTTAGTTAACTTTCACCACCTATTTTATTACTTCAGCTGAATTAGTCTTTATTTTTAACGTTATTAATGCATTTTAATACTCATCAAAATATTAAATTTATTTCACTTTTTGAATTTGATTTTTTTAAAAATTTTTTATAATGTACAGTTTTTATTGTAGAAAATTGTATTGTGTAAGTAATCCTAGGGATTTTAATCTCCTAAAATTAAAACTCCTTTCGCAATATTGTGTTTGCTTGTGTTTTCATTTCCCTTTTTTTCGATAATTGCTGCTAAGCATCGTTGATTTGCGTGAAGGTCTGAACAATAAGCGTTGCAAAACAAACTCATAATTACTAATGAGGTTGGTCGTGTTTACATTCCTCTGGGCACGAAAAATAGGATTTTTTGTTCTTAGCAGATTTAAGCTGCATTTTAATTATTTATTTATTCATAATAAAGATATTAATGGATAAAAGAAATCAAAACCCCTATTGACTTCGATTGGAAAGAAAATCTCTAATCGAAAGGGTTTAAGTTGTACTTTGAAATGGAAGAAATTGGTTGAAAGTGACGGTCTTGAGGATAATGAAATGATTATTTCACACTACTAACATTTATAAGTGAGAACCTGTATTCATACTCCGTTTTATATTCATACCTTTCTCATGTGTATGTTTTCACATTTATACGCTGTTTTTTTCCCATAGAAACACTATAATGTATAATTTTCTTTAATAGTTATCTTTCTGGAAACACGCATTGTTTTAGCGGTTGATTTAGTTTTATTTGTCAGGATAACTTTTACTATGAAACTTAACCAGTTCCAATGAGTTCAGATTACAACAAAAATACAGTTCACAAAATAAGACAGAATCCTTTACTTAAAATAATCACCATCTTTAATTAGCAGATTAACTGGAAATAATGGTAATTATAAACCATTTAGCAAGTTTATTAACTATAATGATACTAATAACGTGAAAAGTGAAAAATCTTGCTATAAAATGGTTTCTTTAACCTGTTCTTCTTCCTTATTAGGCTGGAGATATTTTGCTGAAATCTTTCATCAGATCTAAAGACATAATTCTTGTCAGCTTCTATTCGTTTGGGTTGTTTTCTTTGTTATTATTCATTGAATTTTTTATAAATTATGTAAAAATTCAATGAATAATAACAAAGAATGAATTAAAAAAAGTGAAAATTAAACAAAATGACTTAAGTTTCACGTATTTCATTCATATCTAATAATGCTAACTTTCAAAACTATTCCTGATTAAGAATCTAATTAAGAAAAATTCTTTGTAGGAAAAACAAAATATTCTTGACGTCCAACTTTCGAATGCCCATATGATAAGATTAAAATAGTTATAACAAAAGACAATATTAAGCGTACATTGTAAGCGTTTCTATTCCATTAGTGTTTATTTATCTTGATAAGGACGTATTTCGAGAGTGATAGTTTTACAAAGATGACCAAGAAGGTCATATTCGGTAACATTGCCACTTCAGATTTCTAGTTATAAGTATCTGAATTTTCCTGCTTTTCCCCACCCGCTGTTTAACATCCGTTTTACGACAACGTATTTTTTTGCCTCTAACTCCTTAACTTTTGGTCGGATAGGCTACGTAACAAAAATTGTTGCGTTATCTTTATGAAAGACAGGTTGACATGCGTATTTTGGATTTAAAAATTTTATTTTAACATCTTGCTGTTGTAATCCTTTTATTTTTCGGGCGTTAAACTTGCAATATCCTGTAGTAGCAAAATCCATGTGGATATAAAAATGAAATTAGCAACGGTTAGAATTACAATTTTAGTTGGATTAAATAAATATAAACAAGAATTATCAATGTAAAACAAATGCCTTTAGAAACAAAGCAAAACTACATTTACCTTTAAAAAAAAAGCTACTTTCTCAACGATCTCACCATAGCTTTGCTTGAAATCAGATAGGGCGACTTTTCGTCTTCCGACAGTGGTCAGTGTTTTGTTTTGTTTTGTTTTGTTTTTGTTTATTTTTCAGGATATAATCTATTAAATTAGACTCTCTGACTGACAAAATCTGATCGCTATATAAATTTGAAAGGCAATATCATTTAATATTATAAGATCAAATAGTAATGATAGTGAGATCACTAGCATTCTCAGTTTCACCATCTGATCATTCACAAATGTCATTCCAGAAACTTTCTTTTTCCTTTAACTTTTCCTTTCAAAAATAATATTTTTTTTTCCTGCTGATGACGATATGACGTTATGCAGATGACATATTAATAATATGGAACGGCACAAATAGACAATTCGAAAGTTTTTTCAAGTTCATAAATTCAGCGACTGAACATATACGTTTTCAAAAAGAAGTTGAAGAGAATAATACAATGCAATATTTAGATGTTCTTATCAAGAATGATGGAAGAAATTTGTCATACGAACATTTTGAAAAGCCGTATAAAAGTATTCACATATTGAATTTTAAACCAGCAAAAATATAGAGAGAGCTATAATTCACAACAGTTTAAAAAGATTGATAGAGAACACAGAAGATAAGGAAGTACAAAAGTACAAATTAAACTACTAACAAACAAATTGGCATTGAACGACGTACCCTGAAGAATTTATAGAATATAACATAAAGAAATTCTTTCAGCACAAAAAAAGGAATACAGATAATGCAGATAATGTACCAAGAGTATTGAATAAAGTATTAAAATTACCACAGAATACAAATGATGATAGAGACATTATTAAAGAGGTGTGTAAACGTAACAAAGTATCCATAGTTTTCAAAAACAATAATAACATTTTTTTTTACCAAAGGATCCAAATTACAACATCCTCCATAAAATGGCAGTGATACACAAATTGAAAAGTACAGACTGTACCGTGATATACTTTGGAAGTACAGGCAGGAACCTTAAAGAGAGGGTAAAAGAACATATAAGGGCATTCAATAGCAAGAAAAGGAATATTTCGGACTGGGCGGACCATTGCCTTACCAATAATCACAACCCCAATCCACAAACAGAAATTTTCTTTCGAATAAAGGATAGGGAGAAGAGATTAATGATTGAGACTTTAATTATAAATAGTTTTCAGTGTATAAATAGAGCTAAAGGTATACAAATAAATAAATATTCGTTAGAAAGCTTTAAAAAAACTTTAAAGAATAAGGTTAAACTAGTTGCGACCCGTGAAATATTCACGGAAGTAAAACAAATTCCACATTTTTGTAAAGCACAAGATTGAAAAAGATGTTCTAAGCTAATTTTTTTAGAAGCCATGGCTTCCACAACAGCCCATATGTAATTTGAATATCGGCTTATTTGTTAAAATAATATTATAATATTGTTAAAATAAAAAAAAAAAAATTGATTTACCACTTTCGTTTCTCATTATGAAATATAATGGCAACCTTATAATGCCCTAAAAGAATAGGTTCGTCGAAATTGAGGTAATATTGACGGAAGTAAAACAAATGCCACATTTTTGAAATATCTTTAAATTTTTGAAAAACACAAGATTGAAAAAGATGTTCTAAGCTCATTTTTTAAAAGCCATGACTTCCGCAACAGCCCACATATAAATTGAATGACTAAGCCAAATTTTGTTAAAATAAAAGAAAATAAAAAATTGATTTACCAGTTTCAACAATAACAATAACAATAACGAATGTCCAACAGCCAATACCAATAATCCTATCTGGGCAACAATGAGGGCACGTGCATCGTCTTTATTCCCTATTTCGTTGAGTATTGAGCGAGCGGTGACACAGCCGAAATTATGTAAAAATCGAGGTTTTACAAACTCTCTGATAAATTTTGACGCATGAACTTCATGCATCTCAGTGTAAACTTCATTTTTGTGGGAAGGAAAATCTCAATGCGTTGATAATAATTGTGTAATCGCGATCCGTCGCGGTGAAGTGGGAAGAATATTTGAGATCATGTTTAAACATGGACGTGACGTCATGCCTGACGTGTTCCAACGCTGCACTGTGATTAGTTATTTAAAATTACAAATTCACAAATTTACAAAGATCCGTACAACTTTTGCCTATTAATAGGATGATTTCAATAAAAGCGACGTTTACGTTATTGTTTCAACAAGGTAAGCCAATGTAAATTATTGTTATTATTGTAAAAAATTTTTAAGATCTTTATTCTAACAAAGTAAACATATCAAAAGATATGTAAATCTATATTACTAAAATCTTTTATTTCCCTGTCTGTCTGTCTGTCTGTCCGGTGCAATTTCCTGAGCGAATGGAAAATAGAAATAATTTTTACAATGAAACGTCCGCGACAGGAATCGAACCCACAACCTTCTAATCCGAAGTCAAACGTCTTATCCATTAGGCCAAGGTGACTACTACTCATTTTATATTGTTTTTTGACTTATGTGTCCTTCCCCTTCCCCCAATCAATAATAAATGAATTCAACCTTTTTGTTTTTTGAATCTCAAGATTTTTTATTAATTTCGATCCGTCTGTTTATTTTTAATTCGAAAATGACAATTAGAACTATAATTGCCGAAATGTTGGAATATTTTAAATATAATAATATTCTAACTTAAACAAATTCTATGTGATATTTAAAATCAAGCCCGTGTACACGGGAGATGTTTGAATAAAAAAAAGAGTCAAGAAAGAAAGAAGCACTATTTCTATTAGATAGAATACTGAAAATCACTATTTATAACTCAAAAACCACTGAAAGGTATCAATTGTAATTAAAAAAAGAGTTTCAAGAAAGACAGAAGCACTATTTCTATTAGGTAGAATACTGAGAAATCACTATTTGTAACTTCAAAACCAATACTATTTGAAACTCAAAAACGACTGAAAAGTAAATCTATATTACTAAAAGCTTTTATTTCTCTGTCTGTCTGGTGCAATTGTTGTAATTTGTGAAAATAGAAATAATTTCTAGAAATTCACTACGGTAATCGAACATGCAACCTTCTGCTTCGAAGTCAGACGTCTTAGCCATTGGACCACGAGGACTACATTCATTAAAAAATAAAAATATATCATAGATATATGATTAACATGCTGGTTCTAAAAGCAGTCGTGGATTGACAGA
Organism: Thereuonema tuberculata; assembly: GCA_023159025.1. Taxonomy (NCBI): domain Eukaryota; kingdom Metazoa; phylum Arthropoda; class Chilopoda; order Scutigeromorpha; family Scutigeridae; genus Thereuonema; species Thereuonema tuberculata. The sequence continues at coordinate 59,124,224 of JAFIDM010000001.1, read as the reverse complement.
ATATAAACATCAAAAATTAAATTAAAAAAAAAACTTAAAAAAAATTGTTTTAGTTTACTTGATGTAATTTGTGTGTGTGGTTTTTTTAATAAATAAAAAGTTGTTTTCCGTTACATATGCGGAGGCTTCCAGAACGAAGCGACGGGTAGCCGACTAGTTCTTTTCTAACACAATAAGCATATGAAAATTATTGTTTTCTAACATAATAAGCATATGTAAATTATTGTTATATTTAGTGTAAGTTGCTTTGAATCTATGTATTATTTATTTTTAAAAGAGGCTTGAGAAAGTCAGGAAACTAATCCTGACGAAATAGTATGTAAATGAATAAATAAAAAATGAGATATGATGAATATAAATAAAGATAGTTCAGGATATTACCTAAGGGATCGTCCATTAATCACGTGAGGCTCGAAAGGGGGGGGGGGTTCGTAAAAAAATCACGAAGTATCACAAGGGGGGGGGGGGGGG
>JAFIDM010000001.1:59049854-59103753 GCA_023159025.1 Thereuonema tuberculata | reverse complement strand
AATTTCATCTCTTCTGGCACAGCTAGATTAATAATGCCTTGTTAGATTAGTAAAGTATATATATATATATAGTTCTATAATGGTAAGAATTATTTGAGGATAGATAAAAATAAAAAAGGTAGATTTTTTGTTTGTTTTTGTTTCTGGCAATGTCAGTAGGAATTAGGGTATCTTACAAAGTAATCCCTATCTTCTTGAATACACATAATCTAAGGTTGTTGCCATTCTGTGTGAACTGCTTCAGTATTGTTTCTGTAGCTTTCATGGCAGCTGGTAGAACTCCACAATCAAATTATTGAATAAAGGATGAGCACTATCATGGTAGAAATGTTGTTGTCCAGATGAGGGCCAGATTGTTTCAGTGAATTTATTCCTTAAAATGTTCCACTACTAAGAAGTAAATAAATGCTAGTGACTATAATATGCACTGAACAGTGAGTTGATACCTTGCCATTGATATCAAAGAAGAAAATTTAATAACTTTTGATTTTTTTCTGATGTTGTTAAAAACAGAGATTTTACACAGTAGTGGCTCCAGATCGTAGCATGCAGCCAACTATCACCATCTTTAATCCGTTTTCTGAAACTATTGGATTTGATGGCAAACATTGATTCTAATTCTTTTTCTTCAGTGATCAGTTGACGAGACACTCAACAAGATCATACATATTGCGTATGACAATGGTCATAGAGAATAGTCAATGTATGATTGTGATAATTCTAGATTGATATTCTAATATTTCTGGCAGTAAGATGATGGTCCTCATAAATATTGAAAGCATCTATGTTTAATGTTTCTTTTTTTTTTTATCACTGATCATTATGATTAGTAAAATGAGAGAAACTTGTATCCATGCACCAATGAGTGATTATTACCACTATTACAGGAAGCTACGGATTGAAATACATATCGCCGTCATTACGTTTGTAAACATTTGCCAATATTACAATTTTTATTTCTTTTCATTACTAAATAACATATCATAACTTGTTAAATATGCAAAATGGAAAAGGACTTATAGATATTATTATGTATAAAAATCTTAAATTCATGAATATCTTATTTGAATATAAAGATAACCATAACTATATCTTGGCAGCTTTATGACAAAAATCCATAATTGATTATATCAAATGTAATAGAAAAGTGCAGCTACGCTGCTAGATACTAGACTTTACCGAGAACCTGAAATTGAATCTGATCAATATTTAGTAGCAGTTCTATTAAAATTCCTCCAAGATGGTATTCTCTATGTGAACTTCAAAAGAAACTACCAATAGAAATGAATTGTAATATAGAGCTCAAACTAGATCTAAGCATTAGATGAAGAGTGAGAAATTTTAAAGAAAATAATCAATCAAGCAGCAAAAGAGAGTACAGGAATAAAGAAAAATTGGCATCTAAATAAAGAAAATTGTTAGAAAATGGTATGATTTTGGCTAGTCATAAATGACAAAAGAGAAGCTACCTGAAAAAGATCTATAGGATCTCCAACAGATGAAATGGAATAGAAAAGACATAAGACTATAGCAAGAAGAAAAGTCTGTAAAAACAAAAGAGAAATGTGGAATATTTTTGTATCAAAGTTAGAAAATGATGTTTTCAAAACCAGCACTGACAAATATGTAAAAATCCATAAGACTGTTGAAAAATGATAATAGACAACAAATAAACCTTCATCCAATACAAAAAGAATCCTGGTTGAAATATTTCCAAGATTTATTGATATGGACAAAGGAAAGATATTTTCAACAAACAATAAAGATTCCATAAAACAATCAATAATAATGATTAAGATAGATCGTGTATTGGAAGAAGAATTAAAAATAATATTAAAATACTTGCAGAACCATAAGGCTCCAGCAGAACATGGATTAAGCAATAATCTCATTAAATATGTTGGATAGGTTTTTAATAAACAATGTGTTAGATTCCTGAACAATGGTTTACCATCTGAAAGTTGGCAAAGAGCAATAGTGATGCCAATTCACAAAAAGGGTAAAATAAAAAAAATCCAGAATGACTGCTGGGTTTAAAATAGAAATGATTTCTGCAAAGGTTAATTGTATTGTGGTAGGTATTTCTTTCTGAAAATTTTGATAAAAAAAACTCCACAGAATTTAATGTAGAAACACATTTGGCTTGTAATAGATTACAAAAAAATGCATTTGATAAAGTCAATAGATCCAAATTACTGGAAATACTGAAAAGAGGATAACATACCGAATCAGTTCATCAGTACAGTAAGATATACAATATTTGCAGAAATAATTTGCTTGTATTAAAAACAATCTGATCTTTATGGTTGGAGACCTATAACTAGATATTATTAAACAAGCGTGCATGCTTTCACCATTATTATTTAGCATATGTATGAAGGAAATTAAATTGGGAATCGATAGACACTAAACATGGCAAAAAATTTAAATAAATATAAATTCGATGTAGATACAATGCTTTTTAGTGATGCTCAGTTTTTCATAGCCAAATCAAAATCAGACTTACAACTTTAAATGTATCTAGAAAAAAAGTGAAAACTTAAAAGTAATGACCTCTAAAGGAAGGGATTCAGTAAAGAGTATAATTGATTTAATAATTATATAATTGTTAATCCTTTTAACTATTTGAGATACCATCTTTTGTATCTTGAAGAAAAGCTTACGACTTTCAAGAATTAGAAATTTCTAGAAATACTAGAATGTGAATTTTATAAGATCCTTGCGAGACCAATTGTAACAAGGAGGCTTATCGTGCATGTATTAAAGTAAAGAGAAAGTGAAAATAAATAAAACACACTTACTTACAAACATGTAGAAGAGAGAATTAATTTTAAATTGTAGTGGTAAATACAGCGGTTGATCTGCATAGGACTTTTATTCATCTAAAAGTGAAAAGTAACATTAAAAAAGCACAAGGAAGCTTTCGAAAAATCAATACAAAGAATATCATATAGTTTTCATATATTGGTACTAATTTTTGTGGCTTAAAACTTATCTACAATTTTTTTTCTTAAAAGTTGGATATTTTATATAGCATTTGAATCAGTTCTCATCTTTATTATTCCTGGTATTATGTAAGACCCTAGTAACTACAGATTATCACCACAAGAAAATGTCAGATTTGAAACCAAAAAAAAAAAAATTAAGAAGGAAGAGTTTAAAATTGGAAGTTCAACAGTAATGTACTGTATGTTCGGTGTGAGGACCTGTTTTCTTAGGCTGTGAATATATGTTGGATTGGTTTGAAGTGGGAATGACACTTAAAAAATTAGGAGACAAAGAAAGAAAGAAAGAAACTTTTCTTATATTTGGATCAATGTAGTATTCATGCCTGAGGTTGCAACTTAACAAATATAGTTTTTTATTACTTCCTAAGTGAAGTTGTATTTTTTTTAATTTGATCTCCTTTTATATATTTTTCAAATGAATCACAGAGAGAGTATTTTGCTATCAAATAACTGAAGCTTTTTCTTTTCCTTCATAATTTATGCTTTTGAATTGTAAATTTGAATAAAGTATTCTTTACAATATACCACTGTCAGATATAATCATTAGTTTATGAAAATTAATCTAGAAAGTAAGTAGTAAATGCAAATATATCATTACTTATTTATTTATTTTTTTCAAAACCAATCTTAGGGAGATTACTTGTTAAATTCACTGTCTTTTTTTTACCTTTAGGCATCTGAATGAAGCCAAGCAACATTTACAACAAAATGCAAAGGCAATGGTAAGTTTCAGATCTTTCAAATACTATGAATCAACACAAGCTGTGATAATAATAGAAATGACCCGGACTGCACTGCAATCAAAAATATGAACTAAAAAATTAATTTAAAAATTATTAGTTTCTGAAACCAGATTACTTGGTTCCCATCCTGAGATAAAATGAAATTGCAAAAGCCCTGGAAATTAAGCAAATTAATCTCACCCTTGCACCAATCAGATGGAAGAACGATTCATTACAAGAAGGGATGCACAAACTGTTTGGAGTAGGATGACTGATCAGAGTAAGAAGGAGAGGGGAACATATGTTTTTTTCTTTCTGGGTATTGAATTAATACAATCCATTTTGCAAAGCCTTATTAATGGATATGTCAATGTTATAACAATTTGTTGATTTTATGGTCAAAGTTTATAAGAATTACCTAAGAAAATCCTTGCAATATGGATTATATTAATTCAGCATCCACGGAAAAAACAAACAAACAAACATATGTTCACCCCAACCCTCCCTCCGTACTCTAATTGGTCATCCTACTCCAAACAGTTCACGCATCCCTTCTTGTGATGAATCGTTCCTCCATTTGATTGGTTCACTTAAATTCCAGGTTTTTTTCAATTTCATTTTATCTGAGGATGGAAACACAGTAACAGGGTTTCTGAAACTAGTAATTTTTAAATTAATTTTTTAGTTCATGTTTTTAATTGCAGTGTGGTCTTGGTCATGTCTGTTGTTCAGTTCCTGCATGTTAAACCAATCATAATGCAAAACTATGATGTAATTAAGAAAGTTCCTGATATTGCCTTTCAACCCCATTAATACAGAATCCATGGGGCTGTTTAAACATAAATTTGCTTTTTAAGATTCTGTATGGAAATATAAGTCAATAAATCAAATGAAAATCTTTAATTCGGGTTAGGTAAATAATGTGTTAAAAATAAATTACCTGTTTGTATACATTGTTTTGATGTTGATATAATGATCCATCCTTTATGACGGTTATTGCTGGAGTTCCTTGGTAGTCTATTGCTTCAGATATCTTTTTAAAATAACGATAAAGCTTTGCTTGTTTTACTATTTTTTTGTCTTTAAGTGTTTGTTAATATCATCTACTGGCACTTTCTGGATCATCAAAAAATTGTCATCAGATTTTTAGGATTCTGTTCTTGGTTTTTGTTAGTTTTTCATTTTTTTCCCCTCCAGTTTTCTAGGTTTTTAATTATATTTTTAGGGAGTACCTTGCTAAGCAAATCAGCATCCAAGGGAATAATATAAAATCAGGCATGCTAGTTATTAAGTTGAAGTATCCCATTACAGGCCTTTGTGGCTCTTGGGGTCACAGAAGGTAAGGCTTCAGATATTTTAAAGTTGAGGTTGGATCTTCAGCCTGACACCTGCCCTTCTTTAACTCCCAGAAAAGAAACTTGTATCTTTTCAAAGAGATTGGGTGGAAGCATGTAGAGGAGAATTCATCGTGGAAAAATCCCCGACCTCCACAGGGATTGAATCGACCTTCTCCCAATGCTCAGTCAAGCACCTTACCATTACTTGATCACAGGGTCTACAAACCTAGTTAAAATTAAAAAATAAAAATTGAAATGAATATTTAGCCATAAAAATAATCTACTTTTATATTATGGTAAATAAATGTAGTAGATTTATATTTAAATTATTACAAATAAACAAACAAAACTTACTAAATGTACTTAGTATATACATTTTCTGTTTCTTATTAAAAATAGGCTAAACAAGCACTAAGAAGAAAGAAAACTGCAGAAAAGGTCCTTGCGAAAAGAGAAACTGCTCTGGAAAATATTGAAGAGTTACTTCATAAAATCCAGGAAGTAGAATCGGATAAAATGGTAATTGCATTTTTTTTTAATTCTCATTGGTTTCAAATTCTTACAAAAAAAATCTCCTGTATTTGCATATGTCTGCCGTATTCCTGCATCTAAATGAAAAGAATTAATTTAAAATCGGAAACAAATTTCTGAATTTGTTTGTTTGAAAATTTTAATTAATAAAAATAAATGACATTGGTTTTGATAATATATTTTTAAAGTTCTGGTTTAAAAGTAAACTAAAAGCATTTTTAAATCCACATATTTACAAATGCATGAAGAAAAATGTTATGGCTAAATTTTTGTAAAATGATGGGAAGACCTTAATTATCTTTTTTTTTTGCTACACTTTTTGTACCATCTCAGTAAGTACAATTATCTAAGGGCATTAAAGGTATGTTCCAATATTTGCGATGCTTACTAATATGCATTAGGAGAGAAGAATTAGAATAAAAAAAAAGAAATTTCTGAATTTAAGTTTACATCAAAGTAAGCAGTTCCCTGCTCAAGATAAATAAAAACTTATTTATCCTAGGATGTACCACTAAAGCATTAGTGGTAGGTTTAGATTATTAAAAGGAAAAGAACCTCTTACGTAAGGATTTAATCTATAGGTTAGAAACTCTGATCCAAAAATTAGTTACACATCAATTAGTTAAGCACCAGTTAAACAGTGAATTATTTAGAAAAGTTACACTACTCTCCCGTCTTTTTAAACAACTGTTTTTATTGGTATACAAGTATTTTTTTTCCTGCTTTATAGTATTTGTAAGTGACTTAAAAAAGAGAACAATTAAAATTTAAAAAAAACACACAATCATTTTGAGGATTTATTTCGTTTGAGTTTCAAAAAGAAGGAAAAAAAAAAAGCCTTAAATATTTAATGAGTAAGATTAAATCACAATTTTAAATTATTAGTAAAGGAGATCTGTAAGAAGTTAGCAACAGACATTAAAAATTTTATTGTTGTTAAATGTTCACAGATTGATTTACAGATATTTGATGTAGTTCAAATGAATTCTCCTAAAATAAATTTTCAATAAATGAGCAGACAATATATATATTTGATTAAATATAAATTCTTTTTGCATACTTTTTAAATAATTTCTCTTTTCTTATTAATTAATATTAAATAAAAACATAACTACAAGAATAAGTGAATTTTCATGATTTCTTTTTCTGTCCCACTTTATAAAGTTTGAAACTGAACAGTTTCTGAAATAGAGCTGTTTGAAAGGGTAGTTGTAAAATTATTGATAAGAAAGAGATGTTACATAGTGTTACTAATAGTTATTGTTACATTTTACAATAAATTTAAAAAAAATTTTTTTTTTATTTTTATTATTATTAAATTCACATGCTTCAAGACCCCTTAGAAAATTGACCTTTCCTTCTGAGATACCCTGTATATGTATTCATTGGACCTTCGAACTTTGAATGGTTTGATGTTCGAACAAAAAATTCAATGAAAAGTCAGTCAAACAAAGAATCACATGGTGTCGTCACATGGTCGCCTTTTCTCTCATGCATATTCTCTCTTTCTCATCTCGTAGGTAATTGATGCATATCGTGCAGGTGTTGATGGATTTCGCAAGACCTTAGCAGAAAGTGGAATCACTATTGATAAAGTGGATGATACTATGGTAGCTATTCAGGAGGTAAGAAATATTTTAATTTTTTGTTGTGAATTAATCTATAAAATTGATCTAATAATGAAAATAATATTGTTCTACTTACCCAATTAAAAATTCAATAATTCACTTGGGTTCGTTTTCCTATTAAACTGTTTTATGAGAACTGAAACACATGATAAGTGAATGGATTGATTGAAGTCACCACAGTTAATTATTTCTCCCTATTACAAATAGAACTGAAAATGAAAGATTGGTGTTGTTCTGGATAAATAGCAAAACCGATTCGTGTTGAATCCTTTTCCTGAAGAAAATCACTTAAAATATACTTTAAAGATCATTATTTTATTTTTTACAAATACTTCAAAAGAATTAAGTGTGCATTGATGAATAAAACTTGGAAATATGAAGAAGATTCCAAGAATCTGCTAGTTGGGAAATTGTTTTGAAACTTGAAAGTCTGCATTTCAGGAAAACGAATTAAAATAATAATAATGAATCAGCTTACAACTAAAGTTTGAATGAATTACTGTCAATTACTGTTAATTTTCTTTTGCATTTTGAATATATGGCAACTTCAGGAAAACATCTCGATCAAAATATGTTCACATTATCCTGACGGTCAGTATTTCTTCAATCTTCATTGAAATATCTGCAAACCTTAACTTGTGTAAAATTTGTGTTAATAATTTTGGTTCTATTTTTGAAATCATCCAATAAACTGACAAATCAACAATAATTCAAGATCTTAATTCAGGCTTAGAATCCACTTTGAGCTTTTTATTTTAACTGCGCATCATTTTAATTTATAAGATTGGATTCAGACAAGAAGAAAGAAGTTGATATTTATTTATAAATATTTATGAATTATTTATTGGGATTCACCATTCTATTAAAGGCAAAATTCTTGCAATATCTTACGTTATTAAAATCCTTCAAATTGAAATCTCAAGAGAAATTTTTTAGCAGCATAAATTACTTAAGACCAGGCTTAAGAGTTGTGTCGGTAATTATAAGTGCAAAGAAAAATTTTCCAAAGGTTTTATAGTGGTTGCAGGTTACTTTGCACTTGGTAATTAACTTTGCATAGAGTATCTGCAAACATGAAGGTAAATGCTGCATATTTCCAGATATTTGTGAGGGACTGCATTTTTGACGAGGTTATCCCTGTCTCTATAGAAACGACATGAACAAGGTGCAATTCCATGTGGACAAAGCTTCAAGTCATACATCTCGCACATCATTGGCTTACTACGAAAGAAACAGAGTGAGTCAGGGATAACTGTCATACCCTTCATTAGGATTCCAGTTAAATTTCCCGGGACCTCTCCTACAGATTTTTGTGCATTTGGGATTTTGGAAAACAACATCTCTGCACATCACCTAAAGACAGTAGAACGCCTTTTGGAAAGTCTGTAAAGAGGCTTGGGATACAATACCTCAGGATCAATTGAACAAAAGCCTTCTACAATGGAAGTTACGAAAATAGCGAGCTATTTTCAGGAATACGGGTCATCATATCAAACATAACAGATGAAGAAGGAAGGGAATGTTTTAGCAGGGTAAGCCTTTAAATTTGTGAATTCTTATCTGAATTCTGTTTCTGGAGGATGAGTCATAAGAATGGTTAAAATGGCTGCCTCAGGTTCCCATCAATAACTATTCAAAATGTCTTAAAAATGTGAAAACTTTTCTACCTTATTCTTATTGATCAGTATGTAATGTGCTCTTTGAAGCATAAGTTAATCATTTGTAATTCCATACACACCAACTTTGAATCAGACCCACTTAGCAAGCTTAATCTTAAGAAATCTTTTAGGATTTTATCCAAAGGAGAAAACTATTTTTAACAGTAAATAAAGAAATCGGATTAGCTTTGTTGATTTGCATTGCATTCGATATCTGCTTTAACACTTTACAGTCCAATTTTTTTCCTTCGTCACCCCCACCAGATCTACTTAAGGTCAAAAACAAAGACAATTTTCTGAGAAAGAAAATGTGATTTGAGATTTTTATTATATTATACTGTCTTTTGAGAGCTAAATGAATCAGTATAGACAAAAGACATCTTCATTTCTGAGTATCTTAGGGCCATCCATGCTAGAAATTGAAGCAACACATTTTTTTACTTTTTCACTTATGGATTTGTTTCACATTCATCTCAATTGCTTTGATGATTATCTTTACAGATTAAAACATTCACTGCATTCATTCAATGATTTAAAAAAAAAAATACTTTAATCCTAAATATTCCTCCTAGAAGAGTATTTTCCATCTCATTGCTACTTTTTGTCAACACTATATTTGACTTCAAAAACAATTTTAAAAAAATAAGAAGAATGTTCAGAATAAGCAGCAAATGAAAGTAAAATAAAATAAAGGCACACATTACCAAAATATACTAGAAAGGCAAGTTAAAACTGCCACTTGACTACTTCGACATTTGTGCATTTCCTTGTTGGACTCAGTCTGGCATTGCACTGGCAATGAATGTACTGCTTACCGAACTGAATTTCTGCAGTCAATATTTTAATATTAATACCATCTGGTAAAAGAATAATTTCATCAATAACTTTATAATTCACTGCAGAAATTCACTTACATAAGTTCACATACATATTTTCAAAAGGAGATTTATTTCTAGCTCATTCATGTTAATTTACAAAATTACAACTTCTAGCACATGACAATTATTATCAATCTAAAGCTGGGAAACTTTAGTCAGTTCACTGATACTATTTCTTTAAAACTTGATAATTTAATTACACAGTTATGAGGAAACTATTGGTAAAATGATCAGAAAAACAGTATATTAACAGGCAGGAGACTAGTGCTTGGCTATTGAAAACAAAAATTATGATTAACTTTACATGAGAAAGAGAATAATGAACTTCTTAATTTCAGATTGTTCATCATTGTCTCTTATCAAAGTAAACCATACAATGGTCTCTGCATTTTAAGGATTGGAGACTTCACTATGAAGTTACTAAGTTGAAAACAGTTGAAAAAGTATTCTTTAGAATAAGATTTCTTGAACTACATTGCACAAAAAAAAAAAAAAATATCATCATCAACTATAAGGGGTAAGTCTAATATTTGATTGCACCTCTCATACCCAAACATAGCAACAATCCTAGCAGGTGATGACTCCACGAGTTGTTGAATGTAGTTTTATCTAGATGAATCATTTTCAATCCACCAGATTTTGTAATTCATTTGGAATGTATAGCTAGTTGTAATGATGTTTGACTTACTGTTCCAAGTAGTCCCGTAGATTTTCCATTAAATTTAAGTCTGGAGATTTGGCGAAATCATGTAAAGCGTGCCAATTGTTCTTCCCTTCATTGTACCATTTCACACTGTTCTAGCCCAGTGCACTCACCAATTGAGGCGTTGACATGGGAAAGGTAGTAAGTAAAAAAAAAAATCATTATTCAGATTTTTCATTGAAAAGGTAGTAAGACATATCGCCAATGGCGTAGCATTTGCATTTGAGTGGTATAGTTTCTACGAACGATACAAGATAGCACCTCTGGTAAGTATACATGAGCTAGCAACACTGTTTTTTGCTTTCCTGGAAAATTTGCTTTTCATGACTTACTACCTTTCCCATGTCAACGCCTCAATTGTCATTTTGTAAAACTGGTTTATCCTTGCCCCACTGGTCCTGCCAATAAAGCTAAAAGGTCTCCAAAATTTGCACATAATCTCCCCATTTCAAATGGATGGATATTTCAAATAAAGATCCAATTCATTGAAGTTAAAGCATTTCCAAAACATCACGATCTACTACCAGCTTGCATAACACCCTGGATAGAACACGGAAGGCTTTCATGCTTCTGCAATGGATTCATCACCTGGTTTCATTGGAATAAAGATAAAAAAGTGATTCATTAGACTGTATAATATGTTCTGATCCTTAGTGTTCCTTGACCTATTGGAAATGAGTTACTCAAGTGCAGCAAATAGGAGTGGCTGCTTCCCAGATACATAGCTCCAAACGTCCATTACATGGAGTTACTGGTGTAATGTTGTTACCCACATCGATCTTTGAGGCCAAGTATTAACTGCTTGGAGGAATTCTGCCTTACACTGAAAGTGATCTACAGTTACTAGATGTGATATTCTTCAGTAATTTCTTGCTGAGAGCAAGCATTTCAGAATCCACTTTTGACAGTAACTGCTGGTTTAATTTAGCATATGCCATTGAAAACTCAGGACTGTCTATTTTAACACCAGCAAATGCAACTACGTCAGCTTTGCCCTTTTGACCGATTAAATGGAATAATGTCTTTTGCAACTGAGTAACATCTTTCTTAAATATTTATAGTAAATATTTTCACCATAGATAGTGCTGATGAGGTCATATGATCTGATTTGCATAGGTGATAAGTCCAATTAGCATTTCTCCTAGGAGGTGACTATTTTTTTGTCAGGTGTTCTTATTATCAAGCAGAATGCAATGCATTGTACAAAGATGCCATAACAGGGGGGAGGGAGTGGCAAATTAAGTTTTAAAAATCAACTCTAAATTACTGCATGTTTTAAAAACTAGCCATGCTTATTCCAAACTTTTCATCAAGTCTTGACTGCTGTACTACTTCTCAATAAAAAAAAAAAAAAATAGCAAATAAAAATTATAAGAGGAGGTATGGTAAAAAAAGGCACCTTACAGCTCAGCAGTCCTGCTTATTTTTTATATATATATAAATGTATATGTGTAGTTCCAGCATAACCTTGTGGTCTTTCTCTTCAGGTCTGAAGCCATTCCATAATGGCATCCTGAGGAAGGTAACAGGAAACCATCTCAGTATCTTTCCCAAGAATGGTTTTATGGTTTACTCATACAATCGTCGAGAGTCAGATACGATTGATGGCTTAAGCAAGGAAAAAAAAAAGCATATTATATGTACATATTACATAAATAATGAAAGGCCCTACATGATCCATAAAAATGTATCTGTTATATTTCAAATTATTATGGTTGAAAATTACTAAAATAAAACCTTTAATCAGAAATGGATATTTTCTGTGATTAAATGCAGTGCCGTGTTTCCCTTCAGCGGCTACAAATGCTATGATGATTTTTGAAAACTAAAGAAAAAGAAAGAAAGAAAGCTACATTAGCCCTTTTACAATCAAACCACAAATGTATTATTGTAGTATTTTTTTATGCTTCATTTCATTATGACTGTTACTTCATCCATAGTATTTTAAAATAGAATATCGTGTTATCAAGGAGTATTTTTCTCCATTACATGTAAGATTTACTTGCAGCCAAATGCATACTTTACAGATCATTTTGCACTAAGCATGTCATTGATTTTCAGTATTATGTTAAATGATAATTTATGACTTTATTTATAAAATGTTATCGTATAAATATAAAAAAAACTGTACATCGAAATAAAAACAAATAAAAGAATGAATATTGGTTTTATTTGATGTATCATTATATATTTAAAACATTAGTTTTTACAGTAGGCTTTCTTAAAATTATTTTTATTAATATTGTTTCTGGTATATTTATCTTTTTGTTTCTTTGTTTTTGTTTATTTATTTATCTGTTTGATTCTGTCAATACAGGTGTTTGATATGCATGAAGAAATACAAGACACTATTTCACATCCCATGGCTGGAGATGTGGACCTTTCTGACTTGGATGCAGAATTAGAGGAATTAATGCTAAGTGAGGAAGTTTCTCCGCCTCCTCCAACTTCTCCTTCTTATATTCCAGAGATGCCTTCACTACCAACTACTTCTACTCCTTCCTATATCCCAGAGATGCCTTCACTACCAACTACTTCTACTCCTTCCTATTTCCCGGAGATGCTTTCACCTTCATCTCATTCTAATGTAGAAAAGATCACAAATATGATGGATAAAAAGTTGAATTTTTCACTCTCAGGTATGTTTCTTAGTTTGAATAATATTGATTCTTTTAACTTGTTATGGGGCATTAAAATAAAGTAATATTTACATTCTGAAGCATTAATAGTAAAAAGAAGAAAATACTTAAACAAGGTTCGCATGCGTCCTTAAAAGTCCTTACTTTTACATTTAGTCCTTAAAAGTCCTTACAAATCCTTATAAATCCTTATTTTTATGCCCCAATTTTAAAAAGTCCTTACTTTTTACTCTGCCATTATTAAAAAATTTAAAATTTCACCAATTATCGTTTTTCTAATTCCTCCTCGGCGGCCCTAATCTCGATCGACGTGTCTCTCGCAGAATGGGGGGGGAGGGAGACACGTCTCGCGTTCTACGAATCTGGGTTGACTGCATTTGACGGTACTGCCAATAGGAAGCTTTGTTGCATTCATTGCGGATGGGTGTTTTTTTGTTACAGATGGTTTTTGTTGGTCCATGGTTCCATAGGAATGTGACAGATATTGAAAAAGGTGCAGCCAAAGATCGTGTTCACTACATGTCCCACATGTTTGTAGACGTAGATCAGTCATTACAGAGATTGTATTCATGTAAGGCGCAGTCGGTAATTTTTTGCATCAAAAATGCGCGGAAAATGCATTTTTAATAAACTGTGGCTTGATCAGGAAGATTATAAAGACTGGATTGCAACAGATGAAGATCCTCATAAAGCAAACTGATTACCAGTTTCATGGTGTGGGTTTTTTTCATGAATTTATTGACTCATATTTTTAGGAGTTTTTGTTGTGTTAAATTTGTAGTGTATCTTCTATGTTTTATATTATACTTTATCATCTATTAGGTTGAATTTGCAAAAATGAGACATTTTATTTAAAAATGCGTGCGACAATTTGTTAAGTTTATTCAATTTAGAGGTCCTTATTTTTTGGTTTTTTTAGTCTTTAAAAGTCCTTGATAGTCCTTGATTTTCTTCTAAGGAAATGTGTATGAACCCTGTATAAAATTAATCAGATTCAATATTAACTATTAAGAAAAGTTACAAGATAAGTTGCAGAATAAAAATAAGGTAAGACTGTAGAAATACATACTTTGAAGAAAAAAAAGACTCCTATTACATCTATGGTAATCAATATTTCGTCCTGTTTATTTCAAGGACTTCTTCTGGATATAAATAAATAAAAACAAAAATAAGGAATAAAAGAGAAAACCTTTTCTTTTCTCTACAATAATAACTCAATATAAAACAAAAAACTTCAATAAACATGAAATATGAAATTAACAATAAAAATAAAGTAACAAACACACACACAAAGAGTATTCAAAATCCCCTGTACAACTTTAAAGATAGGTCAGGAATACAAAAACCATATTCATAGCGGAACGTATGTCTGCAAATGCCATCTGAATGTGCTAGAAGGTACACTTAAGATTCAGAAATAAAAGACAACAAGAAAGGTAGACAGCATGTTTATTAGCCCTGTGTTTACAATACGATAGCAAGATGTATATTTACAGGTTCTCAGTAGGTGCTCAAAGTTTCACATAATCTCTGGTGCAAACGCAGAAACGTTTGATGATTGGGCACGCGTCATTCAGTCAATACCACAATCATGCCTGTTTACGTCGAATGATCCATTTTCATGCAATCTCTGGTACATTCGTACAGCAGCTCGTCCATTCGTTGCCCCATAGGCTAGGTGCATATCTGCCCGCTCAGCATTAGTAAAGTGATACATTCTACTCGTACAAAGCCAACGTCTCAGATGATGATGACTCACCTGCCCAACTAATACAATGCCAAACAGCGGCCTCCAGCACATTTGGGTGGCGTTTGCGGACATACGTTCCACTATGAATACAGTTTGTCTTTTATTCCTGACCTATCTTTAAAGTTTATACAGGAAATTTTGTATCACCCTATATATTTATAAAATGTGAGGAAATCATGGGATCCTGAGAAGTACTACGTATTTTTTTAAAAATAGCTTTTCTAGAATATTGTTCAATGTTATCAGGTTGTACTATAGATAACTTTAATTTGAGTTTCTAATCCAAATACGTAGGGTTTAAATATTCACTAGAGAGAAAGGAATGAGTTTTTTTGTCATTTCTTTGTCAATTTCATATCTATCATTACAGTGTACATAGGTATAGATATTTTTTTCACAATAAAGCAATTATGATTAAATAGACTTTTTATAGATGAATGAAAAAAATAAGAAATGCAGGTTTAATGTAGAATTACTAATTTACATATATAATATGTAAGTTAAACTATTCTACTACAGGCCTAAATGGTCCTTTGGCCTCCATTGTTTCATGACCGACAGGAGTAAATTGAATTTGAATGGTCAGTCTGACTCCCTCCGACCTTTAACCCACAGGAAAGAAACTTGACCCACATTTTACAGAGGACTGGGGAACCTAGGATCCATCCAGAGGAGAAATACCATGGGAGGAAAAAATCCCCAACTTTGCTGGAATTGGACCCATTACCTCCAACCAGCAGCCCATTGTTTTACCATTGGGCCAACAGTTTTGTTTTTTTTTTTAGTTATCTTTGTTAATTATGTATATAAAGTACTACATGTCTGTTAAATAATGAGATAAACTTTGTAAAAACAAAAAAACAAAAAAAAACTGAAATAGCATTGTTAAGTTTTGGCAGATGGTAAGAATGTTCAAAGTAAACTGACTTGTCATTTTTCACACAAAATGATTTCGGGGGAGATTGCTGAATTTGGCCAGTATGTAACTATGTCTTAATTTCTCCTGATTTTTATCAATAATGTTAAAAGTATAAGGAGTGATATGTGAACGAGTTATTACATTTTGGAAGAATTAAAAAACAATATTAGAGCAGACGTTTTCTACATAAACATCCAGATGCTGTGCAAAATGATATCAAATGTGTCAAAGGGGGGATTCGGGCTTGAATTCAAAAGATGGAAGACGTTTTTCATATTTACCAGAATCTTTGTTGAAATATGAAAACTTGAGGTTAAATTTAGACAGCTTGCTTCACTTGTTGTAATTTTGACTTGGAATGTATAAAAATGCCAGCTAGTTGACCGACCAAGTGAAATCTTACTTTTCCACATGAGTTTATCTTATCTTCTTTGTTTTTTGTTCTATATGCTTGTCTATGTATGTCCATCATTGTAAAGTAACTGGACAGATTTCAGATATATTTACATGCATATTTCTGATATGTATTTTTTTTTTTTTATAGTCCAAAGTATAGATATAGCTTGAAGTATTTATTTTGGTCTCCACTCCTTCAAAATGACTCTTAAATTCTTGCTAAAATTGCTAGGCATTTTTTTAAAAAATTTGCGGATAAGCATTGTACCAAATTTTAGTTAAAAAATAAGTAAGATTATTTCATTGTCTATTCTCCTACCTAACCAGTGGTAAAATTGATGCCTCCAGCGCTGCATGCTCAGTTCCCACTATATGCATCTTCAAAAAATGAGTAATGACATGAACTGTCCTGAGCGCTCACGCTTGCCCGAAATTCATACTGGAACAGAAATGATCATCGCTTGCAGTGCCATCCTAGTGAGCTGAATGAAAAATTTTACACCTCGCAATGCTAGCAAGCAGCGAGCAAAACAGTGGTCACAGATAGCAAATGAATGGATATTCATAGATAGATAAGTAGACAGCATAAAAGGATACAGCGGTGTCAAAGTGTGAAAACTTTATCAGCTGAAACAAATGATCCTTCTGGCTATTTTTCTGAAATATGGAAGTTTATTTTGCTTTTTATTTTTAATCATTAAGTTTAAAACAGTTGACAGATAGTGAATTGCTGTCATTTGCACTGCCTTGTTGCCAATTCCAGTTCTGATCATCTGCACATGTCTCTTGAACAATCTTTGTTCATGGTCTGCTCATTTTTTGAAAAAACAGCTTATATAATGAAAGCTGAACATATATCTAAATTAATTATTATTTAATGCTTGTTCAAACATAAACTGCATCCCTTTACTTTGTTTATTCATGTCTAAATTATTAATAATAAAAAAATAGACACGGTAACTGATACATTCAGCCAATAGAAAGTTAAAAATTTCAAGACATGAGCTTTCTGTTCTTTGATTACATTAGCAATGGGCTAATCAGTATTAATGATAAAATTGGCTGGCAACTTTATAATGAAGACTAAAAATGCTTTAAAATTTGACTTGTTTTATGTTTTTCAGCAATAAAAGTAACTATTAAAAATACAAATAATTGTTATTAAAAAAAATTGTTTCCCCTTAAAACTTCTTTGACAATAATTATAGCAGTTAGTTCATTCTGATTTTCAGTGGTTCTATCTGGAACCTATCTTCTACCAATATTAGTTTTGTGGATGTGAGTATACTTAGAAAAGGTATGCCACAAATGATTTAATAATTACTTTACTACAAAATGATGGTAAATTTCAAAACACTGATGGTAAATTTCAAAAAAAAAAAAAAAAAATCATTGAAAAATAAAAGCTAATAACAGCTGTGTTGGATATACTCGTACTTTTAATTCTGTGCTTTATATCATTAAACAATGAATATAGAATGTCTTTGTCCAATAGCAGTGAACTAATTTATAGAAAGAAATTGGTGAATGGTTGATGTATTTAATCAGTAGGTTTTAATCTATGGAGCTAGCTTAAAACAATTGTTATTGAACAGGTTCCTGAAAGAACTTAGTCTACTTTCCATTAAAAAAAAAAAAAAGCCATTTGTTTTGTAAAGCCGAAAACAAAACAAAGTATCTGAAATTTGCAAATTGTAATATCTAAGGAATGCATATGCTAACTCGAATTTTTTTTCTAACATTGATTAAATCCTCATTATTTACATGAATTTAATCACATGAATGCACAAACTTTCCAATAAGTAAATTAATAGGCATTGTTAGATATCAAAAGAAGTCATTGTTTCATTGTAATGCTTTCTCTGGAAACTTTTATTACTTTCCCTTGCATATATTGTACATAGATCCTGAATATGCTAGAACAGCAGTTCCCAACCTGTGGGTCGTGACCCACTAGTGGGTCGCGGAAGGGTTACAGGTGGGTCGCGACTTGATCCTAAAACTATCAGAAACCATCGAATAAACCATCAGAAAAGACCAGAAAAATCGAAAATCGATCATATATAAGGAAGGGATACGATACAAATATGGTTTTATTCTATATTCTTCTATTCCTTTATATATGGAGGTATTCCGATAAGGAAAGATGGATCGCCAACTGAAAAACGATTAGGAAAGGTGGATCGCCAGCTGAAAAAGGTTGGGAACTGCTGTGCGAGAAGATACACTAAGATTCGGAAATAAAAGACAACAAGTAAGGTAGACAGCATGTTTATTAGCCCTATGTTTACAATATGACAGCAAGGTGTACACTTACAGGTTCACAGAAGGTGCTGAAAATTTCACACAATCTCGGGTGCAAACAGCACCCTCTAGCACATTCGGGTGGCGTTTGTGGACATACTTTCCACTATGAATATGGTTTCTTTTTGTATTCTGATCTACCTTTTAAAGTTTGTAAGGGAATTTTGAATCGCCCTATATATATATATATAAAACTCTTAGATAATTTTAAGATCACTTTTATAGAATTTTTGGTTAAACAATGTTACAACAATGAATAAATTCATTATTAAATATCAGTAATGATTAATAAATGATTACTGTATTTATCATTTTCTGTTACTTTAATTATTAATTGACGAGGACTCAAATATACCAATGATAGATTCATAGATATATCCATGTGCTATATTTATCAACTCTATATGAAAGAGCTTTTAGGATTCTCATTATATGAGTGTATGTGTGTGTTTGTGTAACTTCCTTCATATCGCAAACAGGGAATCAGAGCCTGATGAGTCATATGTTGTTGGATTTTCCATGACCTGAAGGTTTGGGGAAAAATCCAATTTCCAGTCCAAGCCACTTTCGGTTTCAGGTGTTATTGACTGGATCAGGAAAATAGTGGACAAAGCTGGAGTCTATCTACATTGAATCAAGTAGCTGAGAATGAATATGATACCCACGACTAAATGTGGCCACTGGCCACTTACTCTGAGTCTTCCGAATTGGGCAAAACTGGGATCTAGGCTTACTGCATGAGCTCAGTTGTACTTGAGTCTGGAATCACAGCAGCTTAGATAAATGAATATTGCACACCAATCATAGTGATATCATTTTAAACAACGCAAGTGATTGATAGATTGTAAATTATAGCTGCTTTGTCTTATGCTTATTACAACACTGTGAATTTACTTGTTCAACTTTGCTTGCTTGCTGCTATTTTTTTTGAAAGCATAGAAGCATTGCTGCAGAATTCTGTGGTCCTATACATTTCCCTGCAATGCTTTGCACCCAAGAAATCGTTTATCAAGTATGATTAAGCCTAAGGTTATCACTCAGTTTTTATACTATAGTTACAATGCGATTGATTAGGTAGCTCACATTCAAGTATTATTCATTATAGTTTTATCTGTATTGCTTGGCACCAACTGTCACAAATAATTTTTTTCAGTTCAGTTCTGTAGGGCAGTGTTTTAGGCCAGTAGAAATTCAATTTTCTTACTTTCCAATAATGTTAATTATTTTCGTCGGTCCCTGGACATTCAACTCGCTTAAGACGCTCTTTCGAGCTGAACCCTTGAAGAGCGTCTTAAGCGAGTTTTACGATATTTTCGAAGTAAGCATTAGTGTGCTAAAGTTTAATTATTAATAAATGCTGCTACCAATAGTTTTTACTTAAGAGACTGTTTAGGAATTTGTTTTTAATTAACAAAGCTGCGTTTACTTTTTATTTAAATGTGTTGGAATCTTTGTGTAAAGTTTTGATATTTTTACAGTCACAAACATGATTCAGATTATAAGTTAGCCGGTCAGCGACTGCTGAATTGTTGCCTTTGTTATTTCTAAAATACGCCATGAACTATTTTATTATTGTTGTGATATGTCGATAGTTTTTGTTGCAACTAATACAACTTGCTCATTCTGGTAGAGTGATGTAGAAATAATAAATATCGATTGAGATTCGCTGTTTTCGTTGTATTGTTAATGCTGTATTTAATGATAGATCTGCTTTTCACTAGAAAACCTATTATTTTGGAAATTAATACAAATATCTCGCCTTAAATATTTTGCCGTGTGAAGTCCCTTTTAAAAAAATAAATTATTTAATTGCCTTCAGTGGTTCGAAGGATATTACGAATGATTTGTTATTGTGAATGAGGCATTATCAGTGGTTTTTATCAAATGAAAATTGACGGAAATAAATGATCATCAGTTATTGAGGTTTGAAAGCGAGTGTGTCCTTAATGTGGGCAACATAAATCAAGATATCAAGTGGCGATTTGGAGTGGAAACAGCCTAATGGATGTAGGTTTAATCTGCTAACGCCATTGTACATTAACGTTTTGTGTTTAATCTACGGGATTATCATTATCATCATCATCTTTTTTTAAAAATAAATTGCTGAGAATTTTATTGCTTCGTGGCACCTAAGCATTGTGATTTTTTTTATGAAAAATTCTGATTGATGTTTTTTAACCCTCCATTTAAATTTTTTTTTTTACTTTTTAAATTTTATTATTATTATTATTATTATTATTTTCTGAATGATTGAAATTATTAATAAAATAGGTTGTCTTGTAATCTAAATTAGAATTGCATTTTAAAAAAAACGAACTTGGATTGATAGTAAAATTTTTCAGATAATTTTTTAAAAAACGACAAAACAAAGGTTGAAGAGATTAACATATTGTAAAAAATTTGACTATAAAATTTTTACTATAAAGAAAATCTTGCATTTGTTTCGCATTTATAGGAAATACGAACAGTTTTTCCTTCATTTAAAATCGTCTGCATAATGTCAATCGTAATAGAGAAAGATACCAACAAATTATTTTGATTTTGAATTAAAATGATTTATTTAAACTTGAAATGTTTTTTAAAGGGACATTTGAATCCAGCTTAATATTAAATTTAAAACCTGATTTTAATTAAGATTTGGATAATTCATAGTTAGCTAAGGATAGTTAGGCTCGTAAACCAATATGTAGGTGTATTCTCTGTAAAATCTTTTGAATCGGGTACAAGAAAAGTAGTCTTTATTTCCTTTCAGAATTTTTTTTTTTTAATAGAAGTAATTAATAAACTGTGATTTGAATTTTAGAAGCTTGTTCTTTATTTTAGGTTAAGTCAAAAAGAAGCATTATTAGCACTTTCTGTAGAAATTCTTTTAAAACTTATCTTTTTACTTTGAACTTTCATAATTCTATAGAAGATATCCATGATCTTATTTATTCATTTTTTTTACTGAGGGGGGGGGGGGACGTTTTTCTCATTTTTTGACATCTGTTTTTTGAATGTTTTTGCGTTTTAGCCTTTGCCCATTATTTCCACATCTTTACGATTTATTGTTATTTTTTTATTTTTCATTGTTGAATTCGAATTTAAAGTTACGAAAAAATGTTGAAATTCATCTTTAGTTGAAGGCAGTGGTCGATGTTTGTCCGTCGATGTGAAAGCTGCAATCCATAAGCCTTGCCTGACATTAGGCTTGATAGATGTCCACTTGGATTGGGCCGTCCATTTGCCACTCCTCCGACCTCTTAAATGGCTCTCACAGTTCCCAGGACCATTTTTCTTGAGTCATAGAACAAATGAGGTCTTAACCTTTCGTTCTCTCTCTCTGATAAGTTAAAAAAAAAAAAGTGCACTAGATAAAATAAATAACGGAGACAAAAAGAAGAGCAGATCAAAAAAATGAGAAATATTTAAACGCTAACAGATTTAGGAAAAAAAAAAAAAGCGAAACAAAAACAAAGGAGACAAGAAGAACTTCTGATGTTTGTAATGAATTTGCTTGAGATATTGTATTTGATACTTTTTGAGGAAATAAAAGTATTCAAATTAAAAAAACGAAACAAAAACAAAAAAACAATTGTTGTTTTATTCGAGGTTAGCAGAGAGAATGTTAATATTAAGAAGGTTATTTTTTTGTTATTAATCTTGTTTTTTTTTTCTTCTTTACAACTCAAGTAAATTACTTGATTATTGTTTCTGTTTGCGAAATTTATATTTCGAATAATGTGTATTTCCCGATTGTTATCCAGTACAACTTGGCCGCTTAAACGAATCTTTATGAATCTTAATACTGCCGTCTTAATACTGCATTTGCCTTAATATGGATGTAAACTGAAATTGGATCAATTTGAAATATCTAGTAAGAATTTTACTCACATGTTGTCAGAGGAAAAAAAAAATCTTCAATTGCGAAATATTGTGGCAGAATCGAGACAACCAATCAGAAAGTCTCGTATGAAGCTGTCGAATGAAAATTAGGATTTTTTTTGGGGTTAAATATAACTGAAATGGTTTGTGGCTAGTTCGGTGGAAGATGATCACTGGAAATTGCAGATAAACAAATGCTATCTTAATATTGGCTGGGCATTAGATTACGGACAGTTTCTGAAAATACCATGTTCTATCTATAAGGAGTATTTCATTTATTATGTAGCTGAACCGCTGCATTCCTTCGGCTTCCTTCGGCAGTACTTATAACTGTAAGTCAAAAGGGTGATTTGCTAAACCATGTTAACAAAGAGGGAAAAAAAATACAAATAACGATTGTTGATATCTGATTAGGAATTTCACGACGATCTTCAGTCAATACATTAACATAATCTGAATGCAGTCAGATGACTGTTTCTCCTAAACTGGGCGACGCGACGTATCATAGAGAGTTGGACATTGGCACAAAATTGTGGTTGGATTTCGTTAACGCCAGCCTATTTGAGGATGTCTGATGGATAGTGAAGTTGGCGGATTGTTCTACTTCAGTCAGTAGCATATTCAAAGAACAAGAACTAGTTTATCAAAGCGTACTGTCACCACCAGGGCTGTTGCCGGAGACAGATTTTTGTCTGTCAGATTTCTGCATTGCCTCCCGTCCTGCCCGGTATTTTGACTAAACATATTGTTGCCGATATAAGAATGATTAGACGTTGTTTGGATGCTGTCCTGACGTATAGAAACATCAACATTTTTCAAAACGTCACCATTTTCCCTCAACTATCTTGTCGATGAGTCATTAGTTTTGATAGCCGATCCCAATATACGTTCATTACCAAAATTTAATTTACGCATAGTAAATAGGGTTCTTTTGTGGTTGGCCAAGCCGCAAAACTTCTCGCCTTTCAATGTTTGGATTTGGTAGATATCATCTTCCGTATTATCTGTCAACCCAGAATACAACTAGCCGTTGGATACCCACTGTAAAAGACGTAGTGAATCCTCAACAAAACATCAGAAAACGTTACATCGTCTGTCGGACTGTACTTTTTCATTACTTAACATCTTGCTGTATTCCAACAGGTTACACTAACAAAACTTGGATACTTTTTTTTTTTTTTGTTACGCATGAAAACAATTTTCCTCATTTAATTTCCAAGAAAACATGCTTGTTGAGATAAACATAAGAATACAGCCTAGTTAAAGTACACATATAGCATTAAATTACAGAAATTGCTATAATATTTAACTGTTTAAGGAAAAATAGTTTATTTCATGCATTATTAGTCTACTAAATAAAGCAAAGGCACATAAATTCGATACATGTGTCTCCCCTAATAATTTTTTGAACGATTAAATGGACGTTTTTGTTGATTGATTTTGTTTCAAAATATTTATGAGAATCCAATTGATGACGAAAAGTTCCCTAGAGACCAAGAAAACTACGAATTTCTTTTGATAGATAATTACTGCGTATTATTCCATTCTAAAAAAAGTATCGTTTGCACTTGCTTTGATATGATTAAAAGTAATTAGACTTTAAACCAATGAAATACTCGTATTTGAAGATTTAATGAACTTTCAACAGAAGGGAAATTTGAAGATATTCATTGTATTATATTCATGTAAAAAAAAATGAAGGAAAAGTAGGAGTTAAATTTTCTCGTATTTTCCAAATTCTGTTTTTTAGAGGTTGCTGGTATAGAATAAGTTATAAAACAAATAAGTAGTTTAGACAATTAGCAAAACAATTTTCCCGCCGTTTTCGTTTATGATTTCGCAAATAAAAATCTTTCAAGAACGAAGCATTCACTTATTTCCGACATTTTCTTTTGGATGAAACGTGA
Source organism: Thereuonema tuberculata (assembly GCA_023159025.1). Lineage (NCBI taxonomy): Eukaryota > Metazoa > Arthropoda > Chilopoda > Scutigeromorpha > Scutigeridae > Thereuonema > Thereuonema tuberculata. Next base: position 59,079,509 of record JAFIDM010000001.1, on the reverse strand, counting down.
TGGGAATAGTTAATAGAAATCCTCCAGTTCGAGTAAATAATGAAAAGAAAACAGCCGCTGATTTTTCGCTTCAAAAATCGAATCAGGAGTTAGTCCTGCATCGAAGTTATTTTTATTAATAATTGACCAAATAAACCAAAATACGATTGTTCCATTTTTGGAGCGTAAAGTTAAATAGACAAGACAAAACTTCCTAGACGTAAAAAACAAACAAGAAAACCTTTAGAACCGGCGTTCCAAATAAATAAATAAAAGATTTGCAGTAGATAATTGATGGGAAACATGTAAAAAATACTGAAGTAATAAAATATTTAAGTTTTGTTTATAATAAGAATAGTGATCAATTTTTCTTGAATATTATTTGTCTTCTATTACAGGAAGTCTCATAATTCAAAGTATAGTCTTAGTTTTACATGTAACTGAAAGCATTTTAGGTTTTTCATCAGATAACAAAGAAAAAATTAAATAGTATGTTTCTATATCTTCTACATTCAAATCACTGTCAAAAAAAAAAAAAGAGAGAGAGAAAGAAGAAGAAAGTGCTACAGTTGGATGAAAATGATGTGACTGTTTAAATTCAATTCAACCATGCAGGGCCCATCATTTCCAAAATTGTTTTGCTTTTAAAATAAAAGCAACGTAAAGTTTTTCTTGTGACTGCTACACCCATTAAAGAATATGTCAAGCGCATTCCCTTAATAAATATCAATAAATGAGATATTGTGAAATTCTTGTCCAGTGCTTTGCTCCATTAGCTAAGAGGAATCAACAATGAACAGACGACAAAAACGATATAGTGGTATTTGGTAATACCACTGATTTACTACGTTATTTGATAATAAAGCGAAGGCTACGTCTAAGTTCTTAAGGGTTCAAGAAACCTTTCAGTAGTCATCCATATCGTCTACATCCACAGATCACATATAAAAATAATATCCCAGTAAACTCTCAGCAATATATAAATGGCATAAGAATACTATCTCTTGAAACTGCTATGTTTTCATCGAAGTCTGATTTTTAAATAATAATAATAATAATAACAATAAAGGGGCTATTATTTGATAATCCGTCTTAAATTAATCGCTACTAAACCAAATTAAATTATTTTTACTCCTGTTCATGCAAAGAATTGATTAAATTTGAGGACACTGGTCAGTAACTCAGCGTCTCTCAAGAATTGTAATATTTGGCTTACTACGTTTTTCACTTTTTATTGTTATTAGACGTGAAACTTAATCTGTTTTTATTATTATCATTCCTTGATTTACATTTTTCTCCTTCCTCTTCCTCCTGTGTGTTCCAATGGACAAAATCCATTTACTTCCATTGGTGAACCCATCGGGAGACACATGGAAATGATTTCGGAGCATGCTGTGAGGTTGCTACGACAGAAAGCCGTTGGCTCTTTTCCTGAGGCACCCTCCCCCTCCCCTGTGGAAGAGGGGATAAAAAAAAAAAAAAATCAATATTTTCAGAAAGAAAGCATTTGCATAGTTTTCTTCTTTTTTTATTTAAAAAAAATATTATTTTCCAACATTTTATATCCTTTTGTTAATTAAACAGTAAATAAATGTAAGTTAAAGTTGAATTTAAATTTACGACAGCATCCGTTGTTATTTGCTACTGTTTCAAAGTTAATAACACTCTATGGTAATACACTAAAATACCGAACTTGAAAATTTAGGGCGAATTAATTAGGAATCTATATTAAACACTTTGAAAAATTACTATAAGAAATATTGGGTGAAAGATTAAGTTGGCAATAGAGTTGATTGGTTAATTAATTTGCACTCTTTGACTGTATGTGTTGGCGAATTTCTGATGTCCGATTTGAATCTTGAGATATCTTATTCATGTCTAACCACTTTTTTTTATTTTCTTTTAAATTTATCTATCTGTTCATTTTCGTAGTGAATGTAAAATGTCTCTTAATTTTTCGTATTGAAAATGTCTTTACTGATGTATCAAGTGTGGTGGCTTACTTTCAGTATATTCTGGAAGAAATAAAAATGTACGAAAGTAGAATTGACTTTTCATTTCGAGATGTGGTGAAGAATATCAAATGTTCCCTGCGCCTCCTGCCGGCTATTTTACGCTTTTGTCCACTTTAATTCAGAATGTACATACTTTAAAATGTTGTTTCTTCAGTAATATAATACTTATATTGTGTTTTTCTATTATTTTTTTAACGTTTGTTTTAGGGCTTCATTAAGAGAATGGTGATATCAATTGTCGCTATATATTCACGATATCGGATTTTGGAATAATCAGCAACAGTTTTGAATAATTTTTAAATTATATATTTATGAGGCTTAGGCAAACTAAATTATGAAAGCTTTGCTTTTTTTTTTTTTACATATTTTCCGAAGAAAAAAAAATAGGGTTTTGAAATTATCATCTAGTGTGTGTATATTTCCACCCCTAAAATGGACTTGAACAATTGAACGAATCTTTTTTATAATTCGATGTATCGTAGTTATCGTCAGTCTCTCAACATTTTCTCCACAAAGTAATGGATGCGAGTCTTTGTTTCTGTATTTGTTTTTACGATGACAACATGGTTTTGCTGTGGCGTCCACCACCATGCTTTTACAAGAAATTCTTTGCAAAATTTTATCTGATTAGTTTATTTCATTCTTTCATATATTGATATTCTTTGAAATACTCGATTTGTCTCTGTCAAGTGGTTTATGCTATTGTTGGATTTTAATCGTTTTAAGAGTGATAGGAAATCACATCTTAAAATGTTCTGCCGTCAAAGAAAAATAGACCCAATTTTTGGAAATCCGTACCTATTCTTCATTTATGTTCATTACGTGCTAAGAATCCAATTTGTTCTCCGCAATCGTAACATGTTTCAGAATCGGAAAATTCCAGCCACGACGAAGGAAAGCTAGAAAAATATGGATCTAATATTTACCTGTCGTAATTAAACAAATTTTCTATAGTGCATTAAACTTTGAATGAATTTCTTACAACATTCGCCTGTTTTTTGCTAATTCAATCGTGTTACTCTTAGTACGCCAAGCGAAACAGGCAGTAACTCATGAAAATTTACTAAAATTTATCCCCGATTCATATCTTTTCAATAAATAATAAAATATTCTTTTAAATTTTTGGAATTAATAATATAATTTAAATTTTTTTAAAAATTATATTATTAAATTCCAAAAATTTAAAAGAATGTTTTTTGTTTAAAATGTGTGTGTATGTGGGGGGGAGGGAAATGATATTTTGTCCGAACTATTTCTTTCTTTCTTCTAATGGAGATCATGAAATTGAATTTCTAAATAAATATTTTGAGCTAAGTTATAATGCCTTCTAATGAAAAATTAAAGGCAGCTATTTATTTTAATTAAAATTTGCTATTATCCTGAAGTAGATTAATTTCGATAATTACATGCAACGAGATGTATGTTGTGATCTCGTCATATAAACCGTCTCCGAAGAAAAAAGAAAATGAGGCAGGCTTTTTATTTTACAGTATTCTGTTTCTTTATTACTTTGCAATTTCACGATTTTCATTTTTTTCTTTTCTCTTTTATCAGAAGGAGAATTGCCGTCCGTCCCAAACCACAAGCCTGGAGAGTTGTCAATCAGTGCTGAACCCGTTGCCATGGTAACTGAAGAGGCACCGTAATCATACAACAACTAGGAGAGCTGCAATATCTTGTAATATAGTATTCTAACTTTTATATACGTCCATAAAATTTGTTTATGTTGTAGATGTTGTCATTGATTTTTTTTTTTTTCCCGTTGTATGTATAATCTGAAAAGTGCTTGTTCCTGTTTATTTTTGTTATTTAAGGCTGTTTCTAAGGAAAGCTTCTGTTTTTGTATTTTGTTGCCCCAGTTATTCTTAATTCAAAATTTTTTGTGCAATTGAGAACGAAGGTTATAAATTTGTCAATTCTTAATGCCAAATTAACGAAGAGAGAGAGGCTACATAAAACTTAAACAGAATTTAAAAAAAAAAAAAAAAAAGCTTAGAATTATTGAACTATCTTTGCTCTTTGCTTAAACCTTGACATTTTAGTTACAGATTTTTATTTGTCATTTACTTATGATCGTCGAAGAGCTCAATGAGAAGTCGAACCTGTGTACTCGGTTATTTTGCTGACTTATGGCGACATCTGTCGGTGAGAGAGCAAAGCTGACACCTCTTGGAACTTCTACTGTCGTAGCGAATTCATGAATCAAAACATTGAGAAATTTAAAGTAAATATATCAATAGATACCATCTATATTTAGTTTTCTTCTTCTTCTTGAAGTCTTAAATTAAAACGAAAAAATGCAGTATCTTTTCATTTTAAGACTGAAAAATTTATTTCATTATTAGTTACTTTAGCTAATCACAATCACAAATTTATTTGATCACTTTTTTTTTTTTTTTCAAGTACAATTTATGTTTTAAAAAGTATTTTTAATAAAAATAAGAAATTGTTTCAATTTAAATATGAGATAGCTGAGATACGCAATATTGTATTAAAAATTTAGGAAATGTTAAAAAAAAATATGAAATATTTTACTTAAGAGAAATATTATTTATTTAATAAGAAACAAATGTGAAATTAGAAATTGCATATTAACCTCGTAAATTAATAATAAAGATATGGTCAGAAGAAATACATCTTTCGAATTTAGACTGACTTTTTTTTTTTCTCCTTTCTATTAAGTTAGTAAACCATATTTTTATTCTGGAAATGATAGAATATAATTTCAGGCATCAGATTTAACTCATTTTGCGAAAATAGTTCTTTATAATAAAATATTATGGATTGCTCGTCTTCCAAAAAAAATTCGATTTTTAATACATTTATAAAAATACTTAGGACCTGATTTGGATTTTAAATAGGAAATATTTAAATGAGAAAAACAAATCTGATTTATTAATAAGTTTGAAGCCATTATTAATGAAAGAATGCTGAACAACTTTATTTAGAATTTAGTATTTGGATAGGAAGATACTTTTTTTTTCCTGTTTCATTAGCTATTCAGAATTTCAGGAGTGTTGAATACAATTTATTTTACTTACGGTTACTAAAACTTTTAGCTATTAATATTTGTCGAACATTACGTGTAAAGTGTAAGAAATTCCTAAGTGTGCAATGTCTCATTCAAAAAGTCTTTTGTTTTGATTATAAGTTGAAGTTAATTCTTTTTCACTTCTATTAAATTGGGGCTTGCTCTTTACTTACAGATTACATTTATTTTATAAAAAAGTAACTTAATCGAGGTTTTTAAAATTAGATCGATTACGAATTTCCCATCGCGACTTAAGCTTAAAAAAGAAACATTGATTTGCTTCTTAATTAAAGACGGTGTCTTTTGCTAATTTATTGAAGAACAATAGAGGCTGCGATCCGTGCATTGATGCGATTAACTCTTTGAATGGAATCGATTAAGGAGTTAAGCTTATTGTCTTATTGATGAATCTTCTTTCTTTCGAATTTCGACATCAGAATAACACCCGAAATCCCCTGTAAACTTCGGTGTTTTAAATTAGTTCGGATATTTTTTATTAATTTGCTGTTTTCAATACCAGGGAAAGTTAATTTGCCTTCGTTTTAAACTTTTATAATTTTTAGTGTAAAAGCCGGCATTGGGTTGATAGCTTAAAATGAAAAATTCACTTGATAAAATGTATTTAATAAAATAAAAATGAGATTTTTATAAAAGTTTACCATCGAAAGTAAAATAAAAATAAATAGAAATGTAAAGTAATAGAAGTACTTTTAGAATTTACGAATAGTAGATATATATAAAAATAATTATGGAAATCTTCCTGAAAGAAAGCTCAATTTATTTTGAAATTTATTTCCATAATGAATTTTTTTAAACTGCTGTCAAATAAAAGTTAAAAAAAAAATATAATAGATTTCAATTATACCAAATAGGCGAAATAAAATTACTTAATAATAGAAATAAATTGTAATGTTAATAAAAACAATAGTCTTATTAACACCATTAATAAATCCATTAAAAATTATTTTTTTTAATTAAGTTCAGAGAAAATTAATACATTTTTCTCCTGATAACCGTTTTCTGTGTCTGATCTTTGATAAGCTGAATCTTGAAATACAGAACAGGGCCTTTTGAAACTATAAACAAATATTCCAGTTAGGAAGTAACACGTGACATCTTTCATTTCAGTTGCTTTTAACTGGCATTAATGATTGAAGATTTCGTATGTTATTCCCTAAACGGATTTATATTTACATTACTGCACGTTACATGTACAACCAAATAATGGAAAAAACTTGGCGAAAGTTCACGACAGCTCTTGAATTTGAGAATTCTTGAAAGGAATATCCAAAGGATAAAGCATCACAGGAAGAAAAAAAGGAATAAAATTACCCACTCCCCAATTTTCACAATTAAGTTATTACGAAATCTCATTGTGTTGCTTATTAAATACGAACTATTTTATTGTCCAAACGTTCATTTCAATGATTGGTTTAAAAGTTAAAAAAAAAAAAAAGAAGTAAGAATTTTTAAAACTAAATGTCAAGGAAATTATTAATTTTAATTATGTGCGCCATTAGATATTTTACTATACTAGTTTTCTTGTGATTAAAAAAAAAACAAAAAACTAACATCATTAAAAGTTATCTGTATATCGAATATTTCAAAAGATGAAAACATTGCGAAGTAACCAAGAAGACAACAGCAACAGAAAGTAATCAATTGGAGGAAAATTCGAAATTTTGAAGTAATCTCTTACGTACAAACATTCAACATACGAGCCCTGTGTCACTAGGCAAACATTAATTAGACAGTCCATTTTTTTACAAATACACTGTCTATTTTGTATTTCGCTGTCTATTGTTGCTCCCAACGCGATGAAAATTCGTTGTTTTTAAGTTGGTTTCTTAAGCAACTTGTATCAGTGGCAGGTCCTTCTGTTTGATGGAGGCATTTCAAAATGCGTTTTTGAACATTTATTTTTGTAAATGCAGAATTCTGAATGACAGCGAAAATGTCTCCCCTCTCCTGGCAGAAACAGAAGCACATGTAAAGATGCTTTCGATTATTTTTTCCCTCTTTCATTTGTATTCAGTTCACTGCAGTTGCTTTAGTTAATTCGTAACGATATGAAAATGTTCAATCTTTTAAAATACCCAATGTTAAAGACGGATTTGTAAATAAATATAAACTTACTGATGCTTCCCCTAAGGAGAGGATACCAGATTTTATTTGCATTTTTTTTTTTAAGAAAGCATATCACGGCAATTTACATTGTAATAACTTAAAAACTATTTTTTTTTTAAATTCCATTTGAAATTAATAATTTCTTTTTCGTATTTACTTACATAATTATATATCAGTTGTTCCTACTTCACGATTGTTTAGATAAGGAGTTTTCCAAGACAGCTACTCTCCACATTTTATTAACCGTCAAAAGTAAAAAATGTTCAAATAGACAGATTTCATTTTAGTATAATTTCTAATTGATTGTAATTTAGTTTTCATATAAATAGTGAAATGAATTGTTTCTTTGAATTATTTTTAGTCTACTTAAAAAAATAAATAACATATTTATCAATGTTAGTCTTTTTTGTGATAATAAAAGACTGTATTTAAATTACTTTATTTAACAAGACTAATTATTTTAAAGTAAACTTTTGTAATAATCAATGTAAAATATTTTTCTGATGTGAATAAATATTTTTGTATCTGAGTTGTTAACATCCTTCGAATATTTATTTTTTTATAATTATCTTTACCATTTATTTGTGGCTATATGAATACATAACTCAAAATTTCATTTTCTCTTTTTTTCATTCTAGATTTTGCTTTTTTAAGAAAGTTTTGGAAGATTACGATAAACAAAAGTAATTTATGACCTAACTTTTTCCATTTTTTTTTATTATTATTCCCATAGAGTTTTTTTATAAGACTTAGTTATTTTGTTGTTGCTTTTAATGCAGATTTTAGTTATCAGTTATGAGGCCATTGCTTCAAAATGTAATTTTTAGGTCATCTGAAACTTCACTTCAGTCCGGTATTTCCGAAGACACAATGTCATTCTGAACGTTATAAAACGTATAATGTCTTTGGCAGAAGAGCGATCAATGAGAAAAGTTGTACCTAGTACTAACTGTTTATTTATTTATTTATTTTATTTATTTATTTATTATAATATCGACAGAGTACTTGAAATTTGGCATGTGGGTAGGTTCCGTAGTGTAGACAATGTAAAAAGTATAAAAATAAACGTTTATATTATTGGGGATGGGATGGGATGGGGGTAAATGACCATGCAGTATGTGTCGGCCCCTGGAAACATGCGTCGGCAAATCCGCAATACACCTGAGTTAAGCGGTCTGCGGTGCTTTCCCTTGCGTGGCGGAAGATGTTAAGTGCCATTGGCTTCTCGAAGTTTCAATAGTTTATACGAATTAACCATTAATTTGTAACTATCGTTTAGAATATAACATTAATTGGTAATGATTATGTGATGTTTTACCAAGTGGGGAATGTTTAGGAAATTTTAGAAAATAACTAATAATGTTAACATGATCGTATGTATTTAGTTAAAAGGTTTTTATTTCTTTTAAATAAATGTGAATTAAAATATTATTTAAAAATTTTGATTTTGAGACTATCAATAATATTTATCTTTAACATCTAATTTTAGATATTATTAAGTTTAGATTAAAATTAACAGACATTTTAATAAAGGTAATAAGAAAAATAAAGAATTAATTTTATTTCATTTTACTTCTAAGTTTTTTTACAAAGTTAACATTGGTAAGATACTTAATTCTTACATTAAATCTATATTTCCATTTTCAGTTTATTTGATGCCTATTTTTAAGTGAATTTCCAATTCGTAAATTTATTTGTAACTAGCAAAAATACTCCGGATTACAAAAAATGAGTTGTCCTGATGTGGATGACGAAGAAATTGTAATTGTGTGATTACTTTGGAACTTTTCAAGTTCGTAAAAATGTCACGTGATAGTTACAAATTAATGTTTTATTCCTATTTTGTAACTCGATAAGCCCTCGATATCAAATTAATATCGAGATCGGAGAATACAAGACTCCCACCCCTTTTTGCTCTTCTCCACATCCCTATCACTTCAAACCTTCCCTAGTTTGTACAAAATGACGTGATGATTACAAAGTAATGTATATTCCCATTTTATAACCTGAAAACCCCGTAAAGTATTCAATAAAAAATATGTAGGATGTGCATATCGAAAATTTGTTGATACGTGTTTTATATTTTGACAAAGAACACTCATGTGAAATTCTGTGTTTCCAACTAAAGCGATTTCAGAGATATGCGTACCCTTCAGGAGAGTTTGTCCCCCCCCCCCCCCCGTTTATAACCTTAGTCCAGCTCCTGGTGTAATTTTTTTTTTAAATTAAGAACATTTAATTTAAAAAAAAAATAGTTAAGAATATTATTTATTTCTAAATAATAATAAAAAAAGAAAAGAAAATTCATTATCATAAATAAAAACAGGAAAAAAAATGAAATGAAGAAGAATCAAACTTACTGCCTCCAAGTAAATTGAAACTGGTCACCATATCGTCAAAGACTAGCATTTAACCTCTGCGCCACATCAGTACTTCCATTGTAGAGACAGAAGTGAGTTAATAAACCAGTCCTTGAAAATTATACAAAAGTTTCAAGGGGATTAAATCGAGGGGAGAGGGAGATGTGTCCAGGTTTCATTGTAGCTGTTTTTTTCCCGCATAGTCGTAAAGATTAATTCTGCTCAGTTTGGTCCAGATCGGTCAAAGGGCCTAGGAGTGTTTAGTGAACAAAAACTAAGAAACTTCCTGCTTTATTAATTAACATTCATCTTGTGTGATATGAAATAAATAAAGGACCAAACACACAAAAATCAGTAAATAATATTTAAATAAATCATACTGCATTACATGTAGTATGTGGGTCATTCTGAAATTAAGTGGAATTTCCGTACAAGAAAAAAAGAATTAAAATCTAGAGAAAAATAATTATTAATATTTTTTTTTTAAATGACCAAATAACAAACTAAATACATGTACACCCTTTGTAGAGGTCAAGAATAAATATTTTTACCAGAAAAAAATAATTTATAATTTTGCTCCATGGAGGTTACAAATTGATTTACATTACATCATTAAAGTTAGATGGGTCATCCTCAAAAAAAGTTACCATGTAAAGATGGTATGAACTTGCAGTTCATAACCATAGATCCAGAGCTTACGTTTTCTGAAAGATAACAGGTATTTCCAAAATAAACAATTAAAGTTAAAGTGTTAACATATGACCTACAACATTTGTTGAACCCATGGAGGTTACAAAGAGAAAAAGAACTCACCTGGCAATAAAGGCAATCCGGTCTTTTAACAGTAAATAACACACATGAGATCCAAACAATCAACAGATTACTCAAGATCGCTGCCTTCTCCTTCACTACAGCTCTACCAGTCAACAGTGTTGTTGTCTAGTGAGCATTTTCAGAACTTTTATCGATGTTCCATGGTGGTTACATCCAACCCCGTAGACAACTTTTGAGTTAAAATTAGGCTATTTAAATCTTTTATGTTTAAAATGTTAGTTGGTGTAGAGTTTAATTTATGTAATTTTTTATTGTTATTGAGGTTTTTTTTGAAAAATTTAATAATATTTTTCGATAAAACACTTGTTAATGTTGAAAAAATAGGGGTGGGAACATTCCATGGAGGTTACATTTCGTACACTTCTCAGAGTTTTACTTTTAAATGTAAAATAATTTTCATAAAATAATATTGGGATCTTTTAAATACAATCTTGTTTCATTTATAAAAAATTATCAAGCTTATATAAATTAGTTTTTTAAGATAGAAACTTAGGGGGGGACAGAAAATTCCACTTAATTTCAGAATGGCTCATGTACTTCCTCCTTTATATATATAGATTAAGTTTTAATATAGATTCAAAATATAATTTATAATGGATCATTCCATACCAAGTGGTCCAACAGTGGTTGCTCGACTATTTTTAAAAAATCTGATTTTTTTTTTTTTGTACAATGACTAAAGACATTCAAAATGACTATTACAGTAGAGCCCCGATTATCCGCGTGCCGCGAAAATTTTTTTTATTACGAACCTCAAAAAAACCAATTTTAATCCAAGCCAACAACAGAGAAAATACAATAGGCTCTACAGTGCGAAGGTCGAACTGTAGTCTTTTTTCGGGTTATCCGCGATTTTTGTTATCCGCGAAGCCCTTGCCACCCAATTCCGCGGATAATCGGGGCTCTACTGTACTTTAATTATATTGTTTTTTGCTTTTGCATGGCGGCCAGATTTGTTGTACTGGACGGTGCTGTTTTTGCAATTTTAAGGGTAATTTACGGAAACTTTCTATTGGCTCTATTAACATGGGATAAAAAGCAATTTGTTCAGAAAATAAATGGCTACAATTATACTTACATGGCATTTTCACCAAAACTTAATCTCTTAAGATGAAATTTCAGCCTAAAGTCTTACCTTTGTTTCAACAATATTCCAGTTTTCAGGAGGAAATGTTTTCAGGAAGGGAAAGAGTCAACGAGTCACAACTTGTTTTACCAACAGGTAGGAACTACTTCTACTCATACACCAAGTTTCAATCCTGAGACTTGCCCTCCTTTTTTTTCCTAAAAATTATCATTATTTGGAAATTTTAAAAAAAAGGCACTTTTCAGAGCTCAGTATCTCAAATAGGAAACAAGATAAAAATCTGAACTTTAGGACCATAATAGTTCTGTATGATAGTATTATGCACAATAAATTTCGAAGTTTGAGATTTGACTATAAAGTAGAGATAATGCAAGGACAAATCGTCAAAAAAGCTCATGTTACAATACGTATGTGTAGTATTTAAATCAATTAATTTATTATTTCAATTTATGCAAATATATAAAACAATTCTCCTTTTAAGATAAACAAAAACCCAGATAAAGAAACCCGAGACAGAAGAAATCCCTGACAACAGAAGTTACCAACAGTGCGTACAACTGATGCGCCGAGATGGTTTCAACTCTTGTTCTGACTGTTGGTAATTTAGTTTATTAACAGTTAAAAAAACTGTTAAAAAAAATTAATTGTAGTACTACTAATTCTATTTTAAAGCAATCAAATTTTCTTGAAATAAAATTAATCCTGATTTTCATTAGTTTTCATTCAAACCTCAATACTAAGGTTTTTTAATACAAATACAGCAGATTTTGAAAATTTATTTACTAATGCAGTAAAAAAAAATGGTTTATACGTATTTCAAGGGGAAAAATTTTAAATTACGCATACTTATGGGGAATTACTATTGTATTGTATTGGGAATTACTTAAAACTCAAGTTTAATCTGCAAATTTTCCCTTTTGTTGACGGCTGATTTTGAATCTAACTTTCAACATTCTTCTAAAATTGACTCCTTCTTACTAATGACTGCACATAATGTAGTTTAACTTAAATTTAAGCTACTCACTATTTCTTGCGAGTTGTCTTTCACTTCCCGAATAAATCTTACTTTTTCCTCTAAAGAGTAACTTTTATTTCTTCTATTACCCATGGCTGCAAGAGAGAGACTGAAGTAAATGAAGGGAACACATGTTTCATGAATGCGAAAATTTATTCAGTTTTTGTCTCTGACTGATTTTTCATTAAAAGCTGCCCAGAAACCTCATGAATGTGACGATTACATATCGATACGGAACGCCGAGCTATTCTATATATCGGTGCAACTGGGGAATATCTATAGTTGAAAATACGTACAATTCAATCTCGTTTTCAAAAATATACTACATATAAAGGCGAATTACGTATATCTCAGAAATAATTTTTGTATATAATTAAATACAGTTTTCGTCATAACCTACCAACAGTTATGCACAAACCAGAACTACGTACAACTGGGTTACGTACAAACCAGTTTTTACTGTATATCTTTAGATTCATTAATTCAACAGATTGAATTCTTAATTTCTGAGTTTGATATAAATAATGTATTTGCTATCTCTATGAATGAATTTCTTAATTTTTCTTTAATTTATATAATAATTATATTGAATTTGACCTTGAAATATATTCTCAAATGAAAGAAATTGGGATGAGGGTGAATTAAAGCAGCAATCTTGCTAATTTATTTTTATTAGCTTATGAATATAAATTTTGTATTGACACCCCTTCTATTTCAAAATTTTTAGATGTATAGATGATTTAGTTATTTTTAGGCCGCGCGGTTGGCGTTGTCGCTGAGACACTGGCCCCTCTCCTCTGAGTCCCGGGTTCGGTTCTTATGTGGGTTTCGTGAAGATGAACGATCCGCGCTGGGCAGATTGTCTCGGCGTTCTCCCGTTTCCCCTGCGAGCCTACCACCATACTGTCTCAGTCTTTCTCTCATCTGTCCTCATTTCCATGGGTTTAGCACAATAGAACTACTGGTCGCGATGCTTGGCTTCCTGCTTCCCATTCACCCCATTCTAATCTAATCTAATCTAGTTATTTTTAATTATGATTGTACAATCGAGGATATAGAGAACAAAATTTATAAAAGTATTATTTACAGACAACTAATGATAATTCTTAATTCATTTTTTAGATTTAAGAATGTATTTTGATCCAAGTATTAAATTGCTTAATAAGACATTTTTATTTAATTTTAAGTTAGATTGCATAAATTTTCTAGTAATGTCAGTCTAAATTTAGTAAAAAATATTTTTATTAAAAAAAAAGATATCTTGAAATTAATTCTAAATTTGAAGATTTTTTTAGATAAGTAACTTATTACAGAATTTCTCAATTAAAATTATAAATAAATATATTTTACAATTTCAAAAATAAATTAAATTTCAAATTTACAAAAATAATAAAGTTAAAGATTTTTTTATTTATCATAATTTTATTTAATCATTTAAGATTTTTTTAGATAGGAATTGTTCATTAATAATCATTTAAGTTATGACATTTCAAACTTAAATCCTTAAATTTTAGGAAATTTTGAGTTTGATTTGATAACTGTTATCTATTATTATTATTATTATGTTGTTTTTTTTTTTTATAAATTAAAACACTGAAAATAGATTTCTGCATAAAACCTAACATTAAAAAACGGAAAAAATATAGAAATGCACAAATTCGTTTGCTTTCACGTCTTTGAGCCGTCATCGACGGCAATTTGGGGCAGCTGTTTCGTCCTTATTAGGACTCATCAGTCAGATTTCGCCTCGATGATCAAGCTCGAGGCGAAATCCTTTTATTAAATGTCTTTTGTGCCCAACGCTTAGCGGGCTAAGGTAATTATGCTGTACGAGTTATAGCGATTTTTCTATTGTCGTTTTGTTTTAATGGGTATCCCACTTCCGAGCGGGGAGAAGGATCCTATGGATCAAAGGTTTTCACGCATTCAGAGGTTGATCATTGAGGCTAAATCTGGCTGATGAGTCCTAATAAGAACGAAATAGCTGTCCCAGATTGTCGTCGATGATGGCTCAAAGGCGTGAAAGAAAACGAATTTGTGCATTTCTATATTTTTTCCGTTTTTCATGTTACATTTGATGCACGTTAAACCTTCTTACAAGAAACCTAACATTGCTAACTAATTATTTTAGATTAATAGATAATAGATCATTTTTAAATAAAGTAAATGAATAAAAAAGAGTATAGTCTTAGAGTATAGTGATTTTATTGTCTAAATTGTTTCTAAATTTTAATACTTTAATTTCCGTTTACGCCGCTGATGACGCGAAGATAGAAACACTGATATGGTTTTTGTTTTGGCTGTTTTCAAATTCCACTGTCCGCCTATACATACATGCATATACACACATCGGAAGCCTTGCATATGTAACGTAACAAAACTCTTTATTTATTTAACAGTTTATTTAGCAAATTACTGTCGAGATGGAGATGGCAGGGGAAAGCATTGCAGACCACTTAACTCAGGTGCACTGCGAATTGCCGCCACACACTTCATGTTCATTTCTCCCTCCCCCCCAAATAAAAAAAGTTTATTTTTACATTGTCTACACTAGGAAACCTAATCACATGCTCAAATTTCAAGTTTGAGCATGTTTGGAAGTATACTACTACATATTTCGAACAGATACACACACATATCCACAAATTTCTTTATAGATATATAAAGAGCCGGACAGTGGTATGAAATTTGAAAATGCCAATAAAAATAACAAATCACTGCCTGAAAATGCCAAAACAAAGATCAGATCACTAGATATATATATATAGATAGATAGATAGATAATCTGTTTCTAAGAAAAATCTTATTAGTACATTTTGTTCTTTTGCTCAGGAATCTGTTTAACAAGTGACTTTTAACCTAAAATAATTGAAGCTTCGAACAAGTAAGAAGTACCTACCGAACCTAGCTATCTATAACTATTCAAGACAGAAAAGAAATTAGAAACTACATTAAAGAAAGAAATAAAACTTAGAGAAATAGTCATCGCTTTTATAAAGTTAACATTGCTTTGGTAATTTGATACTTCTTTATCCTTTTGTATTTGTAGAAAGTTGCAGAAGGTCATATATAAGATGTTACTTTGAAGAGAAAGAGCTAAGTGAGGAGATAAGAGAGTTTCCATCCAAAAACAACAAAGACCGTCTTCAAAATATCGAGGAGGTGTAACCGAAATCATCTCAAACAACCGTCCAAAACAGAAATAAAGAAAATATGTTGAACTCTTTAATCTTTTCGAAATTTTGGAAAAAATAGAGCTCCCCCCGCATCTAATATACGTCATGCATTACAGCTATAAGATGCAAATTGCAAAAATTGAGTTTAGATTTGAACTATGTCATTTGGATTTATTGCTACTGGGTAATCATTTTTCCAAAATAACGAATTTATTTGCCGATCATTTTTTCCTTTGTACACCATCTGAAATCACTGAAAATGACTAAAATCTTATAAGTATTATTCTTAAAGATATCGTCAAAAAATCGGTGTCTTAGTTTGATTGTCTTATTCTGTTTTTTGCTTTTAAATCGTTTCAAGTCTGTCTTCGAAATTTATCAAGACATTCATTTTGGAAGATTGCCTTAAATTGTGAATCAACTAATTTAGATCGATTAATTGTTAGGAAAGCAAGTTAAAGAATGCCGTAGACCAAACTTTTTGAAAGTTAACATATTAATTAATGTGTATTAAATTAGACTAACAATCGAATGTGTTAAAAATACACAAAAATATAAATGGGACACAATTAAAAAGCGCCACTAGCTTCCACTGCCTCTGTTGGACGTCAATCTTCTTCAAACGCTGAAACCAATAAGTCAATTTGCATTACCGAATGAAAAACAAACAAACAGAATAATAACATAGACTAATACAACTAACCATATCTATGAAAAAAAAAAAAGAACGGACTCTGAGTATGTAACCCGTATCCTGCTGCTTCATTTGATAATTTCTTATTGTAAGGATGTACAATTAGGATGTACGGAACATTGATTAAGAAATGAAAACTATAAATTTCTTTCTTATCAACAGTGATTCTTTAAATTTTCTTAGGAAATCTTTATCTTTTCTATCAATAACTTAACTGTTATCCGTGCGAAGAGTATGTCCAGTTACATAGACATGCGATATAATAATTAGGAATACCTTTATTTAATAGCATTAACATGTTCCTTGAGACGGACAAACAATATTCGTTTTGAATCAACAACGTAAGTTTTACATACACTTTTCCTAAGCATTTAATACCATATACACAGTTATTTAACAAATTGTCTTTTGTGGCTCGGGCGTTGTCTTTATCTTGTTAATAAATAGTCCAGTCAACAGGTAGTTTTAGGTAGAAAAAGGTCGGAAGTTAATGAAACTTTGGGATGTTGTTCAGGGACGGTTAATTAACATTTTCTCAAGTTTTTGACCTCGAGGACCCTGTGCGAAAAGAGGGGGGAGGGGGAAACTGCCAAAATTTCGACCTTTCTCCGGTTTTTCCTCAATAACTTTTTTCCCTTACGTCCTATGGCAACAGCATCCCTATACTATTTTGTAGAACGTTAAATTTCCTACAACTTTCACTATTCAAACATTGTTTGTATGTCAATTCGGGATATGGCGCTTCGAAAAAAATGTCATTTTTCAAAATTCGCAAAAAAATGCCCAAAAATGCCGAATTTCACCTTATTTCTTCTGTTATACCCAAATTATGATGAAATGTTGTTGTAGTTATGGTTCCTGGTTACAATAACTAACTTTGGACACCCCCCAAACCCCCCCCCGCTCCCCCCTTTCCCCACCCAACCTCAATTCACAAAAGCTAATTTTCTTCTCTGATGGAAGCCAACCATATTCACATCACGTTGTTATTGATATTAGTAACTTTTCGGATCGATACCCCCCTCCTTCAACTACAAAATTATCCCAGAGCATGTTTAAAATAAAGACGTAGTCCTTTCGTGGAAAAAAATTAATGAAATTTACAATATTAAGGTATTCACAAGGCATACATTATATTGAGGAATAGAGATATTATTATTGAAAGGTACTCATATTAACATGTACATGTCATAGTAGGTACTCATTTGTACTCATTACAGTTCATGTCGGGATTTCTTAGCCGTTGATTCTGCATCTAACCACTAGTCGTCCTCCTGAGCGATCAAGCTGTCAATGACGTCCTCGCCGTCGTCGTATTCATCTACTATGTCTGGTGAGTCCTCGTTCAAATCATTTGCGGGGGCGTTTTCGCAGGAGTGGCCTGTGCAGTGCTTGCACATTGCTGAGCACCAGAGGCCTGCTTTCTTGCAGCTGCAAGCTCCGGTGCTACAGCCTTTGCTTCACTTGCAGGAAACAATCTGGAGGATGTCATCCGGCGCAGCATTTCTGTTTGTGGGGATTGGTAGTACCCCTCGCGTGGTTAGGCTCCAGCCCCAAACTGATGGGAGAAGTTCATTGCCTAATCACGCCTGTACTTGCTGGTAAGTGCGGAGGGAGTGGTACTTGGCAGCGTCCCTTGTTGGTGGTAGGCGGGCTAGTTGCAATTTAGCCTTCGTCACTGATCGTGTGAATAATCGGTACCGCAGGTCGTCGAGGTTGTCATTGTTAATGTCGCCTCCATAAACTGCTACCAAGAACTTTTCTCCAGCGTCGCTGATCTGCTGAGGAGTAGCGTTTGGTGTGAGAAACGGAGCCACTGCTGCAGAGAGGGAGATATTCTTTATGTAGGCGCTGCAAATTTTGTTCTTCCCCAATCCATACGGTGCTGACGTGGTATCACAACCATTCACTACGTGGAGAAAAAGTATGTCCTTGAGGGGAAAGGAGCAGTAATTTTACGAGTAGAAGACACCTCTTCCACTTTTCTGAAGATAGATGTTTTTTGTGGACATACCTAATGCTGTCAACAGAATAAGTATGTCCAAATCTTCAGCAGTAATGATGACGCTGCCGAATTCGCTGGCCTTGGATATGGCGGTGTTGACGATCATCACGTCGGCGGTCTCATATGCCTGCTTCCCTTCGATGCTAGCATTCACCATTCGTGTCATCAACATCGAAATGAATGCGCTCTTATTGTGATTGTTTGCCAAGAACTTTTCTTGTGCTATGGTCACCATGATAGATGAGGAGAACACGACTTTGGTTGCTAATTGTAATGCACAACGGCGAGCTCGTTCTGCGGCTTGGGTGCTTTAATAGCCGGCGTTAGTGGGGTATCCATCAAATACAACAATCACATTGCTACCAAAGTGTCTCTGCGCGTAGTTGATGTACGTAGAGCACAGAATCTCGAATGTGGTTGTGGGAGTTTTGTTCCACACCACTTTATGTCACAGGTATCCTCCATCAATCACGTTACATTTCCTGTTGCCAAGGTTGACTTCCTCTATAGGAGTGAAGAGTGAGTACATTGCAGACTTTGTTTCCTTGCGCATTCCCTCCTCATTGAAGGGTGCGAGTTCAAACTTGAAGAGTTCTTTCAGGTCTTCTTCGGATTTTTTGGCTATGCAGATACGCTAGAAGAGAGTGAGAGGATCGACAGTGAATTTTTTACCAGCAATTTTCAACGAGTAGGCAACGGAAGCGAGAGTCACGACCTTATCCTTCCGTTTCAGTTTCAATTCTTCAAAATTTCCCCCCACCAGTTTCTTCATGCATGATATGCCTATTTCTCGTGCTAAGTGACAATTCGCCATGACCAATGATTCCTGTGCTCAGAGAAACTATCGCCTGGATGTGAAGGAATGGGTGGGTGTTCAGTGAACCATGCGTGCAGTTTCCCAGTGTACGTGTTGTCTCACTACTCGGGTTGGTCTCATGTCCACAAGCTGTTTAGATGTCTCTGAGGGAACATCAGCGAACAATTCTATTTATTCACAAATGCTTTGAAGGCATAGCATGCCCAATGTCCATCTAGCAAGCACAGAATCACTTACACCGCGTCCACAAGTGAGTCCTCCACAGCTTTTCATAGAAATTGTGAAAATTGTAGTAAGTAAGTCGACAATGTAATATTGTGGAAGTGTGAAACCGGGGTGTCGGAAGCCTTACTTACATACCATAGGTACCTATGACCCAGCAGCCCTGGGATAATTTTGTAGTTGGGGAGGGGGTTATCGATCCGAAAAGTTACTAATATCAATAACAATATGATGTGAAAACGCCACCGCAAATGATTTGAACGAGGACTCACCAGACATAGTAGATGAATATGACGACGGCGAGGACGTCATTGACAGCTTGATCGCTCAGGAGGACGACTAGTGGTTAGATGCAGAATCAACGGCTAAGAAATCCCGACATGAACTGTAATGAGTACAAATGAGTACCTACTATGATATGTACATTTTTTTATGAGTACCTTTCAATAATAATATCTCTATTCCTCAATATAATGTATGCCTTGTGAATACCTTAATATTGTAAATTTCATTAATTTTTTTCCACGAAAGGACTACGTCTTTATTTTAAACATGCTCTGGGATAATTTTGTAGTTGAAGGAGGGGGGTATCGATCCGAAAAGTTACTAATATCAATAACAACGTGATGTGAATATGGTTGGCTTCCATCAGAGAAGAAAATTAGCTTTTGTGAATTGAGGTTGGGTGGGGAAAGGGGGGAGCGGGGGGGGGTTTGGGGGGTGTCCAAAGTTAGTTATTGTAACCAGGAACCATAACTACAACAACATTTCATCATAATTCGGGTATAACAGAAGAAATAAGGTGAAATTCGGCATTTTTGGGCATTTTTTTGCGAATTTTGAAAAATGACATTTTTTTCGAAGCGCCATATCCAGAATTGACATACAAACAATGTTTGAATAGTGAAAGTTGTAGGAAATTTAACGTTCTACAAAATAGTATAGGGATGCTGTTGCCATAGGACGTAAGGGAAAAAAGTTATTGAGGAAAAACCGGAGAAAGGTCGAAATTTTGGCAGTTTCCCCCTCCCCCCTCTTTTCGCACAGGGTCCTCGAGGTCAAAAACTTGAGAAAATGTTAATTAACCGTCCCTGAACAACATCCCAAAGTTTCATTAACTTCCGACCTTTTTCCACCTAACCCCACTTTTTCCTACCTGTCGACTGGACTAAAAGTGAGGCATCGTAGTCTTTTCTATATTGCTATCCGTATGTTATGATGCGCTAAAATTGCTGTAATTTGTTGGTAAAGTCCTGAATGTAGGGACTCGCCATATAAGTAGAAGGTTTATTGTATTTCTCAAGATTATAATTAATTTTTATTGTGCTACCTTATGAAACTTCAGCTTTATAAGCCTGGTTTCCGTTGGTCATTTTAGCGTTTGAAGCAGATTGCCGTCCAATAGAGGCAATCGAAACTAGTCGTGCTTTTTTTTAATTCTACTATTTTATATTTTTGTGTGTTTTTAAGGCATTCCATTATTTATTATGAAGCCTTCTATTGTCATAGCAACCGAATAGTAGGGAAGTAAATAAACATTACTTTCTAAAATTACCTGACAGCAAAGATTACCTTTAACAGAATATCAATAACATATCATTTCAATCACAACGTTCCCAGTGGGGAGCCTTCCTTGTGGATGGATTCCCTGAGGGTGGACTTCTCCTTATTTGAAATTATGTTTTGTTCTCTCTCCTAACGAATTAACTTAAGGGTGATTGAATTGGAAAACAAAAATAGAACAAGTAAGGATTTTTAATATCGATTTCCAATTGAAATAAGAGTTAATTGTCTTGAGATTGTAGGGGACGTGGCCTGCATTTGACTGCATTTATTCGTTTCCTTCTTCGTCCTAATTGGTTTTCGTATCCGAGGAAAAAATTGAAAAACAAGTCGAAGAGTTGTCATAAATATTATTACAGTAATGTTCGTGAGTTTTACACGCCTGAGTATAAACATAAATACGACAAGGTAATACTTGTTTGGAGTAAATGTCTTTTAGCATCCCTTAAGAAGTCAGAAAAAAAGGAAAGTTCTTTCAATCTCCTTTCCTTAAAATGTTGCATTTTTAATTTTCTTTTCTTTTTTTACTATTTTAACGACTTTTAATAAAAAAGAAAAAGTATCTATAACTTATTTGCAAATTGTATCTTAAAATTCTATCAATCTACTTTCAAATTTTTCGTTTGGTGAAATTTGACTAAATTCTCGTTTCCATAACTTTTTAATTACTAATGCGCAAACTAAAAATGCGTTGCGATGCATTCTGGATGTCATTAGAATTTCATTATTTCCTATCGATGAGATTTAAGTTGATTTTTAAATTGTTTTGGTTTCCTGTCGGAATTTGTGTTCCAAGTTTCGGGAACTTTCATTCAAGTTTATAATTTTCATTCCAAGTTATAAGAAAAGAATAGACAGACAAAGTGATTTTAATGAGCCTAAATTTAATTAGGGAAAAATTGATAGGACTTAAGAATTAACATATTTAAATTGTTATCCTGATGAATGTCTGTCCTTGGTGAGTTTATAACTGTCTTGAGGAGCTGATAAGTAGTTGTTTCATATGGAAGACTCAACTGGTTATCCTGTAGGAATGTATGGATCCACATATTAAGTCTGGAGACCAAAAATTACATGTTCTGAGAGGTCTCGCCTATGGTAACCTAAAAAAAAATAAGAATCTTTAAAAACCGAAGTTTCTTATTGATTTTGCATAATTTTATTGAAACCACCATTGCTGCTAAGGTTCTGGCATCACGACAAATCAACAACAGGTTATTTTAGGACGTGGAATGTTTAAGAAAATTGTCTGTTTGAACACTTATTTTTTGAATAAAAAATATAAAGTTGGCTTGCTAAGTAAACATTGTTTTTACTGAATGACTTCTATTTAATCAGCATCATTATAAATTATAATTACAGTCAAATCAGTATAAGTATAGGCCTAAGTGGTATCAAAATCTTTATCAATGTGAATATACCAGCCTGTAACATAATTTATTGGGATAAGCAAACCATCCTTCAAAAATCTAAGAACTGAATAAACTATTTAGAACAAATAGGGGAGACCGGGGCCAAGTGGACCTAGGGGTAGAGTGGACCGTTGACTTTAGTAATTCGTGTTATCGCTAGAATGCGCCAAAAATCGGAAAGAAGGTTGTTGCCATTGTGGCGCTGCTACCACAAAAGCGTCAGTGAATTCGGCTTATTGGTGACAGTGAGGTGATCGATTGTTTTGTTTTTGACCAGGTAAGTAAATGTTTAGTGTTGTTTTTACTTTAATATTGCCGTTCAGCGATGCATTGAATAACATATCCGTAATATTCATATTGAAGGTGGTAATCTAAAGATCATTTTAAGCTGTAGTATGAATTGAATACTTAAAGTAGTCGATAGTTACAACTGAAGGAAACGCCAAAAAGGCGATGGGGCAGAGTGGACCGAACGACACGGGGCACATTGGACCAGTGGTCCACTCTGCCTCGCTGTTTTTATAATAAAAAATTTTGGCACTATACATTATATTTTTTTTCTATATTATATATTTATTAGGCCTATTATATTATATTGTATTACATTATTATATATTATATTTTTTTTATATATTTGTTTATGTAGGCTATCATATATTGTGTATGGCCTATATTATTAACGGATATTACCCCTTTAGTAATTCCTCTCAGCAAGTACCGTAATAGGGGAAGACTTCGCGCGAAGGCATCTTAATCTTCGAAAATAGCCAATTTACACATTTAAGTGTTGTTAAATTCTAATTAAAAACTAAGCAAACTGTCATGTTGTGGAATTGGCAACATGACACGATTAAAATCTTGATCTCTGAGGGAATACATTTTGATTTTTAATAATTGTATTGTTGTAATTATGTATTTGAATTTTTGTATTTGGTAAAGTCTTCTATATTATTACTGTGATATTTCATGGTTAAATATTATTTTAATGGTTTGAGCTTATTTAGAAAACAATATGTGCGAAAGAAAAAGAAAAACTTCGACAAAACAGTTGTGCGTTGATTGAGTGATCACGTGGTTTTATCTGTTTCGTTTTCCCATGGGAACAAAAGGAGAAAAGTTAAGTACACTCGGGCGGGAAAAATCAGATCAGTTGATGAATGTGAAACACACGGGCAAAAAGTACAGCCAATCAGTCTAAACATTTCAGGAGAGGGAGCTTATTCTAAAACGCACACAATTACATCCCTAAGTGAAGTGGATTCAATGTACGCAGTGCAAGAGATGGGCCCATAGTTCCTGTATTTAGCCAGTGATATTCGGGGTTTATTTTACGAATGCCTCTTCTGCAAAGAAGATTTCTCTAGTGAAAGTGATTAATTAAATTCAATGTAAACCTATTTGATATTATACATTTACGACTTTCAAATGCATAATGATTATTTTAAATTTTCACTTGAATATGTAATACCTTACGTAGTCAATGTTAAGTCAAACTTTAGTTCATGGTATCCTAAATGGCATGTTATTTTATATTCAATAAAAAACTTACTTTAAATGTTGCTATTCTTACCCGGACCAACGTGCCCCATGGGGTGGTCCAGCCTGCCCCGTGGTCGGGGCAGGTTGGACCACTCTACCATTTTTGCTTTGCGAATTAATACCAATTTTATTTATGAATATAATGAAATGAAATCAAGTATTTAAATTCTTGAATAGTTCCCGATTCTGACAAAAAAAAATGCAATGGAAAATCTCTTAACAAAAAAAAGAAAAAAATTCAACAAAAAAAAGTGGACCGCTCTGCCCCGGTCTCCCCTACTGTAGGCTTTATTATTTTCTTTTATTTCAATGAGAATATATAATGAATGCATAAGTAAGATAAACGAATATATTACTTAAGTTAGTAATATTATTACTTTGAACCTCCTAAGCATATTAATCGTGTATTAATGACAGCCAACTGATTTTTAAATTGTAAACGATTTTTTGAATTTAAGGATTTATTGATTACTATTGATTCGTTGCTTCGCTCCAGAACCCTTGCGTATATAACACTAAAAAAAAAAAAAACTTTATTTATTTAGCAAATTATTATTGAGATCGGAGAATATACGATTTCCCAGCCCATTGTGGCCTTCTCAGTTTAACTCAAGTTTATTGCGGGTTGGCACCACGCACCTGGGGTTGTCGCCACACACTTCATGGTCAGTTTGCCAGATTTTCCCTATCCCGTGGGAATTCGAAAACTGTGGCCTTATTCCTTGTCTACATCATAAAGGGAACCTCTGTGCAAAATTTCAGCTTTCCAGGTCCAAGGGTTTGGGGTGGGCGTTGATCAATCAGTTAGTGAGTAAGTCAGGACTTTTCTTTTTATATTTATATTTATAAAAAAAAAAGCTTTCATTTTTACGTGCCATCACAAACTTCTCATAACAGGCAACATGAAATTTTTCACATTTTTGCATTTAACTTGCAAACACAGAAACGTTTGTGAATGACTGATATATCGTTCGAAATACCAACATTTTCTCAATATAATGTTCTCTTCCAACTTTTATACTTTTCGTTTTAATTGAGAAAAAGTCAAAATTTGACCCTTTAAAAGGCGACATCTTGAAACCAAAAAAATTTTTCAAAAGATTTTTGTAGCATTTTGTTTGTCTTAAAAAGATCTACATTTTATCGATTTGCATGACTAATAGTTTGGACACAAAATTGGAAAAACATAAAGTCTTATGACAATGACAGATAGAATAACCTTTTATAATGTAAGATAAAGGAATTAGAAAAGTAGCAGCTGTTTTAAATTCTTTGATCCTCTATGAGAAATGTACAAGAAGCATTTGAACTTTAAATGCACAGTTTTAGATAGTATTACGGGTGATGTGTATTAAGTGATGCTTATTGATAATTATATTATTAAAATTCTTAATTGACAAACTATATGCGAATTGCAATTCCGTATTATTTAACATTTTTTTCCTTCAATATTCTGATTTGATTTTAATTTAAAATAAATAAATATATAAAAATTGTCAAGTATCTATTATACTTTTATCCATCTTTTTATTAAATAGCGAGAAGTTTTTTTTTTTTTTTATTTCCCGCTGATTTTTTATTTTTTTGCTTTAACTTTTATTTATTTATTTATTTTGATTATATTTTGGGCCGAATAATTTGTGTATTCGGTCATTGTTTAAATGTGCAATTCTTTTTTCCAGAGAATATTCTAGAACTGTTTCTTCGCTTCATTTTAACCGTTTGGTTTATTGATTAGTCGTTCAGTATCTTATATTTTAGAATGGATTATTGCCTAAATATTTAGAAAGTCCAACTTTCTACAGTCGAATGAATTTAGAGGACAAATAAGCAGTTTGAAGGGAAATCTAAATATATATTAAGAATTTTCTTTTTCAAGATGGGAATCCCTTGATGGAGCTTAGGAGTTTAGAATTCTCCGAAGGGGTTTCAACCTGTTCCACGCCTCAGTAAGAATCAGATCACAGTGAATCGATGGAGAAGATGCCACTGTCATACAAGACAACTGTCCCACGGGATGTGGCTGCTTTGCATAGCTCTCTCCTTCTCTATTCGACATCCTCCATCTCTCTAGAAGAGCAGAAAAGGGATTTCCATTCTACTTATCCTTGCTTTTTATCTAATTATATAATTTAAAATTCAACGAATAAAATTTATAACCTAAATTTTTCACATAATAAATTTTTATCCATGGAAGCTCTCACCAGGTTTAATAGTTGTTATTGATTTAATTAAAAACAAAGAATTGTTATGAATAAGTTTTAGTTTAGCTTTTTTTATTTTCTTCTTTTTTTTTATTGTTTATTTGACACTGATGTGAAAGAGAACTTTGATGAATTATAAATTTATAATTAATTTCCTTAAAATGTAAGGAAACAATTTAGAATCGCGCTTCAGGAAATCTCATGTGTAACCAAAATTTTGAGTATTTTATTATGGCAGCAAAAAATAATGAATTTCTGTATTGAAATACAGATATTAAAAAAAAATTCTACCGTTTTATAATTTTTTTGCTTTTTATTTCTCTTTTTTTGTAAAAAATAAACTTCTAACAAATTTAAAAAAATTAATATTTCTACTGTTTTATAGATTTTTTTTTAATGTGTTAGAAGTTTCTTTTTCCTAATTTTCTGAATTATTTTGTATAAAAAAAAAAAAAAAAGAGAAATAAAAAGCAATTCATAAGCCTTTCCTAAAAAAAATTTTTTTTTTTAGGATTTTAGCATTTAGTATTAAGAAACTATAACTTCGTAAGGCGACCACTGGTCTTATTTCTGTACATTTATTTTAGGATTCTAGCAATCTCATGCTTCGATTTGCTGTGGAAGAGTAATTGCAAAGAGGGAAATTATTATCAAAATTTTAGCTTATTTATAATATACAGGGTAAAGTGTAAATCATCTACAGTGTTAATCAATATCTCGTTGATTTCAAAATTTTTTATTTCTTAATTTATATAACTACGGTATACAAAAGTCTAATCAAATGATAATTCAGAGAAAAAAAAATTTAAATGAAGTTTTGTAGCTGATTGGATTTAAATAAATTTTAAATTGTTTACAAATGCGAGTAATAAGTTTTCAGTGCCATGTTTCTTTGAAACTATGTTTTTTTTTTTCTTTCTCATTTTATTTAAAGCTAGCTTAAAGTATCCGACGTTGCCCGGGGAGGAGATTGGGAGTCTTCATTCTAACCTTCCCTAACTGCTCCAGAAGAATATTTGTGTAGTTCCCATTGTCGCCACCAGGTCCATATGTGGCGTTATTTCAGAAATTTCAACCCTTTTCATCCCTTGGGGTGGTTAACTGGGTTCCAAGGTAGCCTACATTTTCCGCAGGATAGTAGAGAGAATCTACGCAAAATTTGGTTTCGAACAGTGAAACGGTGTAAAATTCATTAGAGAACATACAAACTTTGACTTTTATAAATATGTATAGATAATATGGGATTTCTAAATTCAGAATAGTTAGTCAGTTACAGGCAGTTGAATCAAAAAAGTTTATCCAGCCGAGATAAACAAAAACAGAAATTTAATTGTGGTTCCTCCAGTAAGCCTATCAATAATTGTTTGTTTCACATTAAACAAAGCAATCATCTGAACCTGATGCTATCTTAAGTTTTGCAGAACCAATTGAATCTTTTTTCTATTTTTTTTTATTAAATTTCTTTTATTTTTTTATAAAGTTATTTTTAAGTATTTTCGTTGATATTAACTAATTTAAGTAAATTATTCCTAGTTTTTTCTTCATATAAGTTTATTTATATAAAGTATATCAATAATGAAAAAAATGATTTTTTTTTTTTAACAATTCGGTTTGAATTATGTTATAGTAAAGATATTGAAGTTATTTGAACAATTTTTGACTATTTCCCGAGTGCTGTCTATTATCAGTCGCTGTTATCGGTCGTCGTTTTATGTTAGATCGATTTTAAAGGCACTTCAAAAGCAGAGGTGGCAACGAAAATCTCGCTACATTCTTGTCTCAGGCAAAAACGTGATTTCGTTTTTCGCTACTCTAAAATCAGAATTTCATTTTCCGTTACGTTTAACATTCTAACGAAATGATTAGGCATGAAGTAGGGCAGGCTTTTATTTATTTATTTATTATAAATAATTTACTTAATACACAAACATAGGTGCCACTTTAGCGTAGGCTTTACCGGCTCAGTCCACATAAGCTTCAGGTGGTAGAGCTCGAAAGCCGGTAGAGCACATGCTAAAGGAGTATCCAAACGTATTACATAACAAACATATTTTATAATACATTTATAAATATAGCATACATATACATGAATAGGTACGGGTTTCTTTACCGGGAGTACAGACGGGCGAGCGTTGTGCTGACCATCTCAGTCCCGGGGTAATGAAATGTTGGGAGCCTTACTTCCAACGCGCCCATTCGCCATTGTGGAGCTCACCTACCTATATGTAAACATATACATCCAAATTTATAAATTAAAAATGTTTATTTAATATTATTATTATAAATAAATAAATTTTCTCATTCTTGTTTAGAGATTATCGAACTTATTTAGAGATAGGTCAGAACATTACAGTGATTGAGGGAGGACGAGGCAAATAATTATCTTAAAAACCTTATATGAATAATTATGTTAATTAGTTATTAATTAAAATGTTATTATTGCAATAATATTTTTTATTTCAATTAATGTTGCCGATTCATAAATAATTTATTGACTTTTTTTTTTAATCTTTATCCAACGGGCATCCCATTCCCTTTATTTTCAAAAATGGAGAAAACAGACATTGTGATTTTCGCGAAAGATAATAAACCGCAGTGTTCTTTTCGATAACAAATTAAAATATCTATTTCAGTTAAAGAAAACTTAGGATTAATTAGTAATTAACTGAATTAATCACCAGCTCAGTAAAAAACCTATGTAATAAAAATATTTTTTACGAGCTTTTAAATTGCCTTCTTTTAAAATCTCTTATGACAAATTATAAAAGGAACAGCTCTAATAGTGAACCTCCCTTTTGTCGAAGTAGAAGAAGCTAATGATGCAGTGTTACGTGAGATTTTAGTGACCAATAGTATTGGGCGTTCGCTGTTCGTAATAAAACGAAGACGAAGTTGGGATATTTAATATCAGGAAGTTTTCTTGGCTTAAAATCAATCCAATGAGGCAATCCAGTCAAAAGGAAGACTAACAACTTGCAGAGTAGAATAATTAAAAGTAGTGAGTCCTTACATCTACATTATCTCTTGTAAAATTTCCAACAGAAAATTTAATGTAGAAAACAATAGATACTTCTATCTATTACAGTCTTAATCAGTTGTCTAGTCAACGGTTTCACCATCAAATTTAAGCTCGTCCATTTCATAGAAAGAGGGGGAGATCTCTTGTTTCGAATGACATTAATCCAGGCTTTATTTTCTCAAATTGAAAATGAACTTGCAGGGCAGCGATTTAACTTAATTACTTTATTGATAATGACTGAAAAACAGTAGAAAAGTAGGAAGCTTTGCTGAGTCTTGATTTCAAATTCAATGGTTTGGCTTTGCTCTGAATGAAAACAAAGAGCAAAGCCAAACCATAGAATTTGAAATCAAGACTCAGCAAAGCTTCCTACTTTTCTACTGTTTTTTAGTCATTATCAATAAAATAAGAAGTTAAATCGCTGTCCTGCAAGTTCATTTTCCTTTTGACATAATAAAGCCTGGATTAATTTCATTAATAGTCGTTTTCAACTTTTTTTCATTGAGTTCCTCAGAATCCTAATTATCAATAACGTAGGTTCTTATAAACTAACCAA
>JAFIDM010000001.1:59022774-59049454 GCA_023159025.1 Thereuonema tuberculata | reverse complement strand
CTCAGAATCCTAATTATCAATAACGTAGGTTCTTATAAACTAACCAACAAAGCCAAAAAAAATTAAATGTCAGTATTGCAGAAGTGTGATCCATGGATCATCTCAAGTATTTGAAATCTACTAGGTTAAAGACTAATTCTGTTACAATTTCATGAAATTGAATATTGTTATGTATAATAAATATTAAGGCCAATACACAAATTGAAAAGTTTTGAACGGTAACTTAACACATTTAACAGAATAAATTACGTTTAGTCACGAGTCCTCTGTTAAGAAATGTAGTAACTGGATCCGTGGGGTGCTTATAACTGGTGGCAGAAGTGGGAACCCCGGTGGACGGGGAAAAAAAAAATCCTTTAAAAAAAAAAGAACAATAAGTAATTAAATTAATTATTATAAAAATATAGGGAATGGTTTAGTCGTGGGTAGCAGCATCCTTTTCTTTCCTTTGAAACCCGTAACCGTTGATTAAGAAACAAATGCAAATTGTTGTAAACCGCCAATATATATCCACCCGGAAATAAACCCATTTTTGTTTCAGTACCCTTTCACTTCTCTTTATTTCCTGCATTAAAGAAATTGTTAAATCCAATCGGAATTTCTTTAACTTCAAAGATCACCTCCACCATTAATTCTAATATTAATTAAGATTGATAACCCACAGGGAGTCGTTTATGACCAGAATTGCAAAGAAGCCGACTGCCAATACATTGGCGAAACCCGCCAGCCAGTCTTCAAGCGTGTGTCACGGCATATACACGCCCTACGTACAGGCGATTTTAACTATCTGACAGCAACTCACGTCCAAAATAATAATCATTCATTGGATTTTGAAAATCCAGTTATTTTAGCCCATGAAACCAATGATTGCTTATGTAAAGAATCGTTATTCATTCTAACCCAGCCATATGCCAATGGATTTATTGAGGGATTTTTGACACTGAACATATAGTAGGTGCTGTCACTGAACATATAGTAGTGTTATGACACAGTAACAGGTGGCGCTGCGATCACCTGACAAAGAGTACCAGTTTGCTTTTGTTCAGGTTATCATGCTAATGTGCAGTCCAAACAATCATAATTGAAGCAACGATCATTGAACAGTGAGCAGTTTTAACTGCAGAAGATGTTGAGAATACAGAAATCCATCACAGCATGAGTAACATTTGCCAGAAATGCAGGTCTTTGTCATGTGTTGAAGAATGGGATGATTCCATATCTGTTAAATTGATAAATAGATAAAATAGTTTTGATAATAAGATAAAAACACACAAACGATCACATGCTAAAATATCTAAAAAAAATACTTAAAAAATGTGGAGCCTTTCGGGTCCCTTTTCAGGCAATACCCTTTTTCAACACAAATTAAATTCTTTGACAGGTTCAGTTAAATATACAATAACTATTTATTAACAATGAATAAAAATACGAAATTAAAACACCACATATGATTGAATAAAATTTAGCATAGAGCTTCGTCTTAATTGGAGATTCAGCAACTAATGGGAACCATCTGGGAGCCACGTCAATGGAATATTCCAAATATAACATCACCCTCAGACTGGAATCCGCC
Source organism: Thereuonema tuberculata (assembly GCA_023159025.1). NCBI lineage: Eukaryota > Metazoa > Arthropoda > Chilopoda > Scutigeromorpha > Scutigeridae > Thereuonema > Thereuonema tuberculata. The sequence goes on along the minus strand of JAFIDM010000001.1, from coordinate 59,047,881 downwards.
AATTATCAAAGTTCCTTATTTCTGCATTCCTTTATTTTAGTTAAAGTTGCTCCCTTCAATAGGCCTTCAATAGACGACAGATGGCACCACCCATCCTCCTCCTATGATTCCAAAGGACTTCAGAAGAGCTTAAATATTCATGTTTTTTAAATTTCTTTGTCACTCGTCGAAGCCTCATAATGGAGGCGAAACCGGTCGTGTCCTCTGTAACTTTTTAATGTGTTAATTGTTTTTTAAACTAGTCAAGTGTGTTGGCCTTTTTATTTATTATTTCAAAAATTATGCACGCACGTTAAATTTTATTAAAAATGAAATAAATGAGTTTGGTATAATTTAATTTGAAGTTTTAGTGATGTGTTATATATGATTCTATAATTTCCCTGTAGTCTTTATTATTATTTTTCCCCAAAATTAAATATTTAGCGAAGTCAACCGAATGCCTCGTTTTATACACGTGATGCGCTATATTAGAGCCGTCGGTATTGCCCGTTTTAATGCAACTTCGATGACCACTGAATCGCTTTTTTAAACTTTGCCCGCTATTCCCAATAGAAAAACAGTATTCACTATCCTGGCAAGATACTAAATAAATATAACCTTTGTTATTAACATAAGACTTATCATTATTGCACTGTTGTAAAGGATAAGACAATTTATTAACGAGCTGATATCTAACCCTAATGTATTTTGAAATACTTTTTCAATCTGTTGAAAAGAACAGGATGATAGGGGAAGGCTGTCCATATCATATTCATGGATTGCTTTTTTTAAAGGATTATAAATAGTTTCTAACGATCTTTTTATTGCCTGTGAAACAAATGAAAACGGGGTAATCATTCGTAATAAATCTGTTCTTAATTTCTAGCAAATGCTAGTTAAAGCTCGATTCATCAGAGCATAAAGAAAAAGCCTTTCTAACTTTCATCATAATTAAATTATTTTTGACAAAGCGGGGAATAGCCGATTTGAAAGACATAAGTGAAGTGGTCGCTGTACGCTTCTCGTAAGGCTCAGTATCGATTGCTTTGTTTCTTAAAATGACAAATACATCAAGAAATGGAAGACTCCCATTCTCTTGTAACTCCTTAGTAAACTTAATTTGATCATATAATGAATTAAACTGTTGTAAAATACTGTTTTCTGTGCCATATTCTGCAACAATAAACACATCATCAATATAACGTTGAAAAAAATAAACCGAACTAACAAACTGAGTGAAAAAATTGTTCTCTAAAAATTGCATGGCAATCTCGGCTAAAACCGCTGAGGAAGGCAGGCCCATGTTTTTTCTGCAACACTACTTTTCCGTTGGCTATGAAATATTGATTTGAAAATAAAAAACTAATTAAACCTGAGATCATCGTTCTTTCATGAGAATGCAAAGTTTGGAAATATTCTTCTAATGCTTTTATAACCAACTCATAGGATATCGACGTAAATAACTCTTTGGCGTCAATTGATATCATGATGCTGTTATCCATGATCCTAAGATTTTCAAGATTATCGCAGAAATCATTGCTATTCTTGACAAAATCTACTGAACAACATTTAAACTGTAGAAGTTTTTGAGCGACAAATTTAGATACATTAAGAAGAAGGGAATTACGGCAGTTTATAATGGGTCTTGAGGGGATTAAGGAAAAGCTAATTGGAATCTTTTCGTTTATGGATCTTTGGTAAGACCCTTATAGATGGGATAATACAATCGTCTTGAATGAACTGTTTTTCAACTATGTGTTTGTCCAAATGAATTTCTCTACCCAATTTTCGAAGATTTTTCTTTATCAAATTCATAGTTTCTGTAATACTAATATCTTGAATGCTGTAGTACTGAATGTTATTAATGTGAACATTAATCATATCCTGATATACCCCTTTATCTAAAACAACTGCATTGTTACCTTTATCAGATTGGACGACAATAATATTGTCATTCCTTTTTAATCCTTTGTAAGCCTTTATCTCTAAAGGGAAAGGTTGGAATCGGCTGCTTTTTTGATTGTTGAATGCGCCAATAAACCAATCTGTCTTCGAATATCATTCTTCTTCGATATCTCCATACAACTTCTTTTTAAGGCTGTCTCGGCAATGGCTATAATATTCTCTGATTTTTCCGGATAATGAAAAACATTAAATTTTATTCCTTTTTGTAGAACCTTCATCTCCAAGAAATGCAAATCATGATTGGATTCGTTAATAACCGATGAATTGCTTCTAATGCCACATCCCCCATTTTTCAATAGAAAGACCAACCAACTTTTTTATATGCCTGTCGCTTACTTGCTGAAATTGAACGAATCTTTTTGGTATCCCAATATCAAAATAATAACGTAATCATTACTCTGCATAATATTTAATAGTCGATTTGATACATCCTTTAGTTTGTTAATTAAAAATTTTCTTATGGGATTCAACTATCCTCAGATTTCTGCTCTGTTGATGGGGAACTTTCATAGGCCTACTAAATTAACATAAAATAATAAATAATAAATACGCAGCCATACAGAGATTATAGATCAGGGGAAGACTGGAGAACATTTCTACAGGTGATCTTCCAGCCTTAAGTGATTTAGATGGAAGGGAGGAGATGGAAACATCCAAACCTTACCAGGATTAGAACTTGGACCCTTATATCATTGATAAAAGCGAGAATTTTGATTACATGAATCCTGTATTTATTAGAATGAATAGCAACATTATGAAATATAATTATATGATCTAAAGACCATGGAGTATTTGTTATATATCAGAAAACAATTATACTATTTGTTGTTTCTGAATAAAACAACAGTGATGCCTATAATAACAGGTAACTACTACCAAGTATATTTTAATGCTGAACTTATATTAAAGAATTTAATAAATTTGATCATTTTTTGTGATCTAGTGAATATGATTGATTATCCACAGATTAATTTTCTGCTTCACCGACAATTTTTCAGCCAGGGATCCCATGCAAACTTGATCCGCCACTGTCCACATTAAACAACAGTGCACTCTTCATCTCCTTTATCTGTACACTGTATAATTGATAATGAAAGTTTGTTACACCACTAATAATTTTTGTTTGAGTAAAGCTTAATCGTTCTACTAATGCTTACTCACCCTTGTTAGTAAAGCGTTCTTAGAATTGCCGTTTCAAATGTTTAAGACTTAATTAATGTTAGAATATAAGAATTATAGGTTTAAAATTCAAATTTAGATATTACAGTACCCACAATTTCTTATAACTATGTCTAATAGCTCTTGAGGTAAGTTTATAGATATCAGGATTTAATCAGTTTCAGGACGCAAGTGTAACAAAAATCAACAAAGTTTGATATGAAAGTTTATTGATATTTTGTGTGATTTTGCAAGTTTTAATTATTATATAAACAAGATTACTCCATTAATTGGCCAGATTCCTTTAGGCAATCTGATTTCTATTAAAATTTAGAAACTAAAATTTTATATTAAGAATGCTTATTTACTATTTAGCAATAAGTATGAGAGAAAGGGAAACTTATTTCAGCCTACCTTGTATCAGTTTCCTTAAACTCTCAAGTTCTTATCTGTGAACTTTGGAAAATGGATTCTTATTGACACCTTGAGGAACAAATAGGTTCTAGAATGAATAGTGGCATTTCTGGAGTTAAGTAACTTAACCTTAAGGCCTATTATAGATAGAACTACTACTATTGAACCACTGTCACATTACTGTGGAATTTAGTTTCTATGAAGTGGATTCCTGAAGAATGTAACTTTCGTTAGAGAAACATCGTTTGACCAAGGGTCCGTTGCTATGACGACTATGTCGAGTGTTTCCAAGTTCCCTTGGAAGCTGTCATCGTCAGGCGACGAATTAAGAGCCTAAATTAAAATCATTACTTTAATCTTTTTTTTCTTTTCTATTAGATTATAGAGCATCTTTAAAGATAATGTTGCTTACTTAGTCTTGCTACTCTGTCTTGTGGTAAAACTAGTGATCGATATTGGTTTCCAAAACTATTGAATCAGGAAGAAGGAATGGGAGTTGAATCATTGTCCCCCAAAAATGATGAACTATAAGAGACAAAAAAAATGCAAAGTTACTTAAAGCATTTGGAATTTGATCGCTTGATAGAGAACTTCTTGATTAACTTTTTATTACAAAGAAGAAAACTTTTTAAGATCGGAATATAAAGTGAAATTAGTCTTATTAAATAATAAACTAATCTACTAAATACAATGTCCTTTTTTCAGGTAAACTTAAATTTGAAAGATTAGTAGAAATTGGTAGATCCACAATGGTATTTCTTTTTCCAGAATGCGAGAATTGTAGGCTTTATTGTTGAATGGACCTGTTCGGAAAACTGACTCTCCCAGCAACCAATCGTTACCATTAGGAACACATAACATTTAAGAATAAATATAAATAAGTGACTAAATAAAAAAAAACAATCAAGAAATATAACATTTACAATTATCACAGAAACAGCAACCATCTAAGATATTATTATTCTTTGCAGAAAACGTAACTATTTCTTGCCATGTCATTGAAATTCTGTAGATCGAAGAAACTGCAACATTCCTCAAACACATTAAATAGTTAGTCACGGCATTTTTTTATTAATGATGTCTCTTAAGTAGCTTCATTTATGTACAAATGATTAAATTACATTAGAAGTTACAATGAATATGCATCTGTTCATTTTCTTCTCCAATTTCTTTGAAGTTTGACCTTCAAAGAAAAAAATATTATCCTACGTTAAAATTAAGAGAATAAGTTTAATTTTTTTGACCAAAGCTCAAAAGTGTTCGTTAAAGCTGTGTATTTACAGAGTTTCTTTGTTCCGTATTTACAAGTAACCACAAAAGAAAGTCAATAAGACAGAAACACAACCAAATATTTCTAAGGTTTTGTTTTGTTTGGTTTGCAAGAAAAAAGTACTCACCATAATCGTGTATTCCGCATTGCTTTTACCGTATTTATCTTTCTTTTTGTCCATTATATTTCTGAAAGACTTCATTTTCTCGAGATTTTCTTTTCACCTGTTAAGGTGAAAAGAAACGTTAGCTGTTGACAAAGAGAATTCGCTTGAGTTGAGAAGGCGTTTGAATTGTGTAAATGAGCTTTTATTTAGCATTCAAACGATTGCTCCCAGCTATAATGGGAAAACGTAAATTTACTTTCTATCTTTGCATTGGGCGATGAATAAATTATCATCTGCTTATATCAGTTTCTACTTTCCTTTGCTTCCACGTTTTCTTTTCTTCTATTTCAATAGGGACATTGAAATTCATAGAATAGCAGTTCATCCATTTTCAGTTAATAAGGCATTGCAATTAAGTTCACACATTAATGACACTAAGTTATATTTTCAGAATTCAACTGTAATGAGAACGATATACAAATATAGAATATTCATTTACTCATTCAATTTTCTCCTAATTGTTATACAGGCTCGTGGAAAGCTGTTAATAGACCCAGGCCAGGTGGGAAATGTATGCATCATTTCAAAGTTGAATTCAAACAATATTCTTTACCAAAGAGTTCCCTCTTTGCCTCTACCAGGGGGAGTAAGCCCCTCAAAATCATAGACCCATGGCAACTTACCCACCTGTCCCTCCACTTCCTTCTGCAAGAGCGTAGTAATAGCGCAAAATAATGTGTTTCGATGTCAGTTTGTTATTTCGAGTATTAAAATCAAAAAATCAAAACATAAGTAGAAATGTACATCAAGCTACTGTATAAAAGCTTAATATTATTTAAATGTGATTACATCTTGGTAGATTACATCAATTTATCGATCGCTTTATATCGGGAATGAAGAATTATTTTCTCCAAGAATAGTGCTCGACGTATGATAAATTTTCACCTTAGGAGAATATTGCTATTATTAATCTTTAGCTTAGAAGCTTTTTTTCATTTTTTTATACAGTAATTCAGTTGTAACTAGTTTGCTGTCAGTATGGTTTGCAATGAGCTTAACTTTACCATTAAGGAGGTTTGTGGTAACAAAGGCTGTCAGAAATTAACTCTTGATATATTTTTAAATGGGATTATGTGAGAATATTTCATATATTGAAGTACTGCATTTCGTGAACCGCAGAGTGATACATTAACATTCCATGGTCACATAAATGAATGTGTTCCACTATTTTTATAATATATTTCTTCGATTTTACGGGTAATTTAGTGTCACTACATTTGTGAATTTGTTGTATGTTAAACAAATAGTTAAATTAATGAGTGAACATTAGTTAATTGTCAAGCACAAAATGAAGCAGAAGAGCGGTTTATAAATTTGAAGATAATTACTGTAAAGCAATCAATTGAAAAGATCTATGTTAAAAATAGATATAGAATACTGCAATAACAATTGTATTGTCACATACATAATGTTGTCATGTGCAAACGACAATCTTCACACAGAAAAGAAAAAGCTATATTATAATGAAAGTTATGTAAAAATCTTAAGGAAAACAAACTACTCTTCCTTTACCCAGAAATAGGGTATAATTTGACTCTGTTTTCTCCCAATACTTTACTGATTAGCTGTAAGCTATGCTAAGCGTTTTATAAAAAATATACTATAACATACTAAGTTGGCAAATAAAAAGGTTGATGTATAGATAAGAATAGCAGTTCGAATTTAGGATACAATATTTTGTCACCTCTCCTTTATCTCGTTGATCAAATCACACAATAGAAAATACGTTGAAAACGGTAAAAAAATGCATTAGAAGTTGTAAAACGCATGATTTCGAATATATTTTGTGCTGTGATTAGAATGAAACAGCAGAGCCAAACATTCATTACAGATTGCTATAATTCTTATATTTTCATGTTACCTTTATTAAATCGGTAAGCGTAAAGAAATCATTTGGAGATTTATGAACGTTTAACACTCAAAGTGAATCTTCCATAAAAAAGCTCTATGTTATAAAATGATCATATTATTTAAGAAGACGATGACTAAATACTTTTATAAAAATACTTTTCTGTAAGGCAAATGAAAAGTAAATATTTTATTAATTGATTTGCTTTAAAAAGAATCATCAACAATGAAAACTTACAAGGAGACGACACATCCTGTACACCCTGAACAAGAAATTTGGTGCTCTTTTGTGAGATGAAAGTACACACGAAGTACTTCAAAATATATGAGAGTTTGGGGGCCAACACTCCACGGGTTTCGAGATATTTGACATTGTTTCAATTGGATTTCCTTTATTAGATTAAATAAATCTAATTACAGTTGTCAGAGAAAAATGACCAGAGAGCATTTTTTTTTTTTTTGGAAGATTCACTTGACTTCTAAACGTTCATAAACCTCAAAGTGAATCCTTTACGTATACTGAAAACATAAAACTATAACATAACATAAAAATATAAGAAAAATGCAAATCTGTAATGAATATTTTTAAAAAAGTCACTAATGGTCAACACGCAAAAAAAATCTTTAAAAAAATAACAACAAAACAGATATGGTTAAAAATCTAAGGTACAATGACATTTCGGCCCGCTCTATTGGCCTTTCACAACTAAAATGCAAGGGAGACGAGAGGAAATAAATGAGGTCCAGCCTCATTTGCAATTCTGGCTGTTGATCCCACGTGAAGAAGGAAGTCGTCCAATTGGCTTGTATTTTGCTTATTATCTCCTCTAGTCTCCCTTGCATTTTAGTTGTGAAAGGCCCGTAGAGCGGGCCGAAACGTCATTTTATCTTAGATTTTTAACCATATTTGTTTTTTTTTTTAAAGGTATTTTGTGTGTTGACCTTTTTAGTGACTTTTTAAAAAATTCTACACACATGTAAAAAAGTTTTTTAATTGTAATGAATGTTTGGCTGTGCTATTTCATTTGTGAGTGGTCGGGTTTATAATCGTAGGTACCTTTGGTTCGAATCTGCTCTGTTTTATATTTTATTTATTTATTATATTTAATTATTTATTTATCTATATCTTTCTTCACAATTTTTTTTCATATTTTTTTCCCATCTTTTTCTCTTTGTTTTGTTTTTTCTTACATTAATGTACTTATTTTTATTATTTTTCTTTTCTGGCTTACATTAGTAATAAACTATGATTAGAAATTATAAATAATGTCACCTTTATTTAGAAGATAAACTAAAATATTAATAAAATATTAAAAAAGAAAAGCGTTCATATTAATCAAATTTATTTTTTGACAAATAACAGTTACAAATATTTTTTTAATTCAAAAAATTACAGGAATTATCATTTCTACACTCTTTTTCTTATTTTACTGTCTGGCTTATATTAATAATATAAATAATTTAAAGAAATGCATTAATATAATGAAGACAATCAAAGGATGAAGAAGAAGAAAGTAAATGCTACTTTATTATTCATATAAATGATCAATTAATAAAAATAAAGCTAACTTTACATTTACTTTGTAAGTAAAGGGATAATTACTAATTATTATAATTACTAATATAAACCAGAAAAGAAAAGAAAATACATTAACGTATGGAAAACAAAACAAAGATAGAAGAAAAAAAATAATGAAGAAAGATAAATGAAAACAATATTATGAATCTCGAAACCCGTGGATTGTTGGCCCCCAAACACACACATCTTTTTGAAGTACTTCATTCGTACTTCCCTTCACAAAAGAGCAACAAATTTCGTTATAGGCAATGGCGTAGCATAACGTGAGCGGCGGTGGGGGGGGGGGCCGCCCTGGACGGCACCTTTTGGGGGCGGTAAAATTTACAATAAATAAATAAATAATAATAATATCTTGTAATCTGAACTAAAAATTTGAACCATTTCTTTTCATATTTTTGTCGCACCTACAATTCGGACCGATTAAAATGAGCATGGAACTTTTTATTTAATCTGTGACGGAACCGGGGAAATCCCCTTTATTTAAGTGAGTGTAGTCATCTCGCTCGCTCTGGCGACTGGCAACACCGTATGTACTAACCGAAATTGACGAACAGTATTCATTCTCGAACGGTTTCGACTACGGGCTTTCATAGAAGTCAGGCGGCGAATATGGGGACGGCGAATAAGGGACGGCGAATTTGTTTTTCGCCCCGGGGGGCTGAAACCAACGCTACGCCACTGTATACAGGGTGAATCGTATCCCTGCTAATAATGTTCCTTAGAACATGTAGGGGAATAATATTGATTCGTCGGGTTCTAATTTTTATATTACAGCAAAGACTGGTTTATTCGTATTTCAAGAGAAAAATTTTAAATTACGCATAACTGAGAATTACTTACAACTCAGGTTTAACTTTTTTTTAATTAAACTTAAATAACAACACTCGTAATACGCATTTGTGTTTTAGATATATATTTTTCAACGTATGATAAGCATAACTGTAAAACTGTAAATTTCAAAATAGTGTATTAATTTTCATACAGGGTTTTCTGATTTCATATTTTAAGAAACTTTAAGGGATTGAATAAAATACTGTATATCCATTACACAATTAAAGTTCTAAGATAAATGAAAAGCAAAGATTCATCAAATTTTCACTATTTTTCGATCACTTTATTACTCACTTTTCCACACATGCAAATTTTCCCTTATGTTGACGGCTACGTTTTATAGATTTTGAACCTAACTTTCAACATTCTTCTAAAATTGACTCCTTACTAATGACTGCACATAATGTAGTGTAACTTATATTTAAGCTACTCGCTTTTTCTTGCGAGTTGTCTTTCACTTCCCGAATAAATCTCACTTTTTCCTCTAAAGAGTAACTTTTATTTCTTCTATTACCCATGGCTGCAAGAGATAGACCGAAGAAAATGAAAGGAACACATGTTTCATTAATGCGAAAATTCATTCAGTTTTGTCTCTGACCGATGTTTCATTAAAAGCCGCCCAGAAACCTCATGAACGTGACGATTACATATCGATACGGAACGCGAGCTGTATATCGGTGCACCTGGGGAATATCTATACGTACAATCCAATCTCGTTTTCAAAAAAATTGCAAATTACATGCAACTCAGTTGCGTATATCTCAGAAATAATTTATATGTAACTAGGCCATCTCCCGTGTACAGATTGTTCGTTATAGATATTTGAAGAAGAGATTTATGTACATGGACGTTGGTTGATATAGATGCTAAATGAAGATCATAGCTTATATACGATACTCCTGGCGACGGATTGATTGTGACTATTCTTTCGAGTGAAGATAACCAAATTCTGATGACTTTTGAATCTAGACAAATTTTCCCTCTTTTGCGGGAGACTTCAGACAAATTTTACCTGTAGTCAAGAATGGCCGAGATTACGACATTATTAACAGTTCTTTGAAAAGATCTCATCCTTTCTCTCGTTGTCCATTTCGATACTAATTGATTATCGATGATAAAACGATGGTTTATATGAGATAATCCAAGAATAATCGATTCCAATGAAAGGGCTTAAAGCAACATTTTGAAGTTTTGAAGACTCTTTTCAAGCCATCTCTTTTTCAAGCATAATAAAATTGGAATAAGTACAACAAAACAAAATAGTTGGAAGCTTAAACAAATTTCAAAAACACGTGAATCAATAAGTTTAGTTTTGTTTTGTTTTTACAAAAATATATTAATAAGGTATAATTCAATTATTAAAAGTAATAATAATAAGAAAATAAAATTTAAGATAATCTAACAAAACTCGATTCCAAAGAAAGCAGTTAACGCATTATTTTGAAGTTCAATAATGCTCATTTTGAATTTGTCGATTTCCTCGTGACAATAAAAAATGAAAAGCCGTTTTCCATTGTTGCACTAACATTGGGGCACAACAACAACACAACTATTGCGGATATAAAAAGAGTTGTAGTCCCTATGGCCTAATGGATAACACATCCGACTTCGGATCAGAAGGTTGCAGGTTCAAATCCCGTCACGGAAATTTCATTGTAAAAATTATTTCTATTTTCCATTCGCACAGAAAATTGCGCCGGACAGACAGACAGAGAAATAAAAGATTTTAGTAATATATAAATTAAATACAATTTTCGTCAGGACCTACAAATAATTACGCACAAACCAGAACTACGTACAACTGGGTTACGTACAAACAGTTTTTACCGTTTTTACAATTTTATTGGAAAATTTTAAGAAATAAATTTAAAATTTTTTGCTCTTATGCGTATTTTTCTTTATGATTTATATTATAGATCATCCTACAGCCTCGGATAATTGTTTAATTATTTATTCTAATACCTATTTAAAATATCAAAATACTGTCATTCTTCAGAAAATATTTGAAGGTTTAGAGGACAGTAATTCATTTGATAACTAATTGCACATATTTCATTTTTTAAAATAATTATCTAAGGTCTGTATTTGATGATTGATTATTACGTTAAAATAACCAGATCTGTTAACTTAATCAACAATTTCTGGTCATTGATCGCGATCTTCTTGGTAAGACTGATCTCAGATTTGTCAATAAATAACTCATTTGCAAAATTGTCATGAGAGAAAGAATCTCTTTATTTTATCAATTTTTTTTTCTTTTTATATTTTATTATTTATGAACCAAAATTTGAACATTCTTTAAATTTTTTTTCTCAGGGAAAACGTGGACAAGTAGTGACATCGATCCGCTTCTCATTGAACTGTAGCAAAGACCTTGGCATCGGAGATCTCAGTCACTATCTTGGAATTAGAAATTTATGTTATTTTGATACTATGGCTAGCTATCATTTGTTGTCGCAAGAGCTTGAATCATCGATTGCCTAGAAATAAGTAATGTGTAAATAATTTACACATTAGAAGAGGTACACATTTAGATAGTCGGGCCAAAGTACATGAAAAGAGTTATGTACATCTAATGCTAAATTAAACGTGAATTCCCTGTTAGAAAAAAAAATACTGTATATTATAAAATTTCGTTAACAATATGAAGAGTGGTGACAGATCTTCACGCATTGCATCCACATAATATCTTCCTTTTATGTGATTTTTCTCAATAATTTCCCGACACAATATTTATTTTATAGTGAACGATATGTAAAGAAGCAGATTTATCTTTCAGAAATCATTTGCTGCAGAAATTATTTAGAACTTAGTGTTTTCCTTGTATACAAGGAAAGGAAAGTACCATTGCATTCAGATTGCCATTTGTAGGCTTTTCCTGTAAGGTAATACGCCTCGTGGGGGAATATGCTGCGCTAGCTCCATCTCAAAAACCAAATACCAGGTGTCAGCCCATCCACAGGATATGGTGGCCATTTGGCAAAGAAACACCACTCAAATGAAACATCGCTCAGACGAAATATCGCGTCAGACAGCATTTCTGCTAGTAAATGAGGTATGTAATGAAATTTTTTATTCAAAAATTATTTCAGGTTTGTAAGGATATTGTCACAAGAAAGATACTATACATTTTTGCATGTTAATTATGTTTTGGCATGAAACCTCATCATTCATTCTTTCTTTCCCGCCTTTGTAGAGGCGCCATATTTACACCCAAGCACGTGACCAAGCTTTTAAAATAATTGGCTGAATGGGTAATATGGCGTAAATGTTTGGGAAAATATGCCTCGCGCGTCGTATTACTCCATTTTTTTTTTTTTTTGATAAATGGTATTAGCTAACCAGTAAATGAATTACTAATAATTACTATAATTAGCTATTTTTTAAATTAACTTACAGTAACAAATCCTCTTTTATTTTCAGATGCGTCGCCATTATGTTAAAAAGAACCTAAGAGGAACATGGACAGAGGAAGAGCTCAAAAACGCTATAAAAGCAATCAATGAGAAGAAGGGTTCTATTTGCTGGATTGCACAACTGTACGGCGTGCCAGCTCCTACTATTACACGAAGATTACGTAAAAAGAATTACGACAAAGTAACGCTCGGGAGAAAGAGTTGTCTTGGTGCCGAGATTGAAAAGAAACATTCAAAAAACAATTGAATTGCAAAAGCTTTGAATCAACGGGAGATGAGACAGTTGGTGTATACTTTTGCTGTTAAAAAATAATATTCCTCATAAGTTTAATACAGTGGCTGAAGAGGCGGGATATGATTGGTTTTGCGGATTCATGAAAAGACATCCCGAACTCGCAATTCGTACAGCGCAAGGTATTTCTACAGCAAGAATGAATGGGATGAATAGAGACGAAGTAGGACACTGTTTTGATCTATTGAAGAAAGTTTGCAAAGTACACGATTTGTGTGATAAACTAAGAAAAATAAGCTATATGGATGAAACAGGTTTGCAGTTAAATAACAATCCAGGAAAAGTTGTAGCAACAAAAGGTTCAAAGTCAGTGACATGTGCAACAAGTGCAGAAAAAGAAGAAACAATATTAATAATTGTATGTGGAAATGGAGAGGAAAACTACCTTCCTCCGTATTTTTTTCAAAGGAAAGAACAAGAAGCGAGAATTCGAGGATGGCCTACCTCCCGGAGGAAAGGTATTTATGAATCAATCTTCAGCATATGTTCAAACCCACATTTTTTTGGATTGACCAAAATTCATCCCAAGAAAGGAACCTGGAAAGCACTTGCTGATACTTGAATGACACGAATCTCACTGCTCAGATGTTGAAGTTTTGGATTTCGCTGCAGAAAACGATTTATTTTATTGTGTCTCCCTAGTCTCACGATCCAATGGCTTCAACCTACGGACAGAACAGTCTTCAAGCCATTTAAAGCAGTTTGGGCACAGGCATGCCGCAACAGGATGCACTGGTCGTAAAATTGGAAGACTTCAATTCCCAGAACTGCTTAGCATCGCTTGGAAAAGAACAGCAACTATTACGAATGCAGTTTCAGTATTTCGTAGTTGTGGTATCATTCCCTTTGATCCCAGTGCTATACCAGAATACGCTTACATAGATGATGAAACCAATATTGATGATGTATCTGCATTCAACAATCCAAACCCACCCGTACCAGTCAACAGTCCAAACTCACCAGTACCTGCAATCAAAAATATTAATCCATCCATATCGTCAATTCCCCAGCAAGAAGGCGTACCACAGACATTTGCTAACATATCTCCCGTATCATCTATTGCTTGCCCTAGCGGAATAAAATCCAACGACCGAAAGCAGCATACACAAGTGTCAACCTCATCAGTAAGAATAACAGAAATGAAGAAGAAACGAACAGAAAAGGAAGAAAAAGAAAATGAAATGAAACGTCGTCGAGCTTTGAAACAGAAAAGTGTAGAAAAACGAAACAAAAGATTTAACTTTGCCTGAAACATCATCATGAGGACTACCCTGAATGTGACGATAGCTCAGACGTGGATATAGATGAAGATGATTATTGCGTGCAATACAATGGTTACTTTAACGACAAGAAGGGTCCAAAATGTAATTGGATTCAGTGTCTGGCGTTAGTTACATGAAATTTGTTCCACATCGAGACGTTTCTGCGAAAATTGTTTGAAAACACACGGTGAATAGTTTAAGACATTACATTCATGTTTATTAAACATGTTTGGTTAACTACAGTATTTTTGGATTTTGTGTGATTGAACTGTTTGAAAGTCAAACTGTGTAACATTACATGTGGCCATATTCCCCCAGTACTAGGGAAATATGGCATTTTTATATTATTTTTTTATTTTTCATTTATTGAATATTTGTGAACATGTTATATTAAAGTCTTTCAGGAGTTATTCACAACATTCTATATTAAAAAATACTCTATTCTGCTTCTTTATAGCAGTATAAAATATGCTCAATAATGTGATCTAAAAATAAGTAGCCATGTTGCCCACAATTACCTTATAAAAATTTTCAGTTACTGGCTACAAAATTGAAAATACAGTATTTTTTTTTTATGTTTTCTTAAATGAAGGCACCGACAAATAAAATGTTTACAATGAAATTGTATACTGATAAAGTAATTGTAGAGAAATAATTTAAGTTATATTTTAGACGAAATTGTTTTAATATTTTGTGATCAGACTATCTATTTTTTTTCCACTTAAATTTTGTTTTTGAAACCTGGTTTGGCATTAAAATCAATTCATTGCTCTATCATCCATTTATGGGGTGTCACCATGAATGACAAATCCTGAAACATTTTAATTTGTTTATGAAGTTATTCATTGCCTTTTTTTCTTTTTCTTTTTTAAAAATAATCTTTATTATAATCACATCTCTTCGCATCTTTGAATGGTTTTGATATTTTTTGAATTACATTGGTTATAATGAATCTATTATTTATCAATGTGATGGAGTAATTGAACAGTTTATCAAAATTTTAAAAACTTGTACGATCTTTGTTTTGTTTTTGTTTTTTTGATGAGGGAATTACGGTAAATTTTAGCTATTGAGCATTGCTTTAAACTATTGTACACTTAAAACAACTTTAATTAGTGCCGAGAGAAAGATGTTTGTAAGATCCACGACAGATAATAGAATAAAACCTGCCATTTAATTTCAAATAATTTGATGGTTTTATTTCAGGTAATAAACATTTTTTTAAAAGTGTTATATAAGAATTATGCATTGGATGAAAAAATCTCAACTAAAGTTGTCTACCATGGAAACAATTACCGTATTTTCGGCGAATAAGACTCACCTTTTTTCCTAAATATATGCCTCAAAAATGGATGCGGGTTATTCTCCGAATGTGTAATTTTGTTTTTTCAATATGATAACTTTTTTCTCTAAAAAAAAAAATCCTCTGAAGAACGGGTGCGACAAATATGATACCGTACTACATACTAATATTACTATTTGTTAATGTTACGTTATTTATTTATTAGAGAAAATTTATTCATTATGCGCTGCTTCCCAAACATAATATTGCTGCCTGTCGATTTTCACCGCTGGCCAAAATCGTCAGCAACGGGGTGGGTGGGGGTCACGTGAGGGTCGATGTCGACTTCATGGCATGCGTCTGACGGACTTCAGTTCACTTGGCGACGGGAAGGGTCTGACTTGCCGGCCTGGCAAGTCGTCTTCACCTCGGGGAAGGCCTGTCTCAGTCTTCGGACTTCGGTCTTCGTTTGCCGGTCACGGTCCTTCCGTTGGCCGGCTTCGGGTGATGTTTTAGCGGGGAGAGCGACTTGGCTTTCACCGCTAAACTCAGCTTCGCGGTGTCTTCCTTCTCTTACCGGCGGCGTGTCCTTCGCTCGGCCGGTCTTCAGGCTTCCAGGCGGGGAAGGGCGATTTTGCCGTCCGCGTTGGAGATCGCCTCGTCTTACTACGTTCTCGTACTCTTACTTTTCTCCAGACTGGAGACGACCTTGCGGCTTCGTGCCGCGGAAACGTACTGTAGGCGTCCTTAACTGGGGAGTATCCTTTCCCCCTTGGCCAGTCGTGGCCGAAACACTCTCACTCCTTTCCTAGCTCCAAACGAATACGGAGAGCTTCTCCCTGCGGCTGGCTTGCCGCCACACTAACTGTCTTTCCAAGGTGGAACGCTTCATTATATCCCGGCGTTCGGCCTCGCCATCAGCTCTGGAACGGTCAACTAACCTCAGAGGTGACGGGGAAACCGAGCACCGGGCAAGGAAGAGTCCACCTACGGGAGGAAAACAAACGGGGAAAAATCACCAGGTAACAATATGAATAGAATTTACGCATTGTAAAGGATTAAGGCTTTTCTTTGCAGAATTAGTTTCTTTCGATTAAGACTGTCCTAATTTTTTTTTGTTTTGTAATTGTTGGAATTTAATTTACGATAAATATGTTACTTAAATACGTGTTGACTTCCCCACGTGTAGCAGCCGAAGAATTATGTAATTAAGTTAGTAAGAACGAGACATTGAAGGGTCAATCAACTATTCTTTGTACTAAACGCCAGTGACGACATAATGATTTTCTAACAAAAAAAATCGAAAATCTAACTTCCTATGGAGCACATTTTAACGATTAGTGAATGAAGATTTAGTTAAGATAACGGGCAGAGCACTTTTTTTAATTTGAAGAGCAATATTTTGCTTTATTTAGTGAGATTATGCGGTAATTTGTCCCCTGCGGGACAAAACAAAACAAACAGCCTACTTTTCCCTGTCATTGTCGCATAACCTTACTATCAGTTACTACTATTTAACATATATTTTGTATATTTAATAGCAATCTGTATTAAAACATTCGCTTTGGGAGTTTGCGAAGTCTCTGAAGTAATAGGAAAACCAAATACTTGCGGGGAAAAATTGTCTCCTAAGTTACTGTAAAAATAATAAAATATTCGCAATTAAACTAACATCGGTCACTCTAAGCTTTTGATCAATGACCTAATAATACTTTGGGGTAAAAATAAAGTCCAGTAATTATTTCCAAAAACAATATTTATTAAATTTGTATTCGGGACAAACTTAGATACAAAGAATAGTTGATTGACCCTGAAATAAATTCAATAAGATCATTCTCTTTCTACTAAAAGAAATACTATATTATATTAATTACAGTTGAAACTACACTATTAACTTGATTTGCTTTTCTTGAATTAAAAAAAAAAATGTTTCTTCTTTAAGCTTTAAATATTAATCTGTACTTTAAATTAAAGAGTCTCTTTCTTTAATAATATTGAAAGGATTTTTACATGTGTGAAAATAATTTAAATTAAAAATAACAACACACAGACAAGAACATTTGAAAAGGTTTTTTTTTTTTAATATACTTAAAATTCAGGAGCCTTTCGGGTTCCTTTGCGGAAAATCCCTCTTCAACACACAATTACCCTTCAAAGATTCACTTATTTACATTGAGATGAGAAATAACAACCAATAAAAATAAATAAAATTGTAATTAAAATTCAGTTTCTAATTGGTGCCAATCATCATCGGGAACTACGTCATAAGGTGGAAAAACACTTGAACTCCTTCTGGAAGTTACGTCAAACGGAACAGTCCAAAACTATTTCTTCACCCCCATGAGAGGAATCCAAAGCTTATCTCGTTCTTTATGTCGTCATTGAAGTCATTCTTTTCTTTGTTCTTCTATTTTTTCCTGCAATTGTTTTTTTCTTTATAATTGAATCTTTTTGAAAGTCACTGTTATTGCTGTACTTGTAAATGCTACTATTAGATATCTTAAATGTTGTATGAACCCAATAAAACAATAAAATAAGATTTAATAGTCTCTCAAATATCTTTCTGTTTTTACCCAAAATTAAGAAATCATTAAATCCAGTAGAATGTCCTATCTAGTAGAGATGATGTGCAATATTAGAGCCATCTGTCTTTCCTGTTTTGATGCAGCTTTGCTAATAATTAATCGATATCGTTAGGTTTCTAACTTATCTTCTTTCGAGCTATTTATCCTTCATCTGAATCCGATCGTCTTTCTAAAAGAAATATTTGTTTAAGTTGATTTTAAAGTGCGATGACGATATTCAGTATGACAACGGAAACACTAAATTTCTTTAAAAATAAATATTATTTATTGATACAATTAAATTACATCGTTTCGGCCATTATAGTACAATGGCCTCTATCAAGTGGACAAAAACTACGACAGAGATGGAATTAAATCATCTAATTATTCAAATTAGGTTTCGTCTTTTACAAAATGGGGTGATTCAGAACAATCAGAAAAAAACAAATATAGGGGTGGACGGAATATATTTAATTGTTTAAGTATATTGAAATTTTTTTATTAGAAACAGTTCCATTATAACAGTCTCTGCTGGTGGCTATAAAGACTCCATGGCCTTTCTTTTTGTTTCATCCTCTTCGATCATAAGAATTTTTGGATTTTTGAAGTCTATTTGGTGACCATTTTTCCAGGCATGTTTAGCTGTGTTGTACTGCTCTATATTTCCAGTTTTTATCATTTTCTCGTGTTCTAAAGTACGGATCGATATATCTCTGGAAGTTTGCCCTATGTATTGACACTCATTGCTTTTACATTTAATACTGTAGACTATATTGTTGACACATTGTTTTTCTTTCATTATTTATTTCATGCATAATCCTGTTATTTGCTTTAAAGGCTACATTAATATTCCCTGAAAATTTATTTTTAAAGAAATTTAGTGTGTTTCCTTTGTCATACTAGAAATATTTGTTATTTCTTTTTATCTTTTACTTTTCTATTTGGATGTACATTCCATTTTCCTCCTGATTTTTACCTTCCCTTGGTAAAATTCCTTGTATCTTTGTGGGAATGTAATTTGTTTGTTGCTTAGCAACGAGACTTTGTGAACGGTTTATTCACTGCATACATTTTGCGGATAATTACTGCTTATTTACTGATGTCTTCTTTGGAAACACTACAAGTTCACTCGACATCCTTATTTCTCCGATATTTTTAGTTACGCTAGTATTTAGTATACGCTATTTGTATAGTTATGCTACCGTTTAGACTTTAGATTGATTAATTACTATGCGTAAGAACGTCTTATTCATATACCTGCTAAAAGGTTCACATTAACGGTTGAGTATCCATTACAATTCAACACAAAGAAACTGTTTATTCCATTATATAATTGCAAATAAGCGTATTTATTAAATTACACGAGAAAATGAAATTGTATTATCACTTTAACGTTGTAATTAGTATATGAATGGCCATTAGAACTGATCTCGAAAATTGTTACATATTTAAAATGATTCTAGAAAACTACGCTTAATTTTACTTACTTGGAGAAGTAGCTGAAGAAAAACAAGTGAGATTATTAGTATAGTCAGAAATGACACGAGGAGATCTTTTGAGCTATCCCAGCTGATGATATTTTGAAATAAAACTATTATGGGAAGCTGAGATCATCTAAAATTATTGACGCTCCTGGAGTGAGAAAAGCTGAAGATATTCCTAATTTACCATAACGTAGTATTATGGAGAGAAAGTGACCGAGAATTAGTTTGTTTTAATTACTTATTTTCTTATTAAATTTGATAATTTTGATAATCTCTTTAAAAAAAATAAATATACTATTAACGGAATAAACGCAACTCCTGAAATTCCCCTGCCATTCAACCAAACAAACGGGTCATGTAATCTTGAGAAAGCAAAAGATAAAAGTATATGAATGAGATGCTACTTGAGAACGTCTACTGGGAACTCTCGTATATCTTCGTAGTCTTCAATTTCAGAAAAACTGTTATAGCTACATATTTTTAAGTATTAATTTCTATTTTTTTTATGCTACTTATTCATGAAATGTGAGCCCTGTAAGGCGCTTGACTATGCGTTAGAGGGAGGCGGATTCAATCCCCGACTTCGGCGGATGTGGGGAATTTTTCCATCTAAATTCTCCTCCAATCGGATCCCAGGGTTCACCCAGCCCTCTGTAGAATGATTATCGGGTTTCTTTTCCGGGGATACAGGCGGGGGAGCGTTGGATTGACCACCCGACCTCATTCCAGTCCTGAAACTTTGGCAGCCTTACCTCCAGCGCCCCCTTGCACCCCAGTGGGATAACAACGGTGTAATTATCAAATGATTATTTTCTAGTTAAACAGAACAATCATCTGAAATTCTTAATTCATTTTCTTTATTTCACAAATGCATTCGTACAAAGAATAAAAGTATTTTGACAATGTCTTCACTTTACACATTTACGCAGTATTTGGATGAAAAACACATAAAAATAAAAATATTGATTGATACTTTATTGAAATATTCACTGACTTACAAGAATATACATTGGTTAACATCTGCTGTTGAACAGTTTTACCCTGTTGAACAGAATTCTCAAAAAGAATATCTATTTATTAAATGTTTCATTCCATTGCAAATTATCTAAAAATATTATTTTTCTAATATTATTGTTTTAAGACTAATCAGGGAGGCAGAAAATTTTTGTTGCGTTTGTGAATTGAATTTCGTGAACAGCTTGGGCTGAAACATCAGGGAGAAATGTTGAAATTGATGAATAGCCTAAAAAAAAAAAAAAAATAGTGTAAATATTTTAGCCAAATCTAAATTCTCAAAAAATAAAATATAATTTTACTTTTAATATAAAGTACAGTGTGACCGGGAAGAATAAGTCTCGCCATTAACATGTCCATCAAAAAAAATATTCATTTATGAATATTCAATCAATAGTAATAAATGTAAATATTTTTTTTGGTGGTCATGTGACCAACATGGTTAATCCCACAGTTTGAAGACGCGGGTATCATGGGACGCGTATGGCTACAACAGGACGGGGCACCTGATCACTTCGCTCTTACTGTGCGTGGATTTCTTCATGAACATTTTTCAGGACTCTGGATTGGTCGCGTTACCCCAGCATCATCAGCTTCATTGAAATGGCTTCGTTGAAGTCCTGACCTCACGACGCCTGACAACTCATTGTGGGGAATCATCAAGGCCTACGTGTCTGAACGTCGTTATGCTACAAATGAAGAATTGCACAATGCAGTTGAGGACGCATTTCGAACCATCACAGCGGACATGCTCCAACAAATGTCAAGTAGGACGTGGCGGTAAACTTCTGTGAACAGCATGATGGCGAACGCACAGATGCATTGAAAGTAAATATTTTCTTAAAAATGTGACTACCAATTTAGGGATATGGGAACTTCCCAACCACACTGTACATAAATTCATCACTAACTTTTTCTTATAATTCCTTGAAAAAGTTAAGAAATACATATTTCTTAATACATTCTTAAGAAATATATATTTCTTGTATTTCATCAAAAACAGTTTAAATGTTATAATAACAATATGGTAAATTATTGGAATTACTATATTGTAAGAACGATATTGAAATAAAAATGGCATTAAAAGCAGGAAAGTTTTTAATCAAATTGAATCAATGAATCAATTCCAAACAATTTAGATATTTGAAATCCTGGCGTAAAACATTTTTAACGTAATTTTTTTAAAAAAAATGAGATTTATCAAATTAGTCATTGTGGGTGTTTATAAGGTTTGAACTGGCGGATGGAACTTTTTGAAACTTGACATACATATTTAAGGACAAGACGATGTATATCAATAAAATGATTCAGGCTAAAGCATATGAAATTCTTTTGCGCCCAGAGCTATTATCAATGGGAATCTTGGACAGCTGTTCGTTATTATTATGACTCTTCCGCAAGATTTACCCTCAATGATAGCTCAGGAAGGCGCGAAATGTTGTGGAAACCACTTCCGCTTCCAGAAGTGGCCTTCCATAATCGCCAAACAACAATAAAAATCTGTGCTCTCACACAGTAACAAACCCTTGTCCTGTCCAACTGCTATGCTCAAAAGTTTTTATTATTTTTGTTTGGCGGTTGTGGAGGGCCACTTATGGGAGAGGATTCGGTTTCCGTAACATGTAACGTCTTGCTGAGCTAACATCGAGGGTAAATCTGCATGAAGAGTCGTAGTAATAACGAAACAGCTGTCGCAGATTCCCGTAGACGATAGCTCATGGTGCAGAAGGTGAATCAAAATTTTATTGATAAATCTTATGCACGTTACAGCTTCCTCCATCTTCACGATCTATTTCTATTTGCAATATTTCTGTGTGAATCCTTGTCGAGGATAGTTCATGAATTATTTAACGGAGTAATATCCATTGTTAGATAGCATTTGTCGGTTTATAATTTTCCCATAGAAAAACATTAGAATTGAAGAAATGTATCTTAAAAATGAAGAGTAAATTATTAATGTTAAATACAGTCGAACCTGTCAATCTCGAACCTGTTTATCTCGAAAACCTCTTTATCTCGAAATTTCTGAAATTCCCTACATTTACAATCTAAATTCAATGTATTTTCCATGTTTATCTCGAAATAATTTCCTTCAAAACCTCTGTATCTCGAATTTCGGATAGTGTAACTTATAAAAATTTACGCCCATAGATCACCTTTCTTCAACAACAGATTGAATCTCAGGAAAATGTTGGCCACGAGGGATTCGCAGCTCTTGCTAACCTTAAAAGGCTAATAGAAACAAAGAAAATTAGACGTCAAAAGTCATTGAAAGACTATTTTTATTGTTAAAGGTACGTATGTATGTTAAAAATATGTATAATTAATCTGCGATCATACCACTGTATTTTTCAACAACAAAAGCAATTAAAACGTTTTTTAATTCACCGCATTTAAAGCCTCTTTATCTCGAATTTTTTTCCTTTCCCGTGAGATTCGAGATAGACAGGTACGACTGTAATCCATTAATGTGCGCGCACCATAATAAATGAATCGGATTTACATAAGTCTATAATGCGGATATAATTAATTTCTCAGAAAATGGAATTTTTTTGCTGTTTGTATTTGTTAGATATTTAAATTAAAATGGACAAATGGATAGATAGATAAATGGAGACTATATACATGTCCCAATAAAATCTATACACACTTCGATTAATTATAAATCAAAGCGTATATACATTTTATTGATGCACCCTGTATAAAAGGGTCGTCGTTTAAAAGTTTTCACGGGTTTTTAAAAAGAAAGAAATTTTAAGAACAAACATTATAAGGAAAAGAGGCATTAACTTCTTTCACGAACTTTCTTTTCTTCTGTAAATAATATAAAACACCGCAAAACTTGACAATGGCCAAGTCTTTATAGAAATACCGACCAAAGTGTAATTGTAGGGAAATCACGTTTTACAGTAATCCCTTAAAGAATCTACTTAACCTTCGAATTAAAGATTGAATTTAATTGAAAGAACAAATCCTTACGCCAAATTCTAGTATAATTATCTAATAAAGAATTGGAATACTTGATTTTATTTAATTAATATGTCAGCAAACACTTAATTTCCGACTTCTATCAAGAATTGGAATCAAGCAAACAGATGCTTTTTTTCATTTTCATTTGTTCTTGATTCCTAGATCTGATATTTTTCCTTTTATTTCTTATCAACGTTTTAATTCATTTCTCTAATTTAAAACTCCCTTTCCATCATATTTTCCCCTCATTTAAAATCATCTCTCTTGATATTTTCGAGAAAAAAAAAATCTTAACGAAAAGAGGAACAGGAGATAAAGAAAAATAATCGACAAATTGAAAGCCTTTAATAATCTTAGTTTCTTTTTTCTCTTGGCTTTAATGTTAGGATTTGCTCTATTAAAAAAAAAAAAATAATAATCATTAGCATAAATTAATTTCGTTTAGCCTCCTTTTAAATCTCCTTAAACTGCCTTAACTGTTCAATTTTTAATTAGGAGGTTTTACTCTAAACCCTATCATGATTTGTGGCTTTATTCAAACTTGTTGCTTTTTAATCTTCGATTTCTCCCTGAGGATATGAAAATTAAACTGTTTTTGGATCTATTCCGAAGAAATCTATAATGAGTTTTGCTGTGATGGAAGATCTCGAGGGTTTTGTTGTCACTTAAGAAACTTCCTGTGTCCGTTTCAGAGCCTCTTCGTCTATTAATAAATAACTTCTCTATGTTAATTTCTTAGCCAAAATCCAATAAATAAATAAATAAATAAATAAAGCTTATTTATATTCTCTAAAATTAAACTGTAATTCCTTACTAATAAGGAAAAAATAAAAATAAAAAAAAATAAAAATAATTCTTAAATTTTTATTTAACTAAATCGTTTAAGCAATAACCTTTCGTTAATTATTATTAGTTTTAAAATTCGCCTTCAACCAGTCCTTTGATCAAAAATTCGGCTGCTTGACCTTATGAAGAAATTCAATTAATTTTCCAGTTTGTGAAAATTAATTGAATTTTTCCATAAGGTCAAGCAGCCGAATTTTTGATCAACAGGACTGATTGAAGGCGGATTGTCAGCTTGACGCCGCACCTTGTTGAGTTTATATCGATACCAATATGACAGAGGGCTGGGTGAATCCAAGGGTTTATTTGGAGGAGAAACAATCGTGGAAAATCCCTGACCACGGCTGGGAATTGAACCTCGGCTCCTCCAGTCGACAGTCCAGTGCCTAAATCAATGAGCTACCGTACCCTCAGATTTTTCGATAACTGAACTATTTTTTTTTTATAATAGAAACGATATACGTAGCTATTGAAATAAATTGAAACTTACATAACAATTGAATTTTATTATAAACAAGATAGAGCTAAATGAAACAGAATTCAAGAAAAGATCATCTCTCCGAGTAATTTCCTTATAGTCGAGCAAAAGTTGTTCGAGAAATCTTTTGCCTCGATATTTTGATATTTCGACATGGAATTAATTTATTACACGCTGACCTTTATATTTGGATATATTGGTTAATTAAAATTAAATCTAAAAAACTCCATCTACGGATAAATTTCATTTTATTAATGGTGATATTTCGCGGAGAATACCATCTTCCCGCTTT
>JAFIDM010000001.1:58996154-59017774 GCA_023159025.1 Thereuonema tuberculata | reverse complement strand
AGAGCCTCGAGCAGTCGGACAAGAGTGAGGATTTGGTGGCTAAGTTTATCCAACAGTATATCAGTTTCTGCTTCGGCAGACATTTCAGGATCAGATCTCTTTCTTCCACATCCTGTAAATGCGTTGCAAAACGGCCTCTTTTTAGAAAGAAGTCCTTCATCTGTTTGGGGGATTTCCTGTAGAAAAGTGAATTGTTATTATACAGTTAGCTTACATTATTTTAACATATATCTTTTTTAATATCCCAGAAAAAGGAAACAATTTTATCCCACATTTACAAAGTGATGGAAAATAATAATTTTTTAATTTTTTTTCATTAATTCCTATAATTAATTAGGAAATTCAGTTAAAAAAATTCAGTAAGGATAATAATAATAATAAAAAAAAAACTTAGTTGATTTACCGTTTAAAGTGGGCCCAGTAGCCAAATGACAATGCGCTTGACTGCGGCCTGGAGGACTGAGGTTCAATCCCCGACCTCGGCGAAGGTCGGGGATTTTTCTCACGCCGATGTCTCCTCCAGACGGGTCCTAGGGTCCACCCAGCCCTCTGTTAAATGGGTATTGGGTTTGTTTCCCAGGGGTAAAGGCGGTCGGGCGTCACAAACGCCGAGAGCCTTACCTCCCGTGACCCCGAGAGCCTACATAGGCCGATATTGACATTTTTTGACTTTAAACCACATAATTAAAGGAAGTCCCTCAGTATATTACGAATAAAAACATTTTATTTTCCATTTTATAATATTTCTTTTTCTTTTTACAATTGCGAAGGAAATAATTTTATTATGAGCATAAACAGAATATCTAATTAAAAACCAAAATAACCCAGATTTAAAAATTAACATTGTTGCCATTTTTCTTTTTCTGTCTGATATTTCAAAAGACAGAATTAATAATTATTATTTTAAATTTTGTTATTGAGTTTCTAATTACTGAGAGCGATTTATTTTTATAAGAAGCCTTGATATTTTCTAAATTTCCATTTAGAAAACTTAATTATTTTTTTATTAACTTTTTTATTTTAATTAATATAAAATTTAATGAATTATTTTAATTACTTTTAAAATTTTTAGTAGCAAATTTAAGTTGAAAACCTTTCTGGTTAACTACTTCATATTTATATTAAAACCACTTCATACCAAGAGAGACAGTTTTCCATATAATACAGTCGGATCTCTATTTTTAAACGAACCTCTATTTTGCGAATTTCTCTATTTTGCGAACTTTACTTTGGAACCAAGAACAATTTGCTAATTTCTTCGTAAAATAACCTCCAAATAGCGAAGTGCATTTTCTATTTAACGAACTTTTTCGTGGTATCTATTTTTTTTTCCTCCTTGAAATGTTTTTATTATTAATTTTCCCTTAGAGGAAGGAAAGAAATGTGGATGCAACTGAGGGAAAAAGAAGAAATTAACGATGATGTGCTGATTGATGATTATCTTTCACTTGAATTTGAAGTTGAGACCTCGGAAACACTAACTGAATCGGATATTTTGTCAGTGTGAAAAATAAAAACAATACAGCTATGAATTGCGATGAAGATGATGAAAATGGAAATGATCATGATGAAGAAATAAAAAAAACCTTCATATGATGAAATGCTAAAATCATTTACAACAATCCGACGCGGATTACAATTTGAAGAAAATATGAAGGGGTTTTTGGTACATTGCAAAGATACGAGACATAATATGAACGAAAACACTTTTTCAAAAAAACAAAAAACAAAAAAAAAAACAAAAACCACTCAGACAAAATTAACAGACTTTATTAGTAAAATTTAAGTATGCATGTGGTAACGTATGCTTTATGTCATTAAAATTATTACTTTTTTAATAATATTTATTGTTTATGTATTTTAAATCTGTTTTATATAGTTTAAAGCAATTTTAAAAGGTGAATCTCTATTTAACGAATTTTCCATATAACGAACTTTTTGGGGGGATTTAGCGACTTCGTTAAATAGTGATCCGACTGTAGTGAATATTCCTGGTGAAGATTAAAGTTCTTTTATTGTAACAATAATTAATGAATTGCTAATCTTAGTTAATAAACAACTAAAGTCTGGAGACACCAGAAAACTGACACTAGATAGGGAAAAACAGGCTTTGTAGATAATTAGCAGTAGAACTATAATATTTGAAACACAAATTGTGAAATAAAAATTATATAAACCAAAATTAACTTGAATTATATTACAATTGAAAAAATTTAGCCCTACCCCCTTGATTGATTGATTATTGTGAATGTGTAGCAGGGAAGCCAAGCACCGCGACCTGTACCTGTATCCATGATAGGTCTATTGTACTAACCCACTGAAATGGGGACAGACGGAGAGAAAGTATGGCGGGAGAAGTGCAGGGGAAACGGGAGAAACCCGAGAAAACCTGCTCAGCGCGGATCGTCCACCATTACGAAACCCACATGAGAACCGACTCAGGTACTCAGAGGTGAGAGGCCAATGTCTTAGTTACAACGCCAATCGCGCGACCCAGCCCTCCCTCTTACTGCGGTCTTTATAATTACAAAATGTAAGTGAACACTATATTTAGATAAAATTTAAATTTGAAAAATGATATTTTTTTCTCTTGCACATTTTCAGAATTATCCCGTCTTTTTTTTTTTTAGATGAATTAATGTAAGATTTGTATCTTTAATTTTAATTTAGATAGTGAATTGATTTTAGATTTCCTTTTTTATTTTTTATTTTTACTGCTATGTGTTTTTTTTAATAATTTTTCATTAAAATAATCAAAAAGACTTTCTCTAGCCTTAATCTTTGAAACAGCAGAGGAGAAGTTTGATTACTTAAAATGAAGATAAATAAAAATATATAAAAGATTGGTTTCCTATTAGGTTGGAGTTTGACAATCTGTGGTTTGTGTGATGTTGTAAAACAGATTTTATTATTATTTTTTTTTAATTTTCGAACCTTGGTTGGTTCCGTTGAGGGGGGGGGGGGGGGATGTAGAAATTAATTTCGCTTCACCAAAGGAAATTTCAGGGCACTTTGATTGGTTACTTGGCCATTACCAAGTGTCAACAGGTGTCCATTCACCAACGCAAATCCTTTGACATCCAGTGGCCAAATCCCCTTGGGGGACGTTTAGCTAAATGGATTTCGACGGGGGCTACCTGAGAGCATCGTGGTTAAAGTACTCCTACCGAGGCCTAAGTGGCCACCCCTTTCGCGCTTCTTGATTTGTGTCAATGGACGCGAGCCATTTACTCTCTACGTGATGAAAAACATTAAAAGCAATTGAGGGAACGAAATCGACACCCCCGAAGTGTTTTATGGGAGCCTTTACACACAGCTAATAATTGCTACAATAGGGCATCGGTCAGATTAGATTTTTTTTTTCTAAAAATCAGTAAATTAAAACGTGAAAAGAGAAATTAAGTAACCATGGCAACTTCTAAGAATCCGCATTGTACGACTAA
The DNA here is from genome assembly GCA_023159025.1 of Thereuonema tuberculata. NCBI lineage: Eukaryota > Metazoa > Arthropoda > Chilopoda > Scutigeromorpha > Scutigeridae > Thereuonema > Thereuonema tuberculata. The sequence continues at coordinate 59,014,331 of JAFIDM010000001.1, read as the reverse complement.
AATAATGTTCAAAAGACAGCTAAGCCTTGAATGTTCCCTCGCACTGCAAGAACTCCTTCTGAAGATATGAAAAATAATGTTTCTCTTAGAAAGTTAATTGCAAAACAGAAAAATAAATTAAGTAGAAATATACGAATATGGATAAATCTGGCGTCTGTTATGGAATAAAGGAAAAAGACAAAGAAGTCAAGAGCAGGCAATTATAAAAAAAGTCATAGCATCCAGTCTGTGTAGTTAAAAACTAACTAAATAGACTTTTTATGTAATACGATGGAAACGCTAGAAAAGATCTTTTATTACGAAATTTCCTGGACGTCTTCTCGAATCACCAGATTGAAACATTGCTGAATCTTTAACCTTTAAAAAACTAAAAAATGAAATAAAAACGACTCTTAATTTCACAGTGTTAAAATATACTTTGTGATGCGAGCAAACATTTAAAAACCACTGGGTTCAAAACTTGTCCAGAAATTTAACTAATTCTAATGAATTTTTTGGAAACCACTGAATTGTACTCTTAGCTTTCGATCCACGGATTCGTTTGGCTGAAAGTCAACAGGGAAAACAATGTGTGTAACATCAGTCTACCATTAAGCATTTAACTTAGCGATGGTTTTAAAAAAGGAGGTTTTTGTTTGCTTGTTTGTTTTTCCTAGCTTTTGCGTGTGACTCCAAAAAAAAAAATAATAAGGTTCTGGCATTTAATTTAATCTAAGAATAGATTTGAAAAGTTGAACAAAAAAAATAAAAAGACAGGAAAGAAAGAAGTTATTATTAAATTCGAACGAGGATTTTTGTGATATGTTCTATGTATCTTTTTTGTTATTTTTTTTTTTGTATTTGTAAACATTAAGATAAAAACCAAATTATAAGTTAAAGTAGTTGCTTTAACGCGCTACTCATCTTACCTCAGCACTTATTGTTGATTTTAAAATGAAATGGTAAATTTCGACTTTCCACTATTAGTTTCCTATTGTTTATGGTAGACCTAAGAAGTTAAAAATTTCCTGGTGACTGTTGCTAGGAATTATTTTATATTAACATCATGAAAATTTACGGAGGTTTATGGTGGCTCATCTTATTTTAAATTACTTTGTAAGAAATGTTCTGGTGTTAAAGAAACTTCGCTTTTTGATGGCAAATGTAACTGTTTTGTAAGGCATACGGCATTTTCAGTGATTATTCCTCAAGAATATGATTTCTTTTTTTATTTAAGTAAAAAAAAAAGTCACCTAAGTTAAATCACAACCTATTAGAAAAAAAAAATCATTGAAATCAGTCAAGTACATAGTTCTGGTGTTGCTTCTCGACTTTCAAAGTTTTCGATTCTCAGTAGGAGCAACGATTGGTGTTTTGGGACATTATTCTTGAAGACCCATTTCTGATTAAAAATTAAACAAAATAACATCTACATTAATGGTTACGTGCATAAGAATTCCTGCTAAACTTTTGGTTTTGAAATTTATCCTAAATATTCAATAATGATCGATAGTAACGAAACAGAAAAATACTCGTTCTTCATCAAGTATTTAGTCTTCTTACAGAACATATTTTTTTCTTGCAATTTTAAGTTTACTTAAGGCAGCTTTTTGCTAAAGCTTTTAGAATATTTTACCACTTAATGTGAAAGAAGTTAATTTAGAATTTCTCAATTACTGTGATATGTTCAGTATTTTATAAAAAGTAAGAATAACAGTAATGAAAAGATGTGATCATGAAAGCCATGTATTACTTGGTGCTCTAAGGTCATGGAAGCGAGGATATTTTTAACTAACTTTAATGCATTCACTGTTTACTATCTCTTCATTAGGGACATACATTTTATCAGAAATTCATCCTTTGTCTCGTTTATCCAAGAAGTGACATCAAACTTATTAGTACAGTGACTTATCTTTCTTTATGAGGTAATTATTACATTTAATGTCTTTTCTTGTTACCTATTAACCCAGAGAGATCAGATCTCGAATATTTATAGTCTTTCAGTTAACGGGAATTACCTCTACCAGAATTTCTTAATGATTTACCTTATATTTATGGAAAGTTTGGTTTTGCATTTACTGTCAACAGTTTCCTTATATTCCACAGGAATATGACTTAAAGCTTAATTCCTGTAAATAACGAAAATTTTCCCTAAACGATCGGTAAAATGATTTTTTTTAAGCTTGAATAAACAAAAAATTTTTAAAAAAAGTTCTGAAATTCCGTAATTATTTGGAAATCTGAAATTTTGAAGATATTAATGTTGTTACTATCGACAAAGAACTTCAAACGTGTATTAAAATGCAAAATAATACTGTAATTGTGTTATTAAAGTGTAACAATTAAAGTGTAACACAATTACAGTATTTAAAAATTCTAAAATTTAAAGAATTTTTACAATTTTTAAATGTGTTATTATTTGGATTTGGAACCTCTTTGATAATTGTCACACTTGTACAACATCCATCATTCAAGCGTGTATCTTTGCCCTCAAATAATCTACAATGAATTTTACGAAAGTTATTCATTTTCAAATAGACTATTCATTTATCTTTGGAACAAAACTGATAAAAGCAGTGGTAAGTCTCTATTTCAAACTAATATGGGACAAGGATTATTAAGTTTTCCAATAAATCCTCTCCTTACTCAACCAATTATTATAAATATTTTTTCTGTTCTATGTAAATCCTATTTTGTAAGAATAATGTGATTGATGTAGAAGAGATTACGATTGGATAAACCCTGCTTTATTTGATAAGTGACTTGCATTTCCTTAGGAAAAATTAAGACTCTCTAAAGCCATTGGCGATTCATCATCAATTGCTCCAATAACTACATCATTCTTGAATATTAACGTTTTTCACTAAGTTTGTCGTTGGTTTGATCCTCGAGGGCTTTTTTTCTCATTTTATTCAATTTTCATTTTTCCATGAAAATAAATCGAATTATAGTTATGAATTAAAGGATTTAATTGATTCAAATAAATGAGTTTGTTCTAAGATTCTCAAATGGTTCCACGAAATTGAGTGACTGTGCCGCGAGAAAAAACAACAGTAAGTATTAGAGGGAAATAAGAGGAGACCTAAAATAGACATTAAATATTTTCAACAACGTTATTTATTAACAAGAGGAACAAGTAAATTGTAAGTAAAACAAACTGGTTGGTTAAAATGAATGAGTAAAAAATTACATTATTTTTGTAATTCAATGAGAAATTTGGGCTTGTTTACTTTTGCACAATTGATTAATATGGGCTCTAATATTACATATAATGCTTATCGTGCCGCCAGATTTTTCTATATACATAAGCAAAAAGATTCCGAAGCACTGTATAAGCAGTGCCTTTTAATGAAAGATGTAGTTGACTTTTTTTTATTATACATTGCAAACGTAAAATGGCAACTTGTGATTTGCATCCAGTATTATTTCCACTAATCTTAGCAATTACATAAAAATAAATAAATAATATAAATAAAATTTTCACTGGTAATAGATAATAGCCAATTTTCGATTCGAATTTTGGGGATACGTTTCCAAAAATACGGTATTTATTTTATAGAAAATTAGAAAAAGAAAAAAAAAATATTTAAAACGTATCTTCTTTGAATTATAATTTGTGAATCATTTGTGTTTTGACATTGAAAAAATGAAAGATAAGGTAAATCTACACTCTCCGGAAGATTTAGTATCGGACAATTCTAAGAGACTGACAATTCTAAATGAATTTCATGTAGTCCATTTCTAGAAATTGTTTATGATTTGTAATCTGATTTCCGCAGATTTTCTAAACGTTTCTATTATGATCAGAGTTTTTTGAAGTAATTTTTAGCCCATTTATTTTCACTTAGTCAGTTTCCAATTTTGCCAGATTTTTAAAAAAAAAAATTGATTTTTAAAGCAGATACTAACGTAAGATCAGATCAAGTCACTCGCATGATTAGAAATTGCATTTAACTTGCCATCTTCTTCGGGTTATAAGAATAATTTAAATGTAAATTAATAAAGAATATTTGCAGAACCTACTTATATTATTTAAGTAGAATTTATATACTATTGTTAAGAACATGTATTTTTATGTAAGGTAGGTTGCCCAAATAAGGCCTACTAATGTTTAAAGATTTTTTTACATTTCTACTGTAAGAGTGAAAATTCTGAAAACTGTCTTGAAAGGTAGTTTAAGGTGTGCTGTTATGAAAAAGTGAATTTAGAATTAGTGGCATTCAAAATTCTTTCTGTAATAATACAGTTTTGAATATATATAACTGAAGGGCCTTATTGGGAGGCCCTGTTCCAAATAAGGCCCATGTATAAATACATAATAAATACGGGGGAAAAAAGCAGAAATCAATTAAATTAGAATAATTATATTTAAACCAAAATAATTATGTAATTAAATTTAAATAAAATAAAATAAAGGGTGTTTCAGAATTCGCTCCGGAATTCCTAAGGCCTGTAGCTCTCAGGCAAACGCGCCCACAGGGAGAAGAGCTTGGCAGTGAAAACAGCTAATTTCCAACATTTAGTTCTCACTAAATATTAAGCTACAAATTAATAATTAATTAGTAATTAATTTATAAAATTGTGAATTTAAAACTAGCTTTGATGATTTTTGTTATTTTTTTCTCATTATATATAATTACTTTATGTTATAGAATGGAGGGCCTTATTTTGACTCCCATTTTAACCCACGCTTTCATGCATTGTTTTGCTAAAAAAAGTATTTAAATGCACGTCAACTGGAAAATATCAAATACAGTATCTTATTCTACTCATTACACACTTTAAAATGACATAAAACTTGTTTTTGTATATTAAGTTGCCAAAAAATGTAGACGATTTATCAAATTAAGTTGAAATAGTAACGACAAAAGCTTCGGGCAACTTTTACTGTTCAACTGAAACAAACATGGTGAAATTAACCACTTCAACGAAGCTAATTTTTGGTGTAGCCGCTAGAAGCCAGGACCTGTCTGAAACGTAACTAATCTTGGTAAATTGTGAACGTTCTATTAATAAAACGAAGGATGGGCCTTATTTGAAACCGGGCCTTAATTGGGCAACCTACTTTATTTTTAATTAAAGCACGATGTATACAATATTGAAATCAGATCAGTCTTGTATTAAATGTTGAAAATTGTGATATAATATTATGTGGTGCTTTCGTACATTGCAGTTCCTAAGAACAAAAAATGTTTACCTATGTCTCCCATCAGGAATCTAATTAAAACACAGGAAAATGTCTATTTAGTCCTTTTGCCTTTTGGTTTAGTTTGACTGTTTGTCTAACAATGGATGCTTCCAACTTGAAATCGAGTTTCTATTTGTATTTTACCTATTGTAGGGATGAGAAAAATAAAGAGAATAGTGAGAATTTACTCAAATGGACGTAACAACTGCTAGGGGGTTTAAAAGCCGTAAAAGCAGAAAATGAAATGTTTCGTAAATCACTTTGGCAGGTTTAGGATGTAGGCAACATGTTTTACGACAAAACTAGGCGATCAGAGCCAATGTAACTAATGCAGAGCCTTGTATGAGGGGAAAAAAATATTGGGGAGACTAATATACAGTCAAGGCAAAGTGTTTTATTACAATGGAAACACAATAAAAAAGTATAATGCGAATTCATAATGAGAATGCATTCCTGTATCTATACTCAATTTTGCTCTGATAAATTTCAAAACATGATTCTCTACTAGTGGAAACAGGTCTGCTATCACATTGGTGTTGATTTCGAATCGTTTAAAAACTTTTGGAGCTAATAATCAGGGCCGTCGCGTGGTTTGTTGGCGCCCAGGACAAGATTTCGTCAGGCGCCCCCTGAATCTCCAATTCAACAACCAAAAAGAAAAAAAAAACCGGAATCTCCTGTTGCCGTTGCCGCGGCGTCCTAGGCAAGATTTCATCAGGCGCCCCCTCAATCTCCAATTCAACAACCAAAAAAAAACGGAATCTCATTTTATCGTTGCCACGGCGTCCAGGGCAATCGCCCCGGTCGCCCTGCCCAGGCGACGGCCCTGTTAATAATCAATATGAAAATGGCTGATTGCAATGTTCCAAATTGTCAACAAATTGCTGTTTTATTGTGTTCCCATTGTGATAAAACACTTTGCCTTGACCATTTATTGGTGAAAATGATCCACATTTTCACTTTGTACTTTAATCTCCCCCAATATTTTTATTTCCCCGTCGTACAAGGGTCTGTACTAAATACAGAGATAAAACAAAATAGTCTTTATCAATCGTCGGTTAAGTTTTGTAATAAAATATGTATATCCTACCTGCCAAAGTGAGTTACGAAATACTGCATTTTCTGATTCTGATTCCCCCCCCCCCGCGGTTGTCACGTCCATTTGCGCAAGTTTTCACTATGATCATTGTTTTTCTCATCCTTCCAATAGGTAAAGCACGAATTAAAAACTCCATTTCAAGTTGGAAGTCTTCCCTTGTGAGAGACTTAGCTACTAATGTTAAAAATGAAGATCATAAATAGTTTTCTTTTTAAAAATGTCTAAGATTACGTTGTTTATTGATTAATTGATAAAAAGAAATAAGTAAAATAGAAAAGACTTATTTCTATGTAAGTGGGGATAATCGAGAAAAAGCCAACGTTAAGAAAAACAAAATATACCTACAAATGATATCGAAGAGTACACGGCTGTTTGAATATAAAAACACTTTTCTTCTTCATTTGCATTTTGAACTGATGTTAATCAAGCATTTTGTAAAAGATTTAAAGAGTGCTGATTAGAAATTTGTGGTAAGCTGACATTTCTCGCCCTATATTTTTATTGGTTCTCAAATCTTAACCTAAGTCTGGAGTCAAATGGTTGAAAATATGAACAGCAAAGTGGAGCTTCAAAAGTATTTTCGAAAACATTTTGGAAAACAAAATACCTGTAAAAAAAAAGAAGGAAGAAAATAGGAAGGTATATACTAAAAGCATGGAATTCAACCTGAGTGAAGTGTGAAAATGCACATCTGTCATTCACAGTTAAGTACGTACTTGATCCAAATTTAAGAAGTGTCAGAAAAGAGTCGGGGGAGTGAGAGGAAGGTGGAATGTAACCAGGTTGTTCCTATTTATTTACGTCAAAAGTAGATTTGCTGATAATTTTTTTTTTTATCAGCAACATTGATCTGTCCACAGTTTCATGTTAAAAGAAATGTCAATGTGATGACAGATAGCTCTAGCTTAAAAGATACTGAAAAAAAATTATAAAAGAAATATGGTGAAAAAATTCGAAAATTTTCGAATTTTATTAAAAAATGAAAAAAAAAGTTAAAATTGCATCTGAAAGTTACGTGTTACATAAAGACGATGGCTTTCGGCTGTTATCAATAGTTCTTCTGCTTCAATGCGTTATTACGTGAATTAGAATGCGAAGAACATATTTGTCTTTTGAACTAAATATACAATTGATGATAAGAAATTATAAAAACTACTAAAAATAAATAAATTTAGTTAAAATATATACATTTTGCCGCTGTTTTAGACTGCAGTCAATAATAACAGTATTCTTTATTTGTCAGTGGGCTAAAAAAACAACATAAGAAATCAATAAAATATGAGAAATAAATAAACGGCCACCACACAAAGACTACTATTTAAAAAATATATTACAATTAAAAATACACAAACGTTTTCCGGTCAGCCAGCGACTCTTTCTCAAGTTTGATGGCAGTTGAGAAAGAGTCTCTGGCCAACCGGAAAACGTTTGTGTGTTTTTAATTGTAATATATTTTTTTAAGTAAATAGTCTTTGTGTATACGTGATGGAAACTGTGACCCCTCAAAGACTAAAATCAAGAAAATAAAAAACAAGAACAAAATGTGGATTCCAAAACCTTGGGCAGCACTCAGGCTACCACAAAAGGTATTTGACCACAAAAGAAAAAACAAAACAAATAAATAACAAACCCTCTAATGGGCAAAATAAAAGCGATAATTTAAATTAGAATGCCTTTTGAGTCATTAGAATCGACGGATTTGGTGTCTTTAAGATCTGTTAGTTTCTATTATTGAAATAAAGAAAAGGAAGTAATAAATCTTATTCTAGTGGTAAAAATCTGAAACAGTCTTTCAGTAAAAAAAAAAAAAAAAAAAAATCTGTTTCTTGTCGATTAAAATCGGTTTACGGTGCATGTGTATAAATTTGTCGCAAAGAAAATAAACAGAATTTAGTTAGGAAATTTCGTATATTGAGGACGGAAATGAAGTTGCAAAATGTATCTTTCAATTTATTAGCATGATTTAGTGAATTCTTCTGCAGTGCAGTTAGTTTTTTTATACATTTTGTTTTATCTATTAATTAAATCCAAATCGGTTGTTCAAATCGCTTTCATCCTCTGTTGAAAGATAACGCAGTAAAGCAGAAGAATTATTGATAACAGCCCAAAGTCATCGTCTTTACCTTCTCTAGAATCGCGGAATTGTTTTTATCATTTACGTTATCAAAATCGTTTTCAATTTCTGTTGTTTAGAATGATTTGACTGGCTTCAATCAAAACATTTCAGATATTTTTGAAGTGGAATGTAATTTTAAAGAGATGACATAAATAAATAAATAAATAAATAAATAAATAAATAAAATTACATTTTTCTATTGTCTTAATGTTGATATCGTTCTCATATTTCATTGGAAGTTATTTGAATTCGCAACAACGGGTGATATCAAGTGTTTACTAAGTGACTTCCTTGAACAGCTGTTTCATGCTCTTTGGCGATCATCAGCCAGGAGCAGTCACCAGTAAACAGCGAGGCTGAACTTTTTATGCATTAAACAAATTCACTGAGGCCGGCGGACTGCTGACACATGAATTTTTCACACTAATTTATTAAGAGTTGTTTATTGTTGTTTTTCGCTTTTGAGGCGCCACTGCGATTCCGATGATTCTTTTAATTCGCTTAATAATTCATTCGATAGAAATGAAATGAAAAATAAATATTAATTAATTAATAAATATTAATTTATTTATTTTTCTTTTCATTTCAGGGATGTTTTTGACCCAAATCTATCAATTATCTTTATTTCACTCTATATTAATAGAAACCGAATATCCGACACCACATCGTAGTTACCATTAAAAAATAAAATAAAATATGGTTAACTTACAATTATGAAATAGAATTAAGATTTTCTCCATACTAAGAAATTGTAAATCGTTTCAGAAAATAAAATGTTTCATTCAGTAAGAAAGTTTTAGTTCTAATTCGAATAACTCTTAAAACTAACTTAGATAAGCTAAAATCATGTATCCACGTACACACACTGTAAATAAATTGTAAAATCAAAAATTTACCCAAGACGTACAAAATCTTACGAAATAAGATTTCTAGCATATTTAATGAGATTAAAGTTAAACACTTAAATACGAAATGTGATATAATTATTGGATTATTTTTTGAATTATTTAAGGCATTTTGACAGTTATTTAAAGATGACCCATAATTTGGATTTATATAATTACATATATCCCAAAATTTAATAAGATCTACACAACCATTGTAAACTTTAAAATATGAAATTTCACCCAGTGTGGGAAAATAGATGAGTATATTCTATTATGAAATGTCAATTAATCTAGTGTGTTATTCTTTGAGATTTTTTTTTGGCTCTTCCTGACTGCTTATAAAAAGAACTCTAAAAACCAAACTCTAATCAGGGATGGATAACAATATGTAACTCTCAAATATAGAGTTTGATCTTGATAGGTGCATTTTTTCTTCAATATTTTATTGTTTGTGCTTTGGCCCTTACGTAAAGTAAACTGGTTCTAGATGCCAGTTATAAACTCTTAAATACGAAGTTTGGTGTTATCGGTTTATTATTTCTCGAGTTATTTATGTTTCGGCATTTTAGCCTACGTGTAAAGTGACTTTAGAATAGGCCTACATATTCCAAAATGTAATTCGATATTAACAGTAAACTTCTAAATATGAAAATAGGTGGAGATCGGCTAATGATTTCAAAGTTTTTACACGCACAAATTTCTCAATAACATACATCCCCACATACAGACGTCAATACAGAGACAGCCAAGGAGATATCACTAAAATAGAGCGTAAATTTATTCTAGGGAGGAAATGACATGTCGGTTAAAATCGGGACACGGATATTAATACGGTTAATGTCCTGTTTTTTATGTAAGTATTAAAAGTTAGAATGATGAGTGCATTAGAAAAAAAAGTACCGTATATTTCGGCAGATAAGACGATAGTTGAATCATTAAAAACGGCCCTCAAAATCCGGGGTCGTCTTATACGACAGATACCAAAAAAGTATGATTGAAATTTATATAAATTAAAATCATTATAATATAAAACAAAACACTCACATCAAATCAATGTATTTAAAAGCACGTGCTTCTATGTGTTTCTACGTCATATTCATACGATTCACAGGTTCCTTTTTCCTTTCCATTCCTGACCTGTGACGCGTTCTGCTCATGCGCAGTAGCGTTTACTGGCCGGCGTGCCTACTGGAAAGCGACTTGAAATGAATAGCCGGGCATTGCTACCGTGGGATTCTGCATACGCTATACAGTATCATTATCAAAATGATGATCGCTGATTTAAACTGAATTCATAGGCCGTTCATAGTTTGGGGATCGTCTTTTAGGGCAGATATATGCTTAAACTATAAAAATTTGACGAAAATTTACACCTCTTATCTGAAGGTCGTCTTATCTGCCGAAATATACGGTAATTTGTATTTGCAAGCTAATTGCATGATTATTAGACTTTCCCGTTGTTGTATGAAGAAAGACCAAATGGTAATGGTAAAAATGTTCTCTCGGCGCCATTTTTATTCATTCTTACTTACCCTTTTTTCCACATCAGCAGCTGCATAACTGATGGCCAACAGGGCACAGAGGACAACCGACACAGAGCAAAGAACAGTTGTTGGGACTTGCATCATGAATTCTTAGAATTCTACAAAAAAAAAAGAACAAAAAAAGAAAAAATATGAAACTGTGAAAAACAACAGTTAATCAATGCTGAAGCAAAAAAATAGGAATAGGAAAAATAAGAAATCCGACTTAATAGAGATGAATGAACTCCCAAAAATTCTCTAGTTAAAAATAATTGATGACAAAATTGTTAGAGTCTGTCGTTATCATTAATTTTTTTTTCTTATAACAACTTTTCTTTTTTTCTGTGAAAAGAAAAGTAATATCAGGTTTGGAACCTAGTGCCAAGGATGCTTTGACGTAAAATATAATGAACATTTTAGGTTATAAGCCAGTAAAAGCATCAATCGTTAACATGTTAGCTAATAAATCTTTCAGGTAAGTAGTAACTACTCTTTTCTGTCTATGATATCGTTTTTTTTCCTTCCATATTGGGCAATTTTTCTATATCAGACCTTTCTCCGTCTAAAAATTAAGTTAATGCTGCATAAAGAATAATTATTTATAATGAAAAAAACAAAAACACGTCAGCATGTAAATCTTAGAGCAGAACTTAACGTTGATAAGAAAAAAAAAAAATAAAAACAAAAAACGACTTGCACTTGAATAGCAACTACGACAAATTATACAGTATACATTTCAATCACCTATTCCTCTCATGTACGAAGTATATGTTCACTATAACATGATTTGGGAAATTAGAGTGATTCTTTATATTAGTTGTGCGTGTTTATGTTGAAAAATTTGATCAATAGATGCTTATAAGTCGTAATAATTCTTGAAATAATACTTTTAGTCTTTTAATCTTGAAGTTTTCACTATGTAATATTTTGGAAAATGCTAACAGTAAGTTACTGTCTGGATTAAGTCCAATTGAATCCATTTATGTTGCGACTTGAATTAATACTAATATTAACGAAATAAACCTGGAAATAAACCGGGCCTTTAGAAATTTTCCCAATCTCCTACATGAAAGCTTACAGCTTTTTAAACATATAAACTTTTTTTTTTACTTTTTAGTCATAAATCGGGTATCTTTTTTAAATGCTTTTATCTTGCATACTTAACATTTGTTAAAATGATAAATATTTCAGCTAAACACTAAATATATGTTGCTTTTATTTTTAAAAAGTGTAAAGATATTGAAGTTTTAGCAGCTGCTAATTATTGAGGACATGTTACTGTAGGATACGAGAGACACTGATTGAAAAACACTGCCTTAAGCTAATGCAGATATCAGCACGGTTTTCGTTTTCAGTTAAACCGTTAAGAAAAACATCGGTTGCTGTATTAGAATCTGCATTTTTTCCTTCTTCGTTGTCCATTGCAACGATGCGAATAAAATTAAGACGAAATCGCTTTAAGAAAACAGGTGCATTCGACATCTCTTAAGTCAACTGAGCCATTGAAGCCCTGGAGCTGCACAATACAACCTTTTCTTTTGAATAACGAAATCATTCTTTTAATAAATAGATTCCGACAAATGAGCTTCCAGAATGTCAGAGAAAAACTACAATAACTGTAGAGGAACATCTGCTAGATCTTCGTTTTTTTAGACAACATTGTGGCTATTATAAACTTACAGTGTAATTTCTGTTTTTAAATTTATTAAAAAAATTAGAGAAAACAAATGGTAATATGTATATTGCATTGTTTGATGACAGTATAGTAGAAGATGGACGTTAACATTTTTTTTTTATTTACAGCTTCAAGAGTTGGAATAATCTATCTATAATATTTAAAAAGCATAAAACTATATACAAAATTTTCAAGTATTTATGTAATTAATTCAACTATAAGCTTTTGCAGTGGGAAAAGATTAATTAATAAAAAGCAGAATCTCGTCTCAAATCGACTCATTTACCTTAAAAAATACACGAAAAATAAATGCTATTACATTCTATACCTAGCTTTTAACAAACAAGCTTGTATTTTTAACTTTATTTAACAAATAAGAACCCAGGACCATACACATAAATATAAAACAAAATAAACTTTATAAACATAATTGGAGTAACATGTTTCGAAGAAATTACACCTTCGTCATCAGACAAGAAATACAAGCAAAATAGGCCTTTTAACAGACCTTAGAATACAAGTTACATCGTATTTCACAATCAGGTTACATAATAAACCTCACTGACATCTTGTTTCAAAGTTAAAAAAATATTGCATTACCTTAACAATATAACACGTGATTTACAAATTATAATCCAAGACATTTTTAATAGAAACTTTTAATCATCCTTCTGTATTTTATTTTCTGCATAGCACAGTATGTAATTCAGATAAAACAGGTTATTGATAAAATAGTGTGTGTTACTGAAGCAATTAAAAATCTAATTCCCGACATTAATCTCTAGTCTTTACAATGGAGCGAACGAAGCCTCTAATTTATTATAAAATGAATATTAGGAAAGTCTCTTAGAGATCTAAGATAATCCAAGAACTGAAGGGCCAAATCCAGATAAATTGAACCTACTTGTCTGTTAAATTTATCTAAAGTCTGTGTCGACCTGTAAATACAGCATTGGAATTATTAGTGACCGGGTCACTCGAATATGTATCCAAGCATCACAGAGTGATTTCTTACCAATATTACAGGGAGCTAAGGGATGAAAAATGTAGATTCGTTGTTGAATTTGCAAACATCTGGCTATAGTTGTAGACTACTATTGCTATACTACAATTTTAATTTTTTTTCATTGCTCAAGAACTATAGCACAACGTGTAAATACAAAAAGACTGGCCTTAAGTTTAATATCAAATTAATTGAAGGTTTTTATCATCCTACAACTAAGTATTTCAGAATTTTTTTTTTTGTATTTGTATGTCTTTTTAATCTTTCTTTTTAGGTACATTTCAATTACTTTTTTTTATTAACTGTCAATTAATAAGTTAGTAAATTTTGATGTGAAGAATGTTTAAAATGTAATTTTTAATATTTTACAATAGCTGAATTTTTTTTTTAAATTTTTCTAGATCAATATATAGTAGAAAAAAAGTAGAAAATGAAATGTTAATTGGATTTTTTATTTATAGTTCAGTGATGTAGTAATATCATTTTATGACTATAAATTGCAATAATGAGTAATGCGTTTCATTTCTTAAATATTTTTTTTAATTTCTAAAAATGAAAATAAAAATTACAAAAATAACATTGAATTATCAAATTTAGAAGCAGTCTGATACAGTGATTAATAAATAAATTAAATCAGAAAAGTTTCGAAGAAATATTAATACTGAAACATACATGAATTATAAATTTCACTTTAATTTCTAAGGGGCTATCCATTAAACTATGCCACGCTAATTTTTGTTATTTTCGACCTCCCTCTCCCCCAGTCGCAGTTTTATCACAATCTTGTTCCCTCCTCCCTCTCTAATACTACGTCACAATATCATGCACCCCCGTTAATTTAAATTAAAAATCCAAACTATTTATAAGATTCAGTTGAGAACACCTATTAATTAGTTCAGCGAATAAGTCATTTAATCAGTCGTAGAATTGATAAAGAAATTTATCCTTTACTTTTGCATTTTGATGCGCATTTGTCGTATTCAAGAGTATTTTCGTTTGAACTTTACAGTTGAGATAATCGAGGGTGTTTTAATGAATTTCCTAGTAGGTATTTTTGATTTCAAAAAATGTGCTTAAGTGAAATGTAATGTGACGTCACATATTATCTGGTCTCGTCCCTCTCTCTCGTCATACTTCGTCACGCTTAGTATCCCCCCCCCCCCCCCGACATGCGTACATAGTTTTTGATGAAATAAAAGTTATTTTTCTACACGACTTCTTTTTCAATAAAGACATTGCTAGTAAAGAATTTTAAGAAAAAAATTGAATTGATACTTTTTTTTAATTTTTATTTTATTTTCTGCTTTTGGTTTTGGTATTTTGGAATTCTTATTTTTTGCTATGTTGTAAAAAAATATTGAATTTTTAATTCTTCTATTTTATTATCACTTTTGTGATATTTTGTACACAGTTTAATTAAGAAATTTATCAAACTGAAAAAAGTAGAGTTCTTAATCTGCGTTTATTTTATTAATTGAACGATAAACCTTTTATTTTCTTTGGAAAAGAAGTTTAACTACATTTTACATTCTTTAAGGGATATCCGTGGCCTACAAGAGCTTAGCAATTCCTGAAATAGTGAAAGCTTTTTTTTGAGTTAGATATGATTTTTGGTAACGGTAGAAAGAAGAAGCAATGCCAGGTTTCAAATTGAACAACTTTTAATAGAATGACAAAATACTCCAACATTATTTAGCATACCACGAGATGTTACTTTGAGGAAGGTATGGATGTCGAAGTAAAGCATGGAATGATTTCGACCCAGACAAAGCCAGAGTATATTCATAATATTTTGAAGATTCTCAGCGTGCTCTGAAAGCTGAGTCCAAGAGACATCGGAAGCAAGATTCATTTTTCTTAAGCAAAAAATAGGATTTCCGTTACCATTAGTACGTCGCCCTGGGATTGTAATTGGAGCTAATGAGATTCAAAGCAAAAAGCTTTTCAACAGTACAGCGCGTATGCATACTTGTTTTCGATGAAGTGAACGTCTATATAAGAATTAGGTACCACCATTAAGAAAATAGAATTTTGAGTCCACATACTAATGAATAAATAGGAATAGTACATGGTCTATTATATAATAATAGTACATGGTCTACAAATATCAGCTGGAAACGGAGTTGATATTTTGAATACGTTAGGTCCACGTCTACTTCCTTACTAAAACGAAACATTGTTTCCTGTAGAAGAAGCTTTGAACAATGTTACTGCCCTAATCTCTGATCTGTGACACCAATCGCATAGTAAGGAAGAAAGTAAATGATCTCACAGACATATTTGCTTTTCAAATCCTGCAGATTCCAGAAAGCGTGAATGGGTATTCGCGGACGTCCCTCATATAGTAAAGCTTGCTACACAATAATTTTCTAGAATCACTTTACCTAATAGCTGCAAATTTGAAAAATCAGTTTTGGAAAAGCTTCGGGAAAAAAAAATAGAAAAAATTAGCTTGTGAATGATTTGTTCAATAAAATGAATTCCAGAATACCATACAATGCCAGAACCATAGCCTGCAGATTATGGAGTTCACAAAGAACTACAGGAAAAAGTTCTATGAGAATTTGTAGTTGTTTGTGATCAAGTGAGAGTCGGAAAATAAAACATCTTCTGTCCTTCCAATTTACAATGTTCATCGGATCACGTCACTAATCGAAAATGAAACTGAAATGAGGGATGTCATTATTGCATCTACTGCTGATACAAATGTCTCAATTTGGCAAAACTTTTCTGACTGTTTTCGACATTTGGCCGAATGTCTATCACTCCGAGGAAGATCATATGGTAGAACCTTGGAATTCCAATAGAGAACAACAGACTTTGTCTAAGGAGACATTTGCATGGATAGAAAAGCTTTCATGAGGAGGATTGTTAATTCTAGGTTGCCTTCAAAGGCTGTACATGAAATTCCTTTAAGACTTTTTATTTTAATCCTTTTGAATCGGATAAAAATTAAGGATTAATTAATGACCCTCATTTGTATCCGATGACAAAAGGATTAGAATTTAGACTACTGTTTTGTTTCATAAAGCAGTTACAAGAATTATCACTTTGCGCAGCAACGCTAGTCCTAATTCAATTCAAAGCAAGATTTATAGCGTCTTTAATGTTTTCTTTGCCTTTTTAAAAAAATCAGTAAATGTTAATCAATTTTGCTTTATGTTTAATTACATAATGGAATTTTGAATTTGTTTTCCATCAATCACAAGACTGGAATTTTAAGATAGTAGATAAATATTAGTAGGCGGAAGTTTAAGTGATGTCTTTTCAATATTTAATCCGCAGAATAAAGATGGAACAACAGTGCTTCTCATTTGTGAAAAGAAAATAAGAACTATGAAGACAAAATTTCTTAAAAACGAAACAATAGCCTATGAATAGCCAATTACAATATCACTTTGTCATAGTTCGAGAAGAGACCCTAATTCGTGGTTTTCTTGAATTCGGAATTTTGTTCGATCGATTTAGATGTTGTGAAATGTTCTCAATCAATTACGAATAACTAAAGGATTTACTGTTTCATAATATTTTTCACTATTCCCTAATTCTCGTAGGATTAATCTAATTGGCTTAATCAGGGCTTAATAAGTCATTAGCTAATGAAAAGAACGAGTTAGTGAACGTAGACACGAAAATGACAACACTATTAAGCAAACAAATTACAAAATAGAAGACACTGGATTACATTTACCACTCTTGTTCAATTTACTTTTCGTTATTCGCCTAAAGAAAAAAATAAACTTAGTTGATAAAAATAGTTTATAGAAGTTTATAGAACTCAAACTATAAGTCGTACTGACATACGGTGATATTTTATTTGAACCCTTAGGAAATGTAGAGAGATAGGAGGAAAATTACGAGTTTTTCTCTACGGCCAGTTTCTGTTTCGCCGGAAGTAGAAGTAAGCGAAAACGAAAAATGTCGCCATTTTTACAGCCCAAATTAGAAGTCGAACAGACATAAGGGATATCTTATTCCTTTTGACTTGTAGAGGTGGGGGAAAATACGAGTTCCGTTCAGTGGCCAAAAATGAAACATGTGACCACCTCTCTGTAGCCGAAAATACAAAACGGACAAATATGAGTGATATCTTATTGGAGCTTCCAAGGCTTGTAGAAGTATTCAGAGACAGTGAAAAACATGGAATGCAACAAAATTCAGTTAAACACTGAAGTCTTTACGGTGTATTTGAAAATACTTTTACTTACTGTCACAGGCAAAGAGAATTTAAGTACTGAAAAACAAGTTTTCCATTAAAAAATAATAATAATAATTGCTTATATCTGAAGGTGCTTTGATTCCAAGCAATTTTTGTTGATTTTCATTGTGTTTTAAGCTTTATTTAACTTTATTTATGCTCAATAAAGCGGATACAATTGCCTTGGAAATGTTCGGAAAAGTTGTCTTGATTGAAGTTAGAAAAAGCATTAGTTATTTTATAATGTTAAAATAATAATCGTAAGGAATTTAATTTATTTTGCTGTTTACAAATACAATAGTAAGGGATTTCAAACACTTCAAAGTATTGCAATCGAGGAAAGATAGAATGAGATAGTATATTAAACTGTTCTTTGAGTCTGAATATCAAGTACATATTAGACTTCAAAATAAGTGTTTAATCGAGAAATGACGATCTTTTGAAACAGTGTTGTTGTATATATCATACAAAAATATAACGTCAATGAAATAATTTTTTCTTGAAAAGAA
>JAFIDM010000001.1:58900809-58946694 GCA_023159025.1 Thereuonema tuberculata | reverse complement strand
AAAAAAAAAAAAAAAAAAAAAAAAAATAGTCCTAAAATGCATTTAAACATGAACGTTTAATTTCAAATTGTTTTCCAAATTTTTATAGAAAGAAATTACTGAGAATAATACTAAACTTTTAAAACACCTTTACATTTGAAACCGAAACCTTGTTTGATACACTTGAAGTTAATAAAGGACATTTTAATATGTGATGATATTAAATTCTGTCTTACTCTTAACGTTAAATTTCTTTTATATCTTTAAAATCAAATATGTTCTTATTAACTAACAAAACGTAAAAATTGTTTATTTATTTTGTTTTTAAAATACCCGGTATACATAATCTTAAACTGTGAAATTTTTTTGCTGATTTTATAATGTAATTTATTTCTAACGTTTTATACAATCTTCATTTTGAGATTGTTTCTCATGAATGAAGATAATTGTTAATTAGTTGAAAAAAATGAAATAAATTTACAATTGAAAATTATTAATTGAAATAATTATTACCTCATAAGTCATCAATTTGAGAAGGCTTTGTTCTGTTGTCAAGTGAAATGTCATTTACAAACTCTTCTTTTTCAGATTTTCATTTCAATTGAATCGATTTTAGATGTGAGTTCATCTGTATATTTCACTTGCAGTTCTCACGCGTACAGAGAATTTTTCAGTTCTTTCACTGAGATAGCAATCTATGTTATCTTAATTCATCGATGGTGGAAGTCATTACAGCTTTGGTTTAATTCAACCAGACTTAATTTGACGTTATCTTGATACAAATCCTCTCCCTTTTTTTATACATATTTTTTTTGTTTCTAAATCACACGTTAAGCTCTTGAAGAGCTGCTAAAGAGACACAGAAAGTGAATTTAAGACATTACGGAAAGGAAAGGAAGAATTAGATGCGATAAATACTGTACGTTAAATGTTGGCAGTAGGCTATTATTCATGACTGCTGCACTAATGTACCATACTACTTGCGATTTTGAGAAGGATTTTACACAAAACCAAGGTCTAATGGGTTCTTTTTTTTTGCTTGTATTTCTTTATAATACATATCTAAAATTTATCTCAGTTTTAGAAAAAAAAGATTTATATAATGTATAATATAATGTTATTAGTAATATAATGTTTAATAGGCTTGCATTAAATCGTGGTACTTATAAAAAAGTTTTTTTTGAAAAATATAAAGATTTTGATGAGCTGCAATATAATTCCAGGATCATTTTATTTTGGTCGTAGTTAGGTTAGTAGCTATTACTCATGAGACCAAGACGTCATGCCTCCAAATCAGACTTGGAATTTTTTATTAAGTCATTTTATTTTTCAGTCTTAAGTGTATTCAGATGCTTATAATTAGGAGAAGTAATTTTAATAGTTTCTTAATAACAGAAAACCAGAAGAATATGATGATGAGAAACCAGGGAACCTCGATGAGCCCTTCACAAGGTCCTTCGACTTTTTAAAAATTGCGACTTTTCTGGTTTTTTTTTTTGATTGTCTGATGAAACTAATATCTTCTTTCTCAATCGGGACGAAAAGAAGAAAAAAAAAAAAAAAAAGAAAAACCTAATTTATCGAGAGTGTAATTTAATTCCGTCAGACGGAACCTGACCAAGGCCTATTTTAGATCGAGCTTTGGTTTCTCAAAACTATAAAAAGAGTCTTTCAACTTCAACAGAAAGTTCAGATAATTGATACAAAACAATTAATTATAACTTTTTAAATAATTTTTTTTAATAAGAAATATGAAATTTCATAAGGAATTGGCTTTTCATTTATTTTAGATAAGTATTTTTTGAAATTCAAAAGACATTCTATTTACATAAAAGCCGTTATTTATCATAACGGTTGTTTTAAATTTAAGATATATATATTTATATATCTTATATTTAATTACGTTTAATTATATATATTTTAATTTCCTTTAATGCTGGAACTAATTTGATTGCGCATTAAATTATCTTAACACACCATCCTTTATGAATTTATCCAAGATAGATAACTACAACGACAGACCACAAAGTAATTTCATTTCATTCCTCGAGAAATGTTCGAGATCTAAGTGTATTCAAATTACAAAATTTACATTTATAATATATAAAAGATTTGTTTTAAAATACGGTATTTTTTTATATAGAAAAGAAAAAAAGTGATGTATTGTAAGGTTTTTTTCCCAGCTATATTTTTTTACTGGATGTCAAGAGATGTCACTCGTGCTTTCATCAAGATATTTCAATATTTGATGTTGGGTCGGATAACAAGATAGATGCGATCCAGCAATAATGGAGATTACTTCCGGGGTTTGCAAAGAAAAATAAAGAAAGAGAGAATAAATTTTAGTACAAGAAGATCCTCTCAATGCGAGGCTTGTTGTCCACACGTATGGATGCAACACGATAGTTCATCTGATTCCATCACAAATGTGTAAACATTGTATTAATTTTTATCTTCTTAACTATCTATTTCTTCATGGGACAAATATCTATCAAAAGC
The DNA here is from genome assembly GCA_023159025.1 of Thereuonema tuberculata. Classification (NCBI taxonomy): domain Eukaryota; kingdom Metazoa; phylum Arthropoda; class Chilopoda; order Scutigeromorpha; family Scutigeridae; genus Thereuonema; species Thereuonema tuberculata. The sequence continues at coordinate 58,944,216 of JAFIDM010000001.1, read as the reverse complement.
TTTTTTTCATGTTTAAAGCTGAAGAAACATCAAAAACTCTGTAAAATTTTGTATTACTTATTTGAACTGAACTTATTTAGAAAGTTAAAGATGGAAAGGAAGTTATTTTCTGACAGAATAATATTTAACAACAGAATTTACTTACTGTAAGCTCTTTGGAATGTAAAACTGAATCCAATATATGAAAATATAAAGTAACTCTGATTATATGTCTTTATAATATTATATGGGATACTTTATATTATATTGAATTTATTGAAAAAATTACAGAAATTAGAATTATATTTACATAAAATGGTTATCTGACAAATTAATATCATTGTAATTGTAAGAATTTAATTGTTTAAATTCATGGCTTACTGTGCTAATCTGTAAAGTCTTCTACTTCGTAATGGATTGTGCTATGATATTAAAGTATATATATAGTGGTATAATTTATAATTTCTTTTGCTTACCAATATAAATACGATTTCTAGAAACATCTATGTAACATAACAATCGTAAGTTATATTCTCCATTAATTTTAAAGTGGATGTAAATGTTATTTCGAATTTTTTAGTGACTGCTTTTTTTTTTTTTTCGTAAAATCTTTCCCTTCAATTCAGTTTTCTCTGGATTTTATTTTTTTGTGACACTTTTTAAAAGAGAGTCAGAATGGCTGTATTTCGAAGCTGCTCGAGGCTTTTGTGTTGTGTGTTATGCTGTAAAAAGAAATCAAATGCTTCCGGAAAACTCTGTTTGTTTAAGACCACAGCAGCTCCAAGTGTTAGAATAAATCTAATTCAGTTCACGCTTTCTTCAAAAGTGTTTGAATAAGATTTTTTAAAAAGATTTTTAAAACGTGATTCTCTACGGTCTTACTACAATCATACATTTGAAACGAAAAGCATATAAAAAACCTATGCTGCTATCTGTGGAAAAACTGAGAGTATTCATAGCCTAGAGCTTTATTTTCAAAATTGATTTTTTTCCCCACAAATTGAATTGTCTAATTTATTTATTTTTTCTATGCAACTCGCCGAAGAGAAAGAAGAAGAAGATGAAAATAAAGAAAAACATATATACGTCATACTCCATTCACAAGAAAAATGGACAACAAAACAGTAGCATCTCGGTTTCACGAAAACCTGATGGTAGCATTTTCAAAAAAGAGAATGTTCATGCAAATTTGAGTCTTTTAGCGTCGGAAACAATTTGTGTTAAACATTTTCAAAGAAAAATCACCTTCATTACAGATTATAGAATTTGTTAAAGAAAAAAGATGATGAAAATTAAGAGACAGTCTTTATTTGCTATTAAACTAAACCTATTGATAATTGCATTAAGCTTAATGAAGTTTTACAGAATTACTTGAAAGTAATTAAATAAGACCAAAGTGACTTTGAGCGATAATAAAAAAAGAGTAAATTAATGAAATTAAAATGTAGAAAAAAAGTTAGTAGGCCGATGAAGTCTGTTTTATAAATTGGAATTGATAGTCATAACCCAAATCAGAAAAACACAGATCAATCTCATCAATGTAAAATCTATAATAATTGCACTTTACCAATTAAAATAATAAAACATTTATGAATTATAAATGAATACATTAATTTTCTTATGAAAAAAATCTCACATGAAATATCTTTCTGAACTTAATTCATGTCTTAGTTTTTTTTTTTCAAGTTTTAAGTTTCATCTGAACTTTATGAAAAGTGCTATTTTTAATTTACGCAGTATTTCTTTGCCACAGTAAAATACAGCAAATATTTCACAATTATTTTTCGAAATGAAATTACAATCCATCATAAAATCCTCCCTATCGTTCTTTGAAATTAGAATTTCTAGATTCTTCTTGGAATGACGTTCGTGAGACGTTGAATTGCTTAGTTCCCTTTAACGAAATATTCTTCTTATTCTGGAACACGAGAAGCGCTTCTCAAATACATCAACTTCCAGTTATTTTACTTTGGAACGTTAGTCATCAAATAAATAAGTAATTTCTATCAAATTCATAATGTTTTCAAGTTTTGTAGTAGTTCAATACAGTGTTTATTGTTGGTTAATAAAAAGCTAGTGTGTCGTAAAAAATTAGTTTATTTCAGAGAACTCGTTACTGTTTTCCGTTGATGATATTTTTCACAGCATTTGAAGTTGTGATTCAAAGGTTCATTTATAATCGAAATTTCAATTTTTGTTTGACAAAAGAAAAAAGAAAAAAACAATACACTTCTGTCCTTCAACTTTACATCCCGAGCATAGAGTGGCGCAAATGGTTTGTTCATCATCTGCAGAATGGCGATAGACCCATTTTTGCGGCCACTTTTCATTTCCGAAGACAACCAGTCGTAAAGCCAAGTGTCCCAAGATATTTATCTGATCTGCAGTTTCTTTTCTTGTCTTCTCCGAAATTGTTGTTCATTGTCACAGTTGAGATGGTCTAAGTTTCTGTGTGAACTCACAATTGCCAAATGTTGAACGTTACGATTCCTTCAAGATATTTCGGATATTTCTAAGTTTTTAACATCGTATTCATTTCTGTAGGTATATATATGTAAACCTATATTTGCCTATATATGTATATATTGACTATATATGTCAATGTATGATAATTTATCTACAGTTTACTTCATGTTCGTATTTATAATTTAGAGGATATCTGTAAAACGATTCATGACGTATGAACATCGTACAAATCGGCTATTCATCTGCAATGTGTATTTTACCTGGAATTACCGAAAAAGTTAATTATTTCGAAAGTATTCACTATTATGGAAGATTGACATTATGAACGACACACCTGTCATACGGGAAATACTTTAATATTATGTAAACTTTTCACAATAAGTGAGTTGAGGTGAAAATAAAGAAAACTAACTTTTCCTACTTCCCTTCTGCTGTAAATCTTTGCTTAATATTAAAACGGAAATATTTAGTTCGCCCAAATCAAAGAGAGAAAGGTTGATCGGGTTATGTAAGTGGTTTCTAGAACCTACACTTCAGTGGTTTAGTTCAGTCAAGCTCTCTTGTGAACAGTTTCGAAGATTGAATCACAGCTTACAGCTCTTAAGAGTAACTTTCTCCTCTTCCTTCGTTAAAGCAAAAGGACCATGAAGAAGCTTTCCTTCTCATATTACTGCAATTCCATAACCTAAATTTATGAAGCATGTATTTGAATTGTTATTAAACAAGGTCTGGAAAAATTACTAGAAATTTTTAAAAGAACTTCCCTTCAGGTGCTATTCCTTAATATATTTTTTTAAGTCTTGAAAACGACAAAAACCAATAGCCTACATTTATATTTCAGTTACGACTCCACAATCCCATATCCGAAATTCTGAATACCGAAAAGATTTGAAAACTGATTTTTTTTTTTCCCGATGCCTGAGTGGCGTCGAAGATTGACCGAATAATGACTCGTGAGACTGAGTTGTAGGTGCATGCATCATTTGACTCAGTGGTTTGTGAGCCCTGTTACTGTGCAGAAGTGCGTCTGCTGCTGCTCAGATAATTTTTCTCTTTCAGATATTTTTTTTTTAATTTTTCTTGAGCCTGATTGTAATTTAACAGTGTAATTGCGCAAAAAAAAAAACAAACCAAACAAAACAAGACCGCAGATACCTTTATGAGTAACAATGAAAAAAAAAAGAAAACTTATCTTATTATCGAAAGAAATGCGTAGAAAGTGGGATTGTAATACAGGATCATTCTGAATTCCGAAAGTTTCCGAAATCTGGAAACAAGGATTTCGAATACAGGATTAAGGACTGTTTCTACTGAATGAAACAGTATAAATATTCGATTTTCTGAAAAGCATTAATTAAATTCGAATTATTTACTTGAATTTATAATCACAGGATTAATTTTATTCGGATTACAGCATGTGCAACGGATTACCTAAGATTTAATATTTATTGTTTAAGAAAAGCAGGTGTAACAGAAATAGGACAGAAAACCATTGATTAGATTCCAGTATTTCTATGGGAAGTTTTTTTGCTGCCTATTGGAGCTGATTTCTATTCAAGGATTTACTTTGGAAAATATTTCAAATATAAAGGCTGGATTTTCCGAAATCCTCGAATATGCCTACCAAGTTTCAAGAAGATTCATCCAGCAGATGAAAAGTTATTGAGTGGAGATACAATGACAGACAGACTTTCTATTGGAAGTACAAAGAAATATTGGGAATAGAAAATAGACCAAACAATAAATGATATAAGATTGCGTAGCAACTTCCCAATACTCGTAAGATTTTAAATCTTAGCTTCAAATCTTACTTTTAAATCTTTATATCGATACCAATTGCAAATACCGTCCTTTAACCGATTGGTTGAGTTAAAAGTATCAAAATTATAATGAGTTTCCTGAATTAATTTCATCTTCCTAGGACAATTAATGTCATCTTCCTAAGACAGTTTTTGAGTTACCTTGACCATAGACGGACGGAAGGAGTATTTTAAATTGAATTCTAAAACTTGTTCTAGTGTGTTTTCCTCTCCGATGTGTACTAAGAAACATTGGACTGTATCTTGACGCTTACACAGGAATTTCTTCAGGGCCTTTCTCACGTTTTTCGATATTAGGTTTAAAATAGAAAAGTAAGTAGTTTTTTTTTTTTTTAAATTACGGACATTCTCTGGAATCCTATTTAGCCTAATTCAATTTTATTAGAACGTACAGTTCGTGAAGGTAAATTTATTAATGGGAATAAATCCCCTGTTGTTTATCAATCTCTTCTTGAAATTCTCCGATTGTAGCCCAAATCCAATCATTAAATCTTCAAGTAGCGAGGGTTTGCTGAGTGCATCCACAAACATAATTCCCTTAAGTTGTGGGGGAACATAAATTGATTTCTTGAGGAGTGATGTATGAGTCAGGTGAAGGGTTCTCGAGATCTCATTGTTTAATAGAGTGAGACGGTTACTGCATTCATTCACTTACGATGCACTCGAATAAATAGAGCTCTTGTAATCTACTAACATCTCCATGGGAAAGCAGAGAATGAAGCAAAACCTTAATGCATTATAAACCACATACAATGTTAGCTTTGATTTACTCAAAAAAATAAAATCGTCCAATTCAGATTTTGATGTTCAGCTTTAAAAGCTCATTCTTAGGAATAATTCTTGTGGCTGCATCTATTAAGTTTGTCATTTCTGTCTGTCCGTCTCTCCGTGTGAAACAATTCCATTCAAATTAGATGGATTTTTGGATTTAATATTTAAGCAATTTCATGCAGCGTTCAAATTGAAGTTTACTTAAAATTAATCATTTCCAATGAAAACCTGTTAATATTTTACTTTAGATGAATTAGAATAATTTAATGAAATATTTTATGAGAGAGAAACTTAGATTAAAAGGAATTGTAGAATATTATAAGAACATTTTCTTTTCCAAGTAGATTTATTATGAAAAAGTTACTATTGTTTAAACATGTTTCATATGAATTTTTTATTAATAAATAAATTATTAACTAGATTTCTGATTAAGAAATATTAATTTTCTAATACTGATTATTTTTAAAACTCACAAAATTATAAAATGCTTTTTCCTAAATAGAGAATTAATATTATTGTCTTTAAGCTTAGTGAATGTACAATTTCTGACCATTCCCGTTCAAATGCTTCACCTACAGGAAAATGACGCCTATATAATGAAATGCTGTAATAATGTCGTAAGAATTGCATTGTAAGAAAAGAAAAAGGTCACTACTATTTATTTTTCCTATTAATAAGTTTAGGCCCTATTTTTTAATTAACATTTTCATTGTTTATACTTTTCCTTGTATTTGTTCATGTATTTGTTTAAAATGTAAAACTTCTATCAAGAATTCCAGTTGTACCAATATATCAATTGATATTGTTGCGCCTAGTAATAAAGAATATCTTTATTGGATAGCTAATTTCATTCTGACAAAACCTTTTATCAAATACACAATGTTACAACGTCTTATAGATTAAAAGCCCTAATGCATTTGTTCATCCTCTCATTTTTACAAACTTGTTACAATAAAAGACTCTCAGCTTTTCGAAGTTCGTATTAATCATTTAGTCAGTAATTTTCACCCCAATTTAACCTGCAAAATGTGATTGTTATGGTAGTAGGAGTTTGAAAGGCTAATCTAAAAAAAAATCCCATTTCGGTGCCTAACGATAAATATGTTTACAATATCTTGAAAATGAACAGAAAGTCTGGATAAAGCAAATAAGAGAAACCATTAAGAATTAATTGTAGGAGATTCTTAAAAATTTCTATGTTTTGTAAAACAAAGCTTTTACATTTTTCATATAGGCCTACGTTATAGGCCTACGTTACCGCCGACCTAAGTAAGTTTTAAACATTATTACTTCGCTTATCATTTTTACTATTATTTTTTTTTTTACACCTGTAATTGAATTGTACATTTAACTATCTATTAGTGTGTTAAGGATGAGATCCAATCTCTTCTGAATATAATTCTAGAAAGTTAACGATTCTTTGACTTTCCGTGAAAGCAATAACAAAATGCTACGTTAACTAAAGTACAGTATTTCGTTCCTAACTTAAAGTCTCCGATAAGAGAAGTCTCATAATAGTATCTTTGGTAAATGTACATTTTAGGTCTGCAAGGATTTGAAACTAAGCTAAGAGATTGAAATAACTTTCTCTGCTCAAAACCGTGAACATAACTAGAAAGATTTCCCCTTAGACCTTCTTGATCCTTCGAAAAGAAAAGGGTCAACATATTTTCATGTTAAAGTTAGGTGATTCTTAAAGAGCAGATTTCCTACGGTTAGAAAACCCCAAGAAGCGTTGATGTTTGGATTATTAATTGTATGATTCCAAATTTATATTCAAAAGCTTTGACGTCTTTAATCTTTTTAAATAGGCTTATTTAGGGTAATTGTAGATGAATAAGAATTTTTCAAACATCATTTTATTTTCTTATTTGATTTAGAATTCGGTTGAGAATTCATGACTTCAAAGAGGTTTTGAACCATTAGTGTTTTTTTGGTTGGCAAAAATTATTATGATTCTTTGTTTTAACTTCTTTGAGGCTTCACTGTGATTTTCCATTCTAGTTTTGAAAAATATTAATTTATTTTTGCACAATGGCTTCAAGATTTTTCAAAACTAGAATGGAAAATCATAGTGAAGCCTCAAAAAGTATTTCATTCAGGTTTTGATCTGTTCTTAAAATAGCAACACATAGAAATTGAACAAAGACAAAAAGAGTTCTTTTATTCAGATTACATTTTTACTCAAGAATAAAAGAATCACTTATAGGTCTTCCAACGGCAGCTAAAATTGAAAGACATTTAAAAATGAATAAATTATTTTTATTTTTTTTTGTTAGAAGAGAGAATGTCGACCATATTATTATCTTTTCTTCCTTCTTTTCTCTCATTCTTTCTTTTACTTTATCACGAAAGTAATTACAAGTGTAGTGGGAGCAATTGTAAGTGAAGTGAAATCGAGAGATAGAGATGGAATTGCATTGGAGGGATTTCATTGCTGGAGAACGATTAAGGATGAAACAATATTAAGATTCTCTTTTTCCCAATGAGAGAACAATAGTTTCGCGAAATGGAAAGAATCTGAAAGCTAATCAGAAGGCAAAAGAATTATACGTTCGTCACTTCGGTCTCCTTCTGCAAGATCAATACTCTCGTTCTCAATTTGACACCAAGTAATTTTTCTGACGAAATGTCTGAATGCACAAAGCAAAACTCCAACTACCCTTAAAGCTCTCTCTCTCTTTTCTTTTCTCTCGCGATTTATAAATGCTACAATTTTTGATTAATAATTATCTAGGTAAGCTAACTTTTATTGAAATTTCAAAAAGATTTTTATTTAAGGCTGTGGAGTTTGAAAGTAAGCCTTTCTGAATTTTCTAAATGTAGTTTTTTAAGCTCAACTTTGTGAATTTATTTTGAAGTTATGCGAATGTGAAGTGACTTAAGAATAATAAAAAGCTTAAGAATCCAAAAATTGTCTATCTTCTATTACCCTCAGATCAGTTGCGTTTGCATCATTGACTTGGATGAAATTTAGTGGCCAATACTTTTACTAAAATAGGAGGAAGAGATTTATTAATATAAAATAAGTCTGACAAAACACACAAGAATGTTCTTTAAAAATTGGAATAAAACTTTCAAAATACATTACAAACAAGGAACGAAAGCTTTCGAAGTCAATCCCAGGATTGACAAGGAAGCCGTTCAAGGACTTCGAAAGCTTTCGTTCCTTTTTTGTAATGTATATTTTTAAAGTTTTATTATAATTTTTAAAGAACTTTCTTGTGTGTTTTGTCAGACTTATTTTAAATTATAACTACGTTTTTCAGGCACACGGTAAAACAATTTCCTTAATTTATTAATAAGGACTTTATTAAAGGAAATTTTAATTTTGTCTAAAAATACTTAATTGTCGAAACATTACCTAAAACAAGTAACAGTGAAGATGACGAAAGCGTTTAGTACTATACGTTTTGCGGTATACAAACTATCTGTATTTAGTTTTAAGTTAACGCAGCAGTTTGTCAATGAAAATATTGTTTTTTAAATGGCTTGTAATGATTTACTTAATATATATTGAATTGCGGGTTATCTAAACTTTATTTTCGAAATAAAGTATTTTTTTAATATTTTTTAAAATATTTGTTAAGTACCGGTACTTTTTTTTTATAAAATTATTTTTCTGTAGATGTTATAATAACAGCAGTGTAGTATTGAAAACTATCTGGGAAAGAAGGAGATTTGAATGCAATTCAGGCATCGGACATACGATTTTCTACGTTTGATTAATAGAAGTTGCAGCTGAAAGTTTCGCTAAGCAGAACGATCCAAATAGTTTAACAGATCTCATTGGAAGCAAAAAGAAAAAAAATAATGTTTTTATTTACTAGAAAGAGTTAAATAGTTAAAGAAATGTTTGAACTCTTTTATTTAGGGCAGCGTCATCATCAATCCTATTCAAGCAATTTGGAACAAGTTCTTACGCAATTAAAACAAATATAATTTATTACCTCTAAATTTTTTCTGAAAATGTACAACGAGTATGTGTTTGTTATTTTTGATTATTGGTGCGAAATTAATCCTGCCTTGTTCTACTGAAAACAGAAAAATAAGCAGCTGAACAATAAATTGTCTCGTTCGAAATAAATTAATATTGACAAATGGATCACATTCAGTAATCGCTAATTCATTGTCACTAATAATTTACAACATTCCTAGGATTAGAAGATCATCCAGTTTTGATCCAATTTATTGTAAAATTTCAGTCGGATCGAGGATTACTGAGTTTCTGAAAAAGAATTCTGGTTTGACCACAAAAATTAAGTAATATTTTTTGTGGACGTTTGCAAAAAAAAGGAGAAATATAAGACCCACTGTCTTGTAATATTTAGCTTTTCTCTTTTCTTTTATTTGGCTTCTTTGTATGAATTTAAAGAAATATCAGATGGAACTTGTTTTGATTTCCAAAGATTTCTTGTATCGAATTACTCGCGACTTAATTCACGGTCTAGGCATTCTTATCAGCTGCATTTCTTTTAACTTTAGCTTTCTCTTATCTTTGTCGAATATAAAAAAAGAAGTTGGTTTTCATCATTGGGGGACTTCGTTGACTCGCTTTGTCCTCAGCGAAAACTCAATCGGGCGAAGCAACATTTTGATAAGCGTTGGGTTACGCAGCAACAACTGATTATCTCCTGGAAACTTTCTCTAAGTATACGTTACTCCTTTTTCATCTTATTCTTTAACTCTTTTATAAGTAAACGCTCAACAACAAAAGAGATCCATTCAGTTAAGGACATACTGCCCTCAACTGACGGCTGTTTTTACAGAGAAGCTGCAATTAGTCAACTGTCAACTTCATTGCTTCCTAAAGCGCTTGTACAAATTTGCTTGGAGGGTTCAGGAATAATCCCCAAAAGGGTTAAATTGTCAAAAGAATTATTTCACATAAAAACAAAATTAGTGCAATTACAAACTTTGTTTACATAGAAAGTAAAAAATACAATGGGTGAGGCCGTGAAACGCTGGGCACATGAATTTTCTCACCAATTTCTTTTTGGTGAGGTTTTTATTGTTTATTTAACCTTTGATTCCAACGATAGAAAGTAAAAAAAAATAAAAAAAGAGGTTTTAAATTGAATGTATCTATAGAGTAACGTCACTCCCGAACTACAAGATAAGAAACCCATTTGATACCATATCCGCATAGATAATAAATTCTAAGTATTTATGAAAATCTTTTGTTCTGTGTATTTTATTTAATCATGATTTTTCGAAATATATTTGTATCTCTTGCTTTCTTGTCTCTGAAAAAATTATATTATTGAATCTTTTTATTATAAACACCACAAAGGTCTTTTAATCAGAGAAACTCCATTCTCTCTTTTCTTAATAAATTAGGATTTAAAATTGCACGACGAATCTACTAATTTTATCTAAATCAAGATTAAAAGAAATAATATGATCCGTTGGAAACATGAATTCCAAATGACTTAAATAAATCAGTTGTCACTAACAGTGACTTAGGTCACCATTATTGTTCGAGCGCTGCCCTAATACTTTCATACCTTACAACGTTACAGCAAGTTTTTCACTTACAAGAAAGATATTCTAATCATTTAACCATATTCACATCAAACAAAATATAATCAGCTGTAAATCTTAACAATTAAGAAACAAATAAAAATTAGAAATATTTTTTTTTTAATAAATCCATTTCTTAATTCCATACTGATGTAAGTATTACTTCCAATGAACGATAAAACGATTTCCCGAAGTTTCTCTGACGATTTTAGTCATCATTTTTTAGCAATGCTAATTGTGTAATCAATTTACGAAGTGAAAAAAAAAAAAAAGGCATTCGTTTACTTTTGTATCATGTGAATTGTACTGAGATCTTAGAATATTAGTGTGGCTTTCCTGTACAGCTTTAATGTAATGCCGGGAAGTTACCTTTTACTTAACAAGGGGTTGCTTTCTATGTTTAGTATTTTAATCCCTATTTAATCAAATACAAATTGACTAAACTATCTCAATGAATCTAAATAAAAAAGTAAAAGCAATATTGCAAGATTTCTAATTTAGAACAAAGTTTAATTAATTTATCTCGTTAATTTCCTCTTAGAATCTAAGGAAGCAATTGAATCTATTTAATTTCCTCCTTGATATTACTATTAGTATTCAAGCTTCAATTACAGCTCTTTTCGGGATAAGAATTCCGTAAAATAAATAATTTCCATAATTTAAATGCTATTTTTGCTTCTTTATATTTTTATCTAAAAATTGAAATTTAGTCTTAAATATTGATTCTACTGATCTCAGCTGGTAGAAGTTTCAAGAAGTTAAAGAGTGTTTCCTTTTCACGAATTCAATGACAGAACCGAAATTTAGACAGAATTTAATTTACTAAACTATTCTAGATTTTTCTATCGACAATTTCCGATGGAAATATTGGAAATGAAAAGTAAAATAATGTTAGCGATTATTGTTTTTTAGGAAGCTAGTTTTTGGAAATTTTCTATTTATTATAATATAAAAATTATAAATATAGATAATATTTTTAAATTTATCAACTAGATTGGATTTCAAAAGAAACGCAAAACAAATTCTGAATGATATTAAATGTTTTCAGTATTTTTGCTAATAATAGCTGAGCTTTTTAATGTAAATATATATTATCGAAATAAATTGTTCTTTTACGTTCCTAATATAATTTCGGAAATGGAAATTCATTTTTTTTATTTTGTTCACAATAGTTTCTTCTTTTGTTTAAAACAGTTTGGTTTGCGCTAATATTTAGAGCTAAAAATTAACGATTATTTTCAGAAAAATTTCTAATTACTCGATTAATTTTAAAATTATAATAAAGTTTGACAAAATTCCATAAATCTGGGATAACATTGTTCTATTTTCTTCGATTTTGATAATCTTAAATCATCACGTGATGTAGCTTTCTTAGCTTTCACGTAAAATAAAATAGACAGTATTTTAGAGAGAATTATTTCCTTTTTATAGAGAATTCTTATTAATCGGAAGCTTAATATATTTTTTTTTCCTTTGACGAAGAAAGAGTAGAATAAAAAGAAGGTGATTCCTACCTGGGCGATCGTTTGTGGCTGGTGGCAATGTTTCCTTCGAAGGTTAAACAAGTGGCTTCACCAAAGTCGCTTTTATATGGACATCGTTTGGGGCAAACACAGCGAAGGGGTGTGGGTTGGGGCGACAGACACGTGGTAGGCTGCTACGTCATGTCCGTTTCGAAACGAGGCTGCCAATGAAAGCCGGAGATTTATTGCCATTAGTTTTATCTCTCATTCCTGAATGGACGTAATATTTTTTTTTTTTTTACTTTCTTTTGAATGGAAAACTCAAGAAAAACTATCTGGGAGTTATCTTGGAGGTTTTATCTGTACTTTTATTTTTAGAAACCGTAATTAAAGAACTCATTCATTAAGGAAGGAATTTGCGGAATTATACTGTCCGTAAATTACTAAAAGAGATGATTGTAATCAGAATTGAAGATAAAGATAGAGAAAGCCAGCGTTTGTTGCTGAATTATTGTGTTTTCTTTTATTTAATTACAATTGAATATTTCAGTACAGGTGGACAAAGAGATTAATAATTAGCACTACGTCCATTCCTGTAATCAAATAATAAGTATAAAATGGAAGAATGTTGCTTCATTGTTATGTTAACTGTGTACTCTATTATTATCAACTTTTATTTTATATGAGTTAATTTACAATTTGACGCTGCTGGTTAAAAATATATTACAGTAATATATTGTATAAAATAGTGTACGCTCATAATAAATATCTTTCCTAGAATATTCCTTCCTCTAATATATTTATTTAAACAATAAAAGTATTCGAAGTAATTTATATTAATCAGTAAAATGTAATTATTATTTATTGTTTTCATAAATATTTTATATGAATGTATTAGAGCAAGAATTACAAAATAAAATATTTATTACAAATAAGATAATTTTGTAATTCAAGCATTTTAAGATATCCAATATCTAGTTACAGTATATTTATGCAAATTGCTGAAGCTTAACTTCATGTTAAATGATCTTGATAATAATAAAGTTTATAGATAATAAAATAATGAAGTAACCGTTATAAATGATATTATTTTTTATATAAGTGGAATGAGAAATCAATAATTTTCATTCATAATTTATTTTTTAAAAACAACCAATCGTCGTATTATAATTTAACTTGCTTCTCATACAGTTTGTGAAGGTGTTAATTAGCAATAAGAATGAGAATACGATTACCATTTAATAATGTTTTAAATATATCGTAATTCTGAATTTAGATTCCAAATTTCTTTAGAAAAAGTTTTAAATATGTTTTCACAGATGAATGTGGACCGTGAGTAACATTTAAAATTTGCAGAAAACTAATATTATATTAATATTATAATAATGGAACAAATCAGTTAAAGTTATGTCTTCTTGTTATTGGTTTTTACATACTTAAACCAACGGCAAAATCTCATTTGAAATTGAATTTTGTTATAAATTAAAATATCTTCTTATTTCCGACATTTTTCATATAACCAAATTATATATTCAGCCAAGCTTATTAGATGAAAAATCGAATCTAAAAAAAAAAAAACCAAGAATTTTAATGTACGTTTTTAATTGTTTTTAATTTAATGATAGGTAAAAGATTTTAGCATTTTAAAATACAATTTATATTAAAAACATGATTTATATTATTCATATTGTAATCTTTATTTTAAAACGTGTTTGTCTAAATCCTCAATTAGAAATGCATTAAAATTTCTGAAATATTGTTATTTTCAGTTAAGGTTTAACATTATTAGTTAAAATATCTAAATTTCTTATAAATTCCTATGCTTTTTCATTTATTATCTAAAGAAAATTTAAACTTTTTTTTTTATTACAGATAGATTATCGTTTAATTAGAATTATGTTATGTATTTCCGTTAAGCAGAAAAAGAATCCCTATGAGATTACTAAGTTCAGATATAAGTGAAATAAGTTGTTTTGCCATCATTTTTTTTATTATTTTTTAAAAATAGGAGTGCATTTGCAATCAGAAACTTATCAGGAATCTCTAAGACATTCGTAGTGAAACTCTCGTGTTTCACTTATAGTTTTTTCTTGCTTTTCAATGGAAAGTTGAAATGCATCAAATTAGTCTGTCTGCGGTGATTGTGTTTCTTCTTACAAGTAATTGTTGATCTGTTGCATGGATTTTCTTGGAATGGTATTCGAAAACTAAGGACTATTTCTTTTTTTGTATTTGGAATCTTTTCCAGAAATGTCCTTGTCGAGAATTAACTCAAGAAGGAGCAAAATTTCCCAAAGATAAACGATGGATTTCTTTGCTATTTCTATCACTATTTAAAATAGTATTGTTTTATGCGAAGTTTTATACAATGAATGTTAATCTCCGTCTAGCTAATCCATTCCGCGTGTTTTGATCGTATTAAAATTTATCGATTTAGACAATTTGCGTAGTATGTAACGCGAATTTGTTTCATTTTTTTTAAAATATTTGTACTTTTGCATTCAATATGTTATTTTAAATTCCCGAGATATTGATTATCAAAGAGTGAGTTCATAGTCCTGGACCCCTCTGTATATTAGAAATTTGAATAAAAATGTAGGCTTTTCGTTTTTGTAGTTTTCTCAACTTTAAGAAGGATATTTATAAACAGATAAATAAAAATAAATTTTCAGAAATAACATTTTTAGAAAAAGTAGGTTTTTAGTTCTTTCGAACTTCTCATTAAATTTTAAAACAAACACATTTACTTAAGACACAGTCGTGTTTATTTTTCAATGACATTATTGCTGAATGTTTTTCTTTCATTTCGAATTAGAGACATCAATGTATCATTAAACAAAACTTGACTTCTGTTTTGGAGCTGTTAGAATGATTTAATGAGGGTCCTTAAGGAATTTATGTTTGATCAAAAGAAAATTTGAGAACTCATTTGAATGTGTTGAACACATTAAACAAACAAATGTTATTAGCATCAATAGATCTAAATAATTTTCCTTATTAGTACTTTATTGATCATTAAATTTTTTTAAATAGTTATTAAACTTCTTTCAGAATTGTAATTTTTTTTCTTATTTTTGCAGAAAACAGTAGCGATGATTTTTGCAGAAAACTGAGGTGGGAGGTTCTTGGTTCGTAATATTCCTTAATAAGCATCGAGAGAAAAAGAATTGGAACGAAAACGTATTTACAATTAAACTTTAAGTTGAAATACATTCCCTCTGTGATCAAGCTAGCTCATAACCGTGAAATCTTAGAAATCTGAGTTTATAATTTGGTAACCTTAGATTATTAAAAGGAAGATCCTATTGACGTAGAATTACAGGTAAGAGTCAAGATTGGAATACAACAAAAACTATATATTTTGGTAAAAATCGCAATCACCCAATATTTTGTTATTTCAGTATAAGTCGACCAATTTGGAATAATTTGTATCAAACTTATAAAAAAAAAGGAGCTGCATCAATAAGTCGATTAGGGAAGGATACTTACCTTAAATCTATGAAATTGTATTTGTAGATAAATATTACTCACATAAGTTCACTTTGGATTTTTAATTTAATCTAAATCTAAAGTAGAAGTTTTAGCCAAAATTAACATTTCACAAGATCTCATTATATACAAAGGCGTTATCATGATAGCCTCACAAGTTTAACATAAGTTTAGAGAATTTACTTCTGAACAACTGTTATATGTCGGTATTTCTAAATTGACGAACCAGTTATAATCTTACTTTTTGTTAAATTTAATTTCCTTCCATTAAAAAAAAACAGTTAGACTACATTAGTAATTTCGTTACACACAATAGTCCTTCTTTATTCTCGGTAAACAACATTTTTTTTTATGCAATTAGTTTAAAACATGATAATAAAGGCATAAATTTAATGTGCGTACAGCAATAACATGAGAAAGAAATTTTAAAAACCACAAGACTTGAGAGTTCACTGATCTGTTTTTTGAAATTGTGATACCTGGAATCCAAGATATCTTTGATTCCCGGTATCACGATTTCCAAAAACAGATCAGTGAACTCTCAGTCTTGTGCGTTTTTAAAATTTCTTTCTCATGGTAATTAAGGCTTCTTTGATTACATTAACATTATATTGAATTAATTTGCTATTCTTCTGAATTGTAATTTTAAATTCAGTAGTTTCTAATGAATTTACTGAAAAATATTTACTTCACACTACTTCAAATACTTCAAATATTTTAATGAAACGAAACGGAATTAATCATTTCCTGTTTGCTCCTGTGTTAAATCTCAAAATTAATAATTTGGAATTGTTTGTTTATACATTTTATTGGTTTTACGTTTCTGTAAATTCTCATTAATTGAAACTGCAGATTAAGCATCAAGTTATAGAAAATAAACTTTAAATAGTTTCTTTGAATTTATATATTCATTGCTAATTAAAATAAAAGTAGTTACTACTTTATTCAAGTGTAATTAGTACATTTTTTTTAAATAAATTAATTCAGATGAATTAAGATTTTCAAGACAGAATTATAAACCTTCCACGAAGTGGTGTCTGAAATCTCGAGAAATTTCTCCAATTTCCTGTTGTCGTTGTTACTTCCCTTTGTCATTTATCTCGTATGAAGTTAATGAAATATGAGCAAAGCAAAAGTGCATTGAGACTCTTTCCATCTTTTCAAGAGGAATTAGATTTTCTTTTAGGAAATATTTCTTAAGTAATTTCATATCTGTTGATTTGTGGAATGGTTTTTACGTGGAGATTGTTTCAACTTAACATTCATTTGTCATCTGAAATCTGTAGCCTTTGAGGGAACTTGATTCTTTTACATTATATGTCGTAAACGAAAGTGCTTTTTCCTTAAGTATTTTAGTGTATTTATTTATAATTTATTCTTTATTAGAGATTATTAGGTTGGCTCTTCGAGCTTAACTTCGTCCCGTTGTCTAATGATCTTACCACTCCTGAAGAGGTTGAAGGCGTATTTTTTTTTTTTATTCAGAAATGCGAATGCTTTCCTGCTATTTACTCCTCGGGACGAATTCTAACTCTCTGTAAACAGGAGGTTGATGGCAGGAGAGCGTCGGACTGGCTCTGAACTTCAGCTTCTGCAGATGACATTTTCAAAGGTTTAAATAGGTGGATTATCTTCATTAGAAAAATATTTTTTTTTTCAATTACAGTATTTCTTTCTTTAGTAATTTGCTGTTGATTTATTCTAATGTTAAGTAGAACCTGATAAGCTTTCGACGCTTGAAAGAAATTACCTCGTAGTTTTTAATTGTTTTCATTTTAAAAAGAAAGGAATATATTTTAACTCAGCTTGTAAACCAACAAGGGTTTTGATTTATTATTCTTTGATATTAGATCTAACTAGGCCATCCCCCGAGTACACGCGCTTTTTTATCTATATCACATAGAATTTGTTTATGCAAGAATATTATATTTAAAATATTGCAACGTTTCGGCAATTGTAGTTCTAATTGTCAATTTCGAATTACAAATAAATAGACGGATCGGAAATAAATAAACAATCTTGAGATCCAAAAAAAAAAAGGTTGAATGCATTCATTATTGATGGAAGGGAGGGAAGGAAATATAAGTAAAAAAAACAATATAAAGTGAGTTATAGTCCCTGTGGCCTAATGGATAAGACGTCTGACTTCGGATCAGAAGGCTGTAGGTTCGATTCTCGTCGCGGCCGTTTCATTGTAAAAATTATTTCTATTTTCCATTCTCACAGGAAATTGACCGGAGAGACAGACAGAGAAATAACAGATTTTAGTAATATAGATTGCATCTTCTTTCATTTCAGTTTAACCATTAATTTTAATAGTTGTTCTTGTATGAAACTTTAAACATAAGACTTTTACATAATTCTTATACTTAATTCACAGTGAAATAGTTTCGAGTCAGAAAACAAAACTCTATGCGCACATTTTATTGTTGACGATTTCACTTGATCATGTATTGTTACTGAATTTTTAAACGAGCGGTACTTAGCTATCCTAGGATATTACAGGTGTGGTATTGACACTCCTTAATATGGACATCGGAGAAAGAAAAAAAAAAAGATTAGACTCCAAAAAAAATATTTTAAATGCAATTAAAAGTCGAACTTCGCAAATCCGTCGATCTGAAATCACGGCAACTCTGGTTCTAATCCAGAGGCAGTTACGAATGTTTTCTTTTCTTCATGTATTCGTCTCCTTTTTCTTCTCTTCCTCTGATTCCGCCTGTTTATGTTCACTCATCTCTCTTCAGGCTTCTACCTTCAGCTCTAGCGGTCGCAGTACGACTACAGAATTGAGTAATTTTCGTAATTCATTCTAGAGAGGAAGAGGAAAAGTCTTTTTCCTGTTCTCACTAACCTCAAGTTTCCTGTTTAAGGAAAAGAAATATTGTATGTTTAGAAAATATTAAATGGAATCTATGGTCGACTGGATGTCTATGTATAAGTAAAGCTCTTTTGATAAATTAAATTTTTCATTTATAAAAAATTTGTAATTCAAGATTAATATTTTTTTTTTTTACAAAGCATATTCTTCTTCCAAGTAATCTTCAATTGACGAGAGTAAATAACTGTAAGTAGTTTTATATTTTTCCAAATGATTATTCATTTAATAGTAGATTTATCTGGTTCTTTTCCATAAGCGATTTTCGAAATTGTCTAAGTTGTTATAATTTTGAAAATCTAAAGTCTCCTTTGTAATTTAAATTAAAGTTTAAAATTCTAAATAGTATGAATTTTTTTGTAACTTTTTTTTTATGAAAAAACAAAAATACAAGTTCAGTTTCAAAAAAAAAAAACTTTAAAAGTAACTTTTTCCTTCACAAAAACCACATCTGCATAAAACCTATGAATGATTTTTCCATCTAAATGGTGTTGGAAACAACAGTTTCGCGTTCCTGACATTCAGTATCTCAGCATTCGAAGTTTTTCAATAAGTTGACGGTTTTCAAAATATTTATTTTCTGTTTTCCTTGATCTTTTTCCTGCAGTGTTTCTTAAATCACTTTTCCATCTCATTTCTAATGTTGAAAATTTTCCTGACATAGAATGAAAGGAAGCACCTTCGAAATTATATTTCGGAGAAAAAAAATGGCTTGACATTCATTTCAGTTGTAGAAGTTCTACATTTCCATACTATAATTACAAGCTATAAGAGATTTGAAACTGTTTTATTTATTTGTTAATTTTATTTATCTTTTTATTTCGTCATTGCGTATAGAAGTCATTTCTACAAGTAACTGAGCAAGAAATATTGATTTAGATAAAGTTAAAAGTTTGTTTTAGTATTAGTTTTTCTTTCAATCAAAAGTAGATGCTGATATTTTTTTTATATTCCTTGGAAATACCAAAATGATGGAGGTTCCCTAAAACCATCCAGTTACAGGTTAACAGGTTTTCGATTTGCACAAGTAGGTCGTTGCAGGGGCTGATGTTGTCATCCAATATCGGTGATGTTGTTTGGCTTAATGAGGCAGACGCGTCACATCACACTTACACTGACACCACTGTCAAGCAAAACAAAAAAGTACAAAGCAGCAACCAAGTTTTCAGTTATCGCTTTGTTTTTTATTGGTACAAAAGAACTTTATTTTTTTTATTTCCTAAAGGTAAAATACCGCGTGGTAAACATAGCTATAACTCCGCTGAAACACTTTTTATACTCCATAGCATGCACTTAAAGTGAGTTAAAAAAAAAACCCAACTTAGAATAAAAAAGTCTTAAACGTATTCTTAATCGAAGTGTCACCTACTCCTACGATTAAGATAAATCAAAAACAATTGCTTCAGGGAATTCCTTTAGATTATACAACAGCAAGATTCCGCTGCCTATTACACTGTAGATAAGAAGTTTTGAGCGAATAGTTATCACTGATCGTTGTAATGGAGCGCAGTAATTATGTAAATCAAGAAGTACTTATCTATTGAAGCTAAGTTTCGTTTGAATTATTAGACAATGGAGAATATTCAATCTCAACTTCATTTCACTTTTTAACTTATTCTATTAAAAATCTGTTTCAATGGAAGAGAAATCGCTTCATATTGGATAGGAAAAAAAAGTAAAGTGAAGCTGTAGTTAACAGCAATGTTGTAAGAAAGCAGATCAGTAGATTTATACATTAGCCCTATGTAGTTATGATAATCCCATAACTACATAAGATCCTTTGGCATAAGATCTTACTTTACAACTATCGTATCTGAACTTACGTTACCCTAAATTTAACTTGAAGTAACTTGTATCAGGATGTAATGAGTCAAACACAATTAATGAAAAATCTACTTCCTTCGATAATGAATATATTTTATCCCAACCTAAGAATTATCTGTAAGGAATGCGTACTTGGAAAATATAAATTTTTATTAAGTATTGAAATTTTTCCGCCTTCAGGTCAAGCACAAATGCAGACAAATTATCACATGATAACTTTTCTACATGTTCACAGACTTCCCACAGCGATGGAGTTAACTTCCTTTTATTAGTTTCATCTAAAAACTTATATTCTTGAATGTCTATGTTTAATACTTAAATCGAAGAAAAATGCTCTGAATAGTGAAAATACTTAAATTGTTGAAATAGAATCATGGAAGTTACAGTTTGTTTTTTCGGAATTGATTTTAAAAATTCGAATCAGAAAAACCAAAATCAGGAAATTTTAAATCCATTTGTAATTACTTTCTTAGAAACCCATTCTTTTTCGATTGACAGCTTCTGGGATTCCAGTCGCAGCTTTGCTGTTGTTGATGCAGGCGACCGAAAAGCCTTCGGGAATTAATTACGAGGCTATAATCTTTCAGTTACTGTTGGGCTGCTAATCAATGCTTTCAACTGCGCTGCTAAGCCCTGGATGCTTTACAAACCCTTTCTCTAAGAAGATTATATGTTTATGTTGTAGTGATTTTGTGGCTTGTGAATAACATTGTAGAAATGGGCTTCTTTTTATGGTCAGATAAGTGGCCTTGTAGAATTCCTTCAATGGATAGTTTAATGCTCCAATCATCGCAGTCACCCTCTTAGGTGGAAAGAAAATTATGGAACTCTTAGTAGCACTTACTTTGGAAGGGGAATATGATCTATCTGAAATACTGCCGTTATTTTCTTTATGGATTCTTTGTGGGATCACTAGAAAAGTAATTAATTAAAAAACACTAATAGTTCAGACACCCTCTATGCAGTCGATAAATGAAAATATGATATATTGTAGCAAAAACTATTTTGAAGTAATTGCTTACAATATAGGTTACCTATATTTATTAGTTTTTCAAATCTTTTCGAATTAAACATAAACGCTGAATTCTATCAAAAAGTTTACAAATTGTCACTGAATTTCTTTATGAATGAATAAAGTCAGAAACAAAGAGGTTTGGGCACCAAAACTTGGTTTTTCTTTTTTTTTTTGTTAATTAAAACAGAATCTAGGGAATGAAATTAATCTCGAAAAATTAAGAGTACTGTTATATCAAAATGGTAACTACGGAAGGCACAAAGGATCAAGTATATTTTCCACCTCGAGCTGCCACCGGGAAGAGTCTGGGACGGCCGTTTCGTCCTCTTTAGGTCTCATCAGTCAGACATCAATAACAGGTTCAGAAGGTGCGAGCATATAAGAATGCCACTCGAATTTCTTAAACTGATTAGTTTAAAAGCTTTGTTTTATGCTTTAGGCAAATTCCTTTTGAGCCTAGCGGAACGCAGGAAAAGGATTTCACATTTTTTTTCTATTATTGTGTATTTTTGATTGTGTTTTGCTTTTGTAGGGTTCCGGGAGCGAGAATGGAATTCTTACCTTCACACCTTCTGAGTCTGTCATCGCTTGACAGACTGTCAGGAGTTTGTCTAGTTGATGAGTCCTAATGAGGACGAAATGACCGTCCCAGACACTCCTCGGTGACAGCTCGAGGTGCGAAAATACCTTTTTGGTTCCTTTATGCCTTCCGTAGTTAATACGTTGTTGAATTGTTAGGCATGTAAAATTTGTTTTTACTTACACTGTTCTATCAGTTGGAAGCCAGTAGGAATTCATTATTCTAATTATTAATATTTTTTTTAGAAGAGAAAAATTAAATAATATTTGAGTTTTCTTTTCGAGAAGTTTCTTATTATTGTTTATTTCTTCTTTTCGTAACTTTCAATTTGAGAAATCTTCAATTCCAATTAGGTTTTAACAATTTTTAACAAGAAAAATAGTTTCAATGAAAGCAAATTTAACGTCCTTAGTAATTCAAAAATAGAGAGAAAAATCAACCGGACAACAAATATGCCTTCCACATTGAGCCAACATCAACGGGAATTCTGAACAGCTATTTCATCCTTATTAGGAATCATCAGCAGAATTTACCCTTGATGTTTGGCTCAGTTGCGCGAAAGCTTTACCTAAAAGCATTCTCGATCCGGGAATGGGCCGCCGAGATAAAAAACATTAAAATAAAAAATAATCCTGTGAAATCCAGTTATCTGTGTTTAGTTTAAAATTCGTTTAGTTAAGATGTTTCTACCTTCGGGATTATATAATGAGATATAAGGATGATCCAATGAAGATTTTTTCTTTCTTTTTAATCTATTACTCCATTCTCTATTATGCTTATCTTAGAAACACAGAAGTCTCTTCATTGCTGCTTTTCAGGAAAAAAAAAGGTTGACTTAAGTAGGGGAAGGTGTTGTACCTTTGACCGATTGTAGCTTTGACCACTCTTGCTAGTGCTGTCATCTATCAGCATACTTTAAAAGCTTTTCTGTTTAATGTGTAATATTCCCACTATTTGCGCCTTTAAACCTTCAGTAGCAGTTAGATCTTTGACTTGCAAGGAGTGAAAAATATTTTTCCAATTCCATCACCGAAAAGTAAGTATTTTGCAAGTGCATGTTTCTTTAATAACTTTGTTTGTTTTCTTTTGATTGTTATTTTAACAATAATGAGTAATACATATATGCCTATAGATTAATTGTTAGGACTTTTAAGATGACTGGATTAACCTAAAAATTGTAGCATGGCGTGAAACGCAAGTTTGATGATGTTGTACCTTTGACCACAGCAGGGTGTTGTTCCTCTGACCAGGTCAAACGTACAACATTACTTAATAATATGTAAATGTGTTTACTTAGCATTATGTAAGATGGAAATTTAAATATTTTTTTGCCAAATTTTTATTTTTTTTACCAAATCTTATCCAAAGAAAGTAAACAATCGATTGCTTGTCGATGACTTTGAGTCTGATGTTGAATATTCATCAGGGGAAAGTGATATTTCAGATGAATGCCATGAATTGGAGAAGGAATTAAACTTTGAAAAAGAAGATTTAGTTGAAGAAAATTATGTCCTTGTCAAGCTGACAACAACACCAAAAAAACAAACAAAAAAAACAAGAAATACTTTGTGGCCCAAATAAAGGAAACAGCATGCGATTATTTTAAAGTTAAATATTTGAAAAAACTACCGAAGATGGCGAAATTCATCCGAGAAGATAACCAGCTCAACGACATAGAACTACAAGATATTGTGGCCAGGCTACCAAATCAACCACAGCTGCCGGCACAGCTCGACTAAAAGAATGTCTATTTTTTGGAGATAGACATTGATTTTTCATTGTATAATGTAGAGTTAACGGGCAGGAGTAGGCTACTTAAGCCATTAGAATTTATTTCATGTTTTATTATTCTACTTTGAATTGCATATATTTGCCAAATGTATACATTTCTGAATAAAAATGTTAATTAAATAACTTGTATCTAACTGTCAGTTTCTACTACCACCTGGTCAAAGGTACAACACATAGTTGTACCTTTGACCACAAGGTATAGTTTTTTTGTAAAATAAAAATAAAATACTTATACTCAAAATATAATATATAAACCACATGCTGTTGATGGCAAGATAAGTGAAGATCACATAAATCCATTCAGGTAAGGATTTACTTGAGTACTAAAAATTGGAAAGTTCATGTAGTGAAAACTGGTCAAAGGTACAACACCTTCCCCTACCCTTAAGATCTAGGGATAATATTAATTCAACTTTTCCGGATATTATTAAATTTGACGGAATATAAACAAAATCCTAATTCGAATGTATTTTGTCTGAATTTTTTTTTTAACTTCTAAACATAGATAAAGAAAGAAAATAAGGAAGAGTTTTTACGTTAATTACACATAAATTTTAATACAAAATTTAATGATAATTTAATTGAAAATTACGATACTTAATTTATCTTTATTATTCCTTCTCAAATATTACTGTAAATTACAATTTTTTTTAATTTATTTGCTGCTTTTTAGTTCACTGACTAGATTTGGAATACGTTTGCAATTGCAATTTGACATCAATTGGGAAAGCACTCATGTTTCGATAGAATGTTATATGCATAAGAGAAACAGAGAGAAATTTCGAACATCGATTTCGCTAGTTCTGGCTTCTTTAAAATGAGGAATTGTAAGAGAAATTTCCGCCACAGTTATGAATGTTTCAAAACTAATTAACATATTCTCAAATTATGCCCGAAATTCAGTAGAGTAGTTGTATAAAAATATTTCAGAGGTTATTTTAATTAAATTTATATTTTTCTAAATTTTAATAAACCATGCATGATTTCTTTGGAATCCTACAGATTCTCTACATCCATTACCAAAATTCCCATTTGTGAATTAATTTGCAATGTTGTGAATTAATGAGTTCCACAACGGTTCATTTATTGTTCAGATAAAGGAATTTTTAGGATTTTTTTTTTCAAAATTAACTAATTATATACCTATTGTTTTATTACTTTATTTCTCTAGTAATCTTATCTATCAAGATATATTTGTATAAGAAAAAAATACATAACATTATGACCGATGCTTCTACATAAAAATTATTTTCATCAAAGAAAATTATTTTTATTATCAGAAGTTTTAATTGATGAGAATAAAATCGAAACTTTTTTTATTAAAGTGTGATGAAGCAGCTTGAACTCTTTTTGCTGGTCTGCAAATGAAAATGTATGAGGAGAAGAATAGGTTGAAGCCTTTCTTTCGTAGCTGAAGGATATTCGACCTTAAGTTCATGCAGTGGACGTCCGAATTACAGCACAAACACCAGTTGACAGCTGGACCATTTGCATTTAAATTGCACAGAAAGAAAATTCATTATTTGGAATTGGATGACTGGACGTTCTTCTTCTTTATTATCCGCAAGGTGTAAATGAACTCGAAATGAATCCCTTCAGTGAAGAAGGTAATTGATATAAGGAAAGAAAAAGAATTATTAGAGAAGATTTATTGAAAAGTTCTTATTAAGAAATAATATAATTCCTTCTCTTATGTTTGAAATGAGCATTATTTTAGTGAACGGGTAAACCTGCTGATTCCATCTTTGAAGTTGAACCATTTTGCAGACATTCTCTTTATAGAAACAGGTTCAAAAGTTAATTTAATTGTAAAGGATGTAAAAATTGTAAAATAATTCTAATAATAGAATATGAGATTAGAGATCTGTTTCTTGATCAAAAATTATACAGAAATTGAAGAGTAATATTTAAAGGATCTACTTTTTCTTTAAAAATAAAAAAATTCTGTAAATTTAATTCTACAACTTTTTTTCCTCACATTAACATATCACATTCATAAAATATTTCTTAAAAATTAAAAATGATTGAATGAATAAATAAATAAATAAATAGATGTATAAATAAATTCAAATTATAATAGTTTACCTAATACCGGAGCATAGTTATCATAAATTGATAGTTATCATAATTGATAGTTTACTATTGATTTCCTGTCAATATAATTCAGTATAAACGATAGAATATCTTTAAAATGGTAGCAATTTGAAAACTTTATTTCAAAATATTTCTATGTATTTGTTCAACTTCATTACTAATTACTATTAAAATAAAATACAACTTTTCTAGGTGTTTTTTAAAACCTTTTCTTAACTCCCTAAATATATGCTTTCTTAATTTAAATTTTAAAAATTGCTTACAGTCTATTGGCTGTAAACTTTTAATTATCCATGTATGCAAAACAAACTTAAGCTCAATTGGAGATGGGAACAGCGATGAAATGATTAATACTTTAATAATTCTTATTTTTGAATTTGGAGCTTTTATTTCACGTAATTGATTACTCAATTTTATTGATAGTTATTGATTAAGCCTGAAATGTTCAAAATTTGAATTTAGTAAATTTTAGCGGATGAATCAGAGGAAAAAAATGAGGGAAAAAATCAGAGTTTCAAGATACTCATTGATTTATTATTTCAAAATGAGATGAACTCTAAATTCTCCCTATGTTTCAACTTTTATTACCGTTGCTTGGGACTTAGAACAAAATTTAAATCGATTTAAATTTAGAAGAAAATAACCTAGTTTTTTTTAATACGAAATTCGTATCTGAATTTAATATAAATTAAATGTTAGTTTTTAGAAAGTCTTTCGCCATTTGATCTTATTTTCTATTATTTGTAATAAAAATTACAATAATACATAAACAAATGAGTCAATGCAGACTATCAGGTTCTCACAAATGCACTTGTGAAATTTCAGCTTTCACGGGGTTTTGCTTTTAACTTAAAACTAAAAACTAAGTTTGGTTTTAACTTAATTTCTTTACACAGGTGTATGGCTACATTATTGCTTCAAATACTATGCAGTGCACGTAAACCTTATGTTTTTGCAAACTTAGTTTTTAAATGCGAAAACATACTTTTTCATTTATTTACATAAATGGAATTTAAAATTTAATGACCTCTAATTAATAAGAAACGAGGCTTTTTCAGGAGGCAACTCATCAAATGGAAGAAATTAACGGAACACTGGCAGCTTTTTTTTTTTAATTTACTTTTTTATTTTGAATGAGAAACTTCATAAAATCAATCATTTAATTTTTTTTTTCTTCTTTTGCTTTAAAGAGGGAATTGGAAAAAAATCTTCTATTTCAGGAGAAGTTATTTTGATGAGCAAAGAATCATTGTTATTATTTCTGCTTCGTATTTTCAAATAAATGAAATACTTCCTTCAAAAATTTAATAATTCCTTCAAGTTCTACTTTTCTAGGTTATTTTGCAAAAATAAAATTAGAGTGAGGGATAGTGGAAAATAACAACTATTAAATAATTCTTCAAGAAGAAAACAGTAATAAACAAAGAGAAAAAAAAATAGTTGTTACTTTAAATTTCTAATAGAACTCATAAAACGATTCAAAATGTTTCAGAATTCAATTTAGGAGAATGAATTGTGATTAAAAAAATATGAATCACTTGATCTGTTATTGATTTTTAGCTTCATAACAAAAATTATTTTCAGCTAGTTAGGATTATATCAATAATTGTTAATCCGTTGCAGTCCTTTTTTTTTTTGGCCTTAACTTTTTTAACTTAAGTTCGGTCTTTGTGACAGAGGCTTCATTCATCTATCAGCTTTTTAATATGAGTAACATCGGTTCAGTCTCATTCTCACTTCCTTATTATTTTTTTATTCCATGAATCCAATAACTTGTAATACAGTTATTTCTATTTTCTTTCACTGTCTTTCTTCCACTGTCTGATATATTCATTTTGAAATATATGTAGAAAAAAATGAAATTTTCAAAAGCAAAATAAAAAAAAAAAAAAAAAAAAATTACTAAAAATAATGTTCTTAAAATGAAAATAGTTCGTTAAAGTTTACTCGTTAAAGTTTAAATTAATTTGAATTAAGATGAAAAGTTGAATAAACGCTTTCTTTTTAACTAAATTCTCCTTGACTGATGATCGTCAAATATAAATCTGATTTAAATCATCCCATAATTAATTTTTTCTTCTTTTTGAAATTAAATTAAAAAATAGGCTTATTTTTTTTTAGTTAGGAAAGAAATATATTTTTTTTTTTTTTGTAAAGAAATCTAGTACAATTTAAGTTTAGACGAAGTGTATGATATATTTAATTATCGTTGTCTTTATATTATGTGTAGATGTCTGTCATCTTTAGATATTTTAAATAATACTTTTTTTACAGAAATAATTAAAAAAAATTATTAATTTCAAAATTTCTATCCTTTGTTTAAAATACATCAATTGAATAATAATAATAATAATAATATCCCTTATTAAAAAAAATGTTATTTTTTTAATACATCATTTTTACGTATGATTACTTTTTTTTAATTACTGTTAATTGTTAATAAGTTTTAAAAATCAAAGATGTGAATTTAATGATTAATTAACTACAGAGAAAGAATTTTCGTTGTTTTTTCGTCTTTAATATCATTTATTCATTAAAAAAAAGCCAAAAAGCAAACCTGAGGCGTTGAGTTAATTAGGTAGATGCAGATTTTATGTCTCGTGAGTTGCTGATTGTTTTTTATGAGGTTCAGACGTTATGGCATCGCACCAGGATCGACCTTTTTTAACTTCATCGTACGATTAACGCAAGTGTATCGATGTATATTTTGAGGAACTCTGTACAGTATTAAATTTCACTTTGGCCCGTTTCATGTTTTAGCAATTTTGATATTAGAAACAGATCAAATAAACAAAGAAAAAAAAGTGTTCACATCTTCCCTGTTTTTGCACTCTAATTCCAGTTCAATTTAAAAATACATATACATATTGCTAATAAAATCTCATTCGCGTTAAATCCTCGAGCTAATTATATTTGTTTAAATTAAAGTTTAGGAATTGAATTCTTTGAAGAATAAGAGATTTAATGTGTAAAATAATTTAGTAATTTTGTGAAGAAAACGCAATTTCATCTTATTACTGTATAAAATTGCAAGAGTAAAAAAATTGTGATTAAAAAAAATAATAAATAAATAAATAAATATAAAAGAGCTAATTTCTTACTTTGCGCATGGAGATATATTTCCGATAGATCCATGTTTTATTTCTGTAAATAATAATAAATGCTAAGAATTATTTTGAAATTTATGTAAATCTCGTACATTACAAAAACAAATCATACTGAAATAATTATTAATCACACAATAAAATAATTATAAAAATGTAATCATACATGTAAATTAATGTTTATTCTTTTTAATATTGTCTTTTTTTTTTTAATGGAAAATACATATTTTAGATTTTTTTTTATTATTATTATTGTTTTTTTTTTGTTTTTGTTTTTTTTAATGTATTTAAGATACATTTTATTATCACAGTATCTGACCAATAGCCTATTGAAGATCAATTATTTGTCTTGAGTTATCGTTTGGTTTTTTTCTTAGAATATTTTATTGCTGGATATATATGTTACTCTGCTTCGCTTCTTGATAGAATGAAAATCAAGAAAAAAAAAAATACCTTGATATCTTAAGAAACCCTTTCTTTGATGATTTGATTTGTTTTCTCTAGAGACACCGATTGTGTTTCATTTTACAAAAATAAGTTATTTATTGAACTTAAATGTATTTATTTTTGTGGAACGAAACGCAATCAGCCTCTAACAGCAAATGTAAACTTTAAAAAAAATTATAGTTAAATAATTAACTGATGAGTGACCAGTAGCATTGAAATAATAATAATTAAAAAAAAATAATAATTAACTCAATAAAACATTACAATTTATTACTAATTAAAAGAGTGAGTTTTTCTCAATCAAATGATTTCTTTAAGAATTAAACATTCTAAACAATGGAACTAGGGCTGTAAAAATGTAACACTTCTCAATTTGTAATCGATAGTTCGTGGATTTAAAGGTGATGCGTATTTAAGTTGATAGATAGTTTCTTTACATGGATCTACAATCTCATTTAATATACAGTAGTTGTATTCTGAATTTTCATTTTATGAGAAGCTCCAATAAGCTATTGTTTATATTTTTCGTTTTTTCATATCTGGATTCTTTGTATAGAAACAACAATGGCTATCTATTGGCTAATGTCAACCTAATCTAGTAGAGATTTTCGATTTGTGGGGGTTGGTAACACAGAGGTGGGAGTCATTGGGGACGAAGGGGGGGAAAACACCACAACATGTACAGATTTCAATCATCCTTGGCATTGGTAGCAAACGGAATGAAAAAAATCACATTGAATGAAGAAATTCACAGGTGGGAAAGGGAAAACTATCTATCACCTTCACCCCACTGTGGACTTTGTTCGAAAATCTCACGTGACTTTATGACGTCGTTTCCGTTTTTGGTGTGTCATCCATTGCAAAGAAGGGGTAGGGATGACACGAGACGGGAAATACGGTGGTTATTGTCGTCGACTCAGTCAATATTGAGTCGGGAGACGGAGAGGATTTATTTTTATGGCCCTGGGTTATGAGGTGCAAAAGCAGCTATATACAGTGTAGGTGGACGATGGAAGCAAAGAGTTAAGATCGCAAATCAACTAAAAGGTCTCTTTCACTTAATTGAATTCCGAAATGGTTGCCAGGAACAGTCAACTTTCTTGTCATAGCTTGTCTTACAAGATTCTATAAAAAAGAAAAACTTGAATTTAAGATTAAACATATGCAAATAACATCGAAAAAGAACATTTTTTAACATGTTGATATTCATCTTTTAGTTATAGTTTTTCAACTTTAGTTACCTATGTTCATCTCGATGTAAAATTGAATCTACGAGGTTGCCATATTTGAAATTTTATGTTATTGAAGCATCGCTATAAAATAGCAATTTTTTTTCTTTGAGGATAGAATAGACAAATATTAAATATATCTTATTTATCTATTCCAATTTTAATCCCAAATATTTTATAATAGCGTATATATCCCGTCAGCAATGACGGAAGAACAATGTGACTGCATTTAGTTGAGATGGAGTATTTTAAGTAAAGTTTTTTCTGTGTTTAAATATTATTTTTAATTTCTTCATTCCTCTCGAGAAATGTCTCTAACGATTCTTCAGTTTGTCGCTGAGGACGAGCTTCTGCATCTAATGCTCGTCTGGCCTGCGCTTGTGGAAACAAAAAGAACATTGAAATTTAAATTTTAATCTAGTAGGCTAAAATTAATGAGTTACTTTTTTTTCCTCTGGCTTTTCTCTCATTGCGTCACACATACAGATGCAATGATAAGAAATATTTAAAAACAATAATTTGAATGTAGTCCCCGTGGCCTAATGGATAAGACGTCTGACTTCGGATCAGAAGGTTGCAGGTTTGATTCCTGTCGTGGACGTTTCATTGTAGAAATTATTTCTATTTTCACAGGAATTTAAAATTATTTTTCAAACACAGAGGAAGTGTATTAGACACAGACAGACCTGAAAAATTATAAGAGCTAAGACTGTATTCAGAGCATTAGAATTGACTGGAACGACCTTTTTATATGAGGATTGCTGTGGAATGATACAAAATTGAACTAAGTGGAGCTTTATGGTATTGGATTCTTAGTAGATGACACATGATATAAAGTGAGATATATACAGTATATGCAATGATATCTTGATAAAACTATCCTTCCGGATTTGGAAACCTATGTTTCCGGACTTGGAATTAAGGGATGTTCAGTAAAATATCGAATAAATAATGTTGGGTTTCATTAGGTCCTACGAAAACTAATTCAGTTACCTTTGCATTACGAGGCAAATTACAAGGTCACTACAGCAACAGGAATCACAGCAAATCACATTCTTGCAAGTTCAGCACAAATGTAATGGACTTGCAAAAATATGATCTTACATTTTATATTTCATAAATGTAATGTGTAGAAGTTCCTACATTTCGTCCAGCCTATAATCTATTAATCTCCATCCTCAAAGCTTTGACAATTGCTGAATTAGATTGAGAATTCATCATACGTTGCTCTTTTGCCATTGCAGAATTCGTCGTTACTTTGGAAGCTCAGGAGGTTACGATACCCCGGATTCATCTTCCAACTGTCTTTAACTACACCGTTATCGTCTCGTGTTCCACAAGTGCTACAGACACCATAAATATTTCCATATCCCTATGATTGGAATAATTATCAAGTAATTTTATACGTAGTATCATTAGTTTGGTTGTTAGACTTATTAGTCAAAATACAAAACTTCGCATTTCAATACAGGAATATGTAGTAGACAAGGTATGAATCGTATAGTGAAACATATTAGATGTATATTTATTCCGCATGATAAAAGTATCAGTAAATTCAACAGTGATGATTATTTACTTTGAATTCAAATTGAATTAGTTACTTAATTAATGTCAATAATTAAAATCAAAATTAGAAAGAAATCGAATCTAATATTGTAATGGTGTTTGGGAGAGAGTCTTTGGGCTCGGTTCGTTGTTTTCGAATCATTTGCCAGCTGTTGCAGCCAGTGCGAAGTAGACATTCTTCAGTTGTGTGGCTATATCCCATGAGTTATATTGTGCTATTCTGTTGTAATCTCTGAGCCATCGGATGGGGTCTTCGTTCTACCTGGCGTCAAAGATTGTTGGTTCCCTGTACCGTTGGTAGTATACGGTGGTGACTGCGACGGAAGCATAGCTCTGGGTAGGTTGAGCTTCGGTTTGCTAGCGGGAGTCACGAAGTCTTCGACTGTAGCGGGAAAGGTTTCTCCGCTTGAAGCAGCAAGACCAGGGATTCGGCACCAAAATTGTAATGGTTTTTTTTGTGAGCGAGTCAAAGAAAGACAACGAGTCAAGTTTTGGAACTGAGCTGAATTAATTTATTAAAAGAAAAAGATGATTTTTTGTAGTATTTAAAAAGCTTCATTTGATTTGCTAAGTAATTAAAAATATCTTTAATGATTGGATAAAAACATAGCGAACTTAAATTAATTAACTGATTCAATGGCGGGAATGTAAAAGAATTTAAAAATAAACGGAACATCAGAAATTAGCAAATGCAAAAGAATACGTAACGGTCAACCATAAAAATGAATACATATAAGTATTTTCTATAAAAATACAGATAAATAAATGATTTCTAAAAATATTTATATACAAACTGTTACAATATCGTCGTTACTTAATTAAAAAAATAACACAGAACATCAAACGTAGATCAAACCATAGCGTAATGATTATTTTTTAATCCAGATAATGAAGAAACAAGTAGTCATTAGTCGAATATTTACGATCGAGGTTCGGTTCTCAAGTGAGTCTCACGATAGTAAACGATCAGCGCTGGGCAGGTTTTCTCGGGGTTCTCCCGTTTCCCCTGCACTTCTCCCACCATTCTTTCTTAGTCTTTCTCTCCGTCTGTCCTTATATCCGTGGGATAGCACAATAGATCCACGATGCTCTGTTTCCTGCCACCCACACTCACCATTCGTAAACAATATAGTATTTAAGATTATCATGTCAAGGAAGTTTCCAACTCAGATAAGAAAAAGTATGTTAACTATTAAGTAATAATTCATTTATAAGAGTTCCGACAGTGCATTAACAGTTAAAAAGGAAATCAATTCATATTGATATAAATCAATGATAATTTTTCGTTGTTCAAAAGCTTTTATTATTATTGAAAATGTCAAATATAAACAATATAACAATAAGAAAAAGAAAATTTAGGAGCCTAATTGGAAAAAAAATGTTTTTCAGCTAAATTTTTTTTCAGATATAATTTTATTGATAAAGAATTAAAATTATATTACGATTTTTATCTACTTTCTCAGCCAATAAAAAAAGTCCCAGTCTCTTAATAAATTTTGAATATATTTTCTTGAAATTTAGGTTGTCTCTCTACGGATAATAGACGATCTGACTTTTAGATGTAAGACCTGACTTTTTTCCATGTGAATTCTTGTCGAAAAATTCAGACGTCCATGGAACAGTAGAAACGAAACAATGTCTTTCTAACAATGCTTTTAATAATCCTCATCATTTTGATAGGAGCAAAGTTATTGAATTAACTAAGTAATTACGATTTAACTAATTTATAATTAACGACAGATTTTTTTCCCTGTTTTAATAGCTAGATTTTTAATTTTTTCATGACTTTCAAAATAATAATAATAATAATCAGAATAAAAATTTTTTTTAAAGGAACACCTTTATTTTTTAAGGAAAAAAAAAGTCTTGCGTTCTTCCAGGATATTCTGGTAGCTTTTGATTATAAAGAAGTAAAATTAAATTTAAATTTATGGAAAAGTTTATAGTAAAGTCTGGTATGAATAGTTTGGATTTTAATTTGACATGATTGTGGTAATTTATATATGGACGGATTACTCGCTTGCACCAAAATTCACTGTAGGCTTAATGTATATCAGTCATTAAAGCTATAACAGTAACCAGTCGCGCACCCTGGATTTAGGTTTGAAGAGGGGGCGGTAGATGTTGTAAAAAGTCCATTCAGATGGAGGCCTATTTTGAAATAAATTGTTTCAAAGATCACTTTCCAAATAATAGGATACAGACACGACCTTTCTTTCTTTATATATTTTTCGGTTGGTTGAGGGGCGGGAAGAGAGCTTCAGCCCCCTCCTCCCCCATGGATGCGCCACTGGCTGCAACATACGACGGCTCTTTAACTACCAGATCCCAGGGGAAGGTTGCCATCGGTGAACCCTCTAACGACTTTTGGTTGTATCTGACTAAGGAAATGTTAAAAAAATAAATTTCATTGAGGCCATATACTTTTAATTTTTACTGCAAAATTTTTGTTTTTATGATCAAACGATCCATTGAAGGCAACAAGGTTCTAGGAATGGACTATTGATAAATCTCAATAAATACGTGAAATAATGTTTAAAAATCATTTTTAATTCTAAAGATTAGTTTATAACAAGTTTTGTTTTAAATGTATTTCGTTTAAAAATTACTTATTCGAAGAGTGTAGGGCTGAAAATTAATTATTCTATATTTTATTTTAAAGAAATATTTTTTGTTTGTTTTTGGCTTACGATGCACGTATTACACAGAAGTGTTTCTTTTGTCCCTGTTTAGTAGGCCTACTTGCACAGTTTTCTTCGGCCCATTTCCTACATGACATACACTGAATTATGTCTTCTGCTACCGTTTCTTCAAAAATACTGCAAAACCATGATTGATTTTTAGGCCTAGATCGAGCGTCCTGTCTTGTCTTCATTTTTGCGCATGTTTTTCTCTTAGGCTTAGATTCTGCCTTTTAAAGAGTTCTCTTATAAGGTGAGACTGCAATCTCCACTAGCTCTCTGTCTGGGTTTTTAAAACATGAGCAGCTGCCTGAAGTAGAGAAGATATTTCTAAAAGTGAGTCAGCGATTGAGCAAGACCTAGTTTTTTTTGTCTGCTTGGTGTCTCTCATCTTGACATTACTGCTGCTGGATATGCTAGTACAGGTGACAATATTACTATCAATAACAAAGAACATAGAAGGGATCAAGTGGTGGTTTTGAAACACGGCGCTGTTCAGAGGCCATGCTCCTATCTTTCCAAATGCTCTCATTGCTGTGGCTAAAGTGGCTGCTTTGCCGAACTCTCAATCCCATTTCATTAGGATGCTATCCTAAGTATTTCTGAGTCTCTTACAGCATCGAGGCTCAAGTAGCTGGAGGCGCTGGGTCGTGTGACTGGGTAAGAGCCAGCTTTATAACTCCGTGTTCTCTAGCGATTCTTCACATATGTTGAATGTGACAGTTCAATAATAACAAAATAGGACTTTCTTTGACGGTGTTGAGAAAGTGTTTCAACTAATAAGCAAAGATGGCTTTACTAATGTAGCTACTGTCCGGATTGAAGCGAAGATGGAGCCCGATGGTGCTGCCTCCTTGAATTCATCACGAGCTTTACCACGTTTAAAGATCAACAGAGCTGGGATGTAAAAGCCTTCGGCACTAACACTGTTTGTTTCCCACTTGTAAAACAGCCAACTTGAGCCTTTCCTGTTTTGGATAATATTTTTCTTGGCTTTTTCTGAACAGGTCCGCTTCATCAACGTTAAACATCCTTGTAGCGTCCAATTTATTATCATCGACAGATAAGAATTTTTTCCAGTATATCAGAAATCCTCTTTAACTCTGTTGAAACATTTTGCTCTGGCTATCGATATAGCCTCAGTCTACCTTTAGCCTTAGTTCTGAATGTCTTTTCATGAAGTTTTAACCACTTTTTACCTGAGATTTTTTTTATCTTTACTGAATCCTACAATAATATATTTTTTTTCTTGCAACTTGGGTAAGCCTTACGTCAGTTATTGTCATCCAAATAAGCCCTTCTCCAATCTTCAGAACTGTGCTTAACTGCTTCTACTTCTTCTGGTAGGTCCCTAAGCTTCCAATCACTTGCTTTCCCTCAACAGTATTGAATTCTTTAAGCTGCCGTGGCAGAATTGCTTTCGGTGCTGAGCATTCAATCCCATGTCATCATTGCCAAATGCTCTCTCCATATTATCTGGTTCCCATTTACTTTCTCTTGGCATCTTGTAAAAAACTGTAAAGAAACAACTTTCATCAATGTCAGTTTAAAAATTGCAATTACCTTAAAAATATTTTAAAACAACAATAAGTTTTAGCCTGATTTCCAAAATTTAATAAGTCAAACATTGCATTTCAATGCTTATTTTGTTTTGAAAAATAGCTTAGCTGTGATGTATAACCTCCAGAATTCAAAATGAATACTTTAAAATACGAAGTTTTCATGGATGGACCATTGAAAATAGTGGTTCATTCATGGCAACTACATTTGGTCCATCCATTGCGATTCTTCATTTTTAAAATAATTCATTAACCCTAACAAGCGTTCTAACAACAAATCTAAAAAAATAAAGCAATACAGCTCTCTTTTCATTATAGTAAATCATTTCACAGCTTCATCTCAATAAATGCATAATTCATAAATGAAATTAAATGAAAATCACAACAACAACAACGACCTGAGCGTCTAATTCAGAGAGTAACAATGTATCGCCATGAAAATCAACACAGCAGAGAAACAATGTATTGCAAAGTCATATCGCGCATTCGTAATAAATAGGACCGGAAGTACACTCTGTTCCAAAAAAATCGAAGAACCCCTAAACAATAATCCGATCATCCCGAAATTGCGAACGAACATTACTTTATACCTCATACGGAAATAATTAAATTTGCAAGACCAATGAGTGTTAATGTCGGTCATACCGCGCGATTCTGCTGCGCAAGTAGCAATTTGTATAAAACAAATAACAATGGCGGATGGGTTGTCTTTTCTCGTTGTCGGCATTGCAGTTCCCTGGAGACAAAACCAAAAACGCTATTACGATGTTGTCGAAGACCTTATCGCCAATTGGACGACTTCGAACATGGTCACATAGTCGGGATGCGTGAAGCTGGATGGTCATACAGAGCAATAGGCCGCCACCTGCACCGTAGGGACACTACTGTGCAAATGAAGGTTCTGGAAGTCCAAGGTGCACGACTGCGAGGCAAGATCGGATGATTGCGTGACAGCCCCGAACCGTCCCAACGGAATCATTGTCCGCCATCCAATGTGCTACAGCCTCTTCCATACCACCCGTGGTATGTTCCACCTTCGCACGGCGCTTGGCTGAGGTTGAGTTACGCGCACAGCGGCCTTTACGAAGTCTGCCTTTAACCCCACAACAGCGACAGCGTCGTCAGGAGTGGTGTCGTTGTCGATCAGCATGGCTGCCAGCAGACTGGCAGCGCATAGTGTTCAACGATAAATCCCGCTTCAGCTTGGAGCAGATGATCATCGGATCCGTGTTTGGAAGTGCCGGGGGTCCAAACTATCGCAGATTAGGAGCAACAAGTGCAAAATGCCTGGCAGAATGTATCACAGGATGAAATTAGGAATCTTCATCAATCCTTACCTCGACGTATACAAGCATGCATCGTTCACCAATTACTGATTTGAACATTCAATGTGCGATTGCTTGCCAGTGATGGGTCCTATGGCCTTGAAATTATAATCATTTCATTACCTGTGAATGAGCTTTACGCATATTTAATTTCAATAAGCACAATCACTTCCTTCATGGTGCTTCGATTTTTTTTGCAACAGAGTGTTTTATCCGCCATCAAATTATCCAAGGTACTTACTGAAGCTTCATAGGCTAAATAACATTTGAACTATATTTGCCACAGATTCAGATTTCTGATTTAATACTTAACCTAGCACAATATTTAACGTGAAATTGTTTTTAGATAAAAATTATATCAGCCACTGCACTTGATTAAAAAAATGAAAAAAAAAATTACAATTAAAAAGTTTCCTACTAGAGATGGCTGATGTAATTTTTATTTAAATACATAAGTCTAATTTATCCTTTTTTTTTCATTTGTGAAGTATATTAAAATATATTATAAATGTAATACAAACCAAATCTTACATACCGCTTGTTCACTACTCGGCTATAATACGTTATTTTTAACTATTGACTTAGAAGTGTCAAAATTTTGTTCAGAAATGACTTATTGACGTTGTTTCTTTTTTTTGTTAGTTTTTCAATGTCCTTAAATTGAAGTAATTCGAGCGTTCAAATTCTGACTTTGCAAACTATGAAGTTCATCAAAAAAATATTTATAGAAACAGGTAAATTAACTGGTTTCGAGTAGCTAACGTAAAGGTAAAACATACACTATTTTTAAATTCGTTATAAATTAGTTTTTAATTTAATTTAAATGATATTTCTCTTTGTTTTCTAAAAACAAATATAAAATAACTAATAACTTGGTGAGACCAAGTGTTTGTAAAATGACATCCTAGAACAGCTGTTTCAAGCTAATATGGCGGTAAACAGCGAGGTCTCGATACACAGGTCAATAGGAAATAATATCGGAATCAATGTGGAGCTCCACGCTGATTCCAACAATAAAGTAACTAGTTCTTAAAAAAAAAAGCAAAAAAAAATATGTATTTTTAATATATTTTATTACATTTTTAGGAAAAAAAAAAAAAAGATGAAATAAAAGATCACAATTTCTCTAAGCATTTTAATCGGAGCTTTCTCTCTGAGATACACAATCCATGTAGCCACAGTACTTCCTCGTAGCCCTATTGTAAACATGATCCGAAACTGAAAGTAAAGATTGGAATTTTTTCTTTTTCATTTTACTGACAACTGAAGTAACTAAAATGAAAAGGTTTTTTTTCTTGAATTTAATAATGA
This sequence comes from Thereuonema tuberculata, assembly GCA_023159025.1. Classification (NCBI taxonomy): domain Eukaryota; kingdom Metazoa; phylum Arthropoda; class Chilopoda; order Scutigeromorpha; family Scutigeridae; genus Thereuonema; species Thereuonema tuberculata. The sequence continues at coordinate 58,905,301 of JAFIDM010000001.1, read as the reverse complement.
AGTTCGAAATTAAGTAGAACTTTCACTGTACTTAAATACATTTTTGAATATAATAATAAGTTAGATGATTTATCATTGAATTTACTTTAAAAGCCTGTGTATTGGTTGTATGTCTTTTGTCACTAACGCTTTAGGATAGAATCGAAAGTGAACATTAACTACATTGTAGCTTCCTTTCGTCATAGACATTGAATTGCTCTCTCGTTATTTATTTACTTTTTTTTTAAAAAAATCATTAAATATAGCAAATGAAGACTTATGAAATTTGAACTTCTGTTAATAATATCTAGTTGCCTTCTCAATTCTCTATGTTGTATCTTAAGGATTCACATAAACTTTGTAATCATAAAGCTGCTCTCGGTCTCTAGATCATCACTCAGTTTCTTCTTTCTGTTATGCAAAAAGTGATTAGTGATTAATTAATAAAAATAGAATTATCACTGTTAGACTAACTTTATATAAAAACAGAATAAAGAGTTCATTATTAAAACCTGGTCCACAAAAACATCTGAGACATATAGTAAAGGAGTGAAACGAAACTCTGTATTAAATGTCTTTTCCAATTAAATTTTTTGATAATTAATACCAATATTGAAAGGAAAACAAGAACAGCACCTGAATAACATAAAATTGCCTTTCTGATTCGATTATGGGAAGGAATTGGGAACGGCCGTTTCGTCCTTCAGCGGACTCATCAGCCCAATCCCGCCTTCCCCGATAAATGAATCAGAAAGGCAAGATCCTATTAGTGAAGGCCACCGCCAACCTGGCAGTGACCCCCAAAACAAGAAAAGGCAAGAAAATTAAATGTTGTGTCGCTAGACGCCAAACAAAAACCTTTTCCTAAACTAGTAGGCAAATAGGCATTTAAAAAGAACTGAAGGTTTACAAAAAGAAATTTACAAAAGTAACAGAGAAAATTAACTTGCCTTTTCTTGTGTTTGGGGTCACTGCCAGGTTGGCGGTGACCTTCACTAATAAGATCTTGCTTTTCTGATTCTTTTAACGCGGAAGGCGGAATTGGGCTGATGAGTCCGCTGAAGGACGAAACGGCCGTTCCCATTCCTTCCCATAATCGAATCATAAAGGCAATTTTATGTTATTCAGGTGCCGTTCTTGTTTACCTTTCAACCACTTCTCCCAGCAAGTTAATTTTCTCTAATACCATTATTTTTTGAACATTAAAAAGTGAATTTTGTTTTCTGAAACCGTGGCCTAAGGTTTGTTTTTTCTTTTAGTAAAGCTACCTTAGTTTGTAAGAATCGTAATTTAGTTAGTACACAAAAATCAGATACTAGTTTCATTCAAAATCACTACAAAATACCATTAACTTATAAAACTTCCTTTATTATAACTAACGTCTCCATATTACGATATTTCGAATGCCTAATCGGCTTTCTTTTTCAAGCTCCACAACTAAAAATAAATAAATAACAAGATATATCGAAGGCTTAATCTGCCTTCTTTTTACAAAAAAATAAATAAATAACAATCATGAATTTCTAACAATTCAAAACGCGATATGCTCCACACGACGCATGAAGCATTATTACAAAAATAAAAATAAAATGTGCAATTGTCCTTTTTTTTAAAATTTTTTTTTATTTATTTATTTCGTCGATTTATGTCAAAGTTAATTTTTATGTCAAGTTAATTTTTGCAGAAAAATTCGCACACACACACACATTTACATTATATTTGAACTTGATTTTTTTTTAAAAAAAGGACAATTGGACATTTTATTTTTATTTTTGTAATAATGCTTCATGCGTCGTGTGGAGCATATCACGTTTTGAATTGTTAGAAATTCATGATTGTTATTTATTTATTTTTAGTAGTGGAGCTTGAAAAAGAAAGCCGATTAGGCATTCGAAATATCAGATATTAGTTTGTTTTGTTTTTTTGTAATGGCTGGAGAATCATTATTTTGCAGTAGGTTTTTCTTTCAAACCTAAATGATTCGGCAACTAAAAGTATTTTTATTTATTTATTTATTTCGTCGATTTATGTCAAAGTTAATTTTTATGTCAAGTTAATTTTTGCAGAAAAATTCGCACACACACACACATTTACATTATATTTGAACTTGATTTTTTTTCTTTATATGAAGAAAAGAGTATTTTTTCAATGGTTGTAGATAGATTATCCAATTGCGCCCCCCCCCTCTTATACTTTAGATACGATCTATTTTAGTTATTTTAAAGTTGTGGTCCGAAACTTTAGTGCGCCAGGCCCCCCCCCCCTGCCTTTAGATTAAAACTTCCAACGTTGGAATCCAAGTCAAAAAGAGACATATATATATATATATATATAATTTTATATATATATATATATTTTCTAGTATGACTTCAATTAAAAACAATTAAAATTCGAAAACAAGGAAACAGTGCTCATTACGTCTCTGTATTGCAATATGTGATTCAACAATGAGTAAAAATCCTGTTAGTATCTTAGTTTGTGTAGTTGAATAATCATAAAAAAAATTAGAAAAACTGATAGAATTCCCACTAACTTGTCTGGGCAAATTGAAATTAATCTGTTGCGTCAACTGGATTTCTACGTTGTCCACATAAGACTGCAAAGATTTCGAATGTAAATATCGGTTGTAATAGTGATTGATAACAAATAAGCTAAACGACTGCTTTTTGTTCCTGATCCCTCTTTTCTCGTTCTGTCTTTTTTCTTCTTTTGACTATTTAGGAAGCATGGAGTCAAAGACACCTTCTAACATGCAAAACTGTGTTCTTCTTGAATAAGCAGTTGCCTTTACTCAATCTTAGCATATGAGAAAAGAAATGACCAATTTCAGAATGGGCAAGACATTGTATGAAGAAAAATCACTGTCCAGACCCGATAGTACACAATGTATTTAATGTCAAAGATGAGAATAAACGCTTTAAATTAGAATCATGCCTAATTAATAGCTGTGTATACTTTAATAAGGATAAGTCACTTAAAGTGAATGATGTTTCCCTAAGCATTTTTTAGAAGTCTTTAATAAAGAATAAGAGTGTTAAAGATTTTTTAATTTTAAAATAATCACATATCTGTCCATTACTATTAATTTACTGTTCATTACAATTAATTTATTGTCAATTATGTTAACAGATGTAAAATTGTTATTTTATTTGAAATATAATGTTTGTTACTGATTATTGTATGTAATATATTATGTTAATTATTTAATGTAATAAGTTATAGTTATTGAAATTTTCTTTGTTTACATTTCGATTATGATTTTAAGAGAAAGAGAGAAGGATTTTCTCTTTCTTTTTTATTTGTATTTTCTTTTGTTCCTAATAAAGTCCTTTAATTAGGATGAAATATAGATTTTTAAAGAAATGAAGAAGAGTGTGTTTTTTTCGTTATTTTATATATATATATTTCGAAGATATATGAAAGTTATTATAACTGTATTGAAGCAGAACCATTTTTATATTATCACTGGTGTCAGGATTTAGCTGTTAACATGCTATTTAATCATCTTTTCTTGTTCTAGCATATAAAACAGAACTCACTTCAAAATGCTAAATGATAAAAAAAAAAAAAAATTAGCAAAAAAATCTACCGACAAGGGAAGTGCGTGACTCGAACGCTGAGAACCGCACGAAAATGTGCTTAGAATATAAATAGCTCATCCCAAAAAACAGGGGTATGAGTCATTTCCATGCAAAACTCAGCTGTTGTTTGCTAGTGCCATCCGATGGTGTCATGTTGTACCTGCACTAACAATGAGTACTAACAGATCAGTAGGAAAAGTTTGTTGTTCAGATAGCGTAATTATTTTAAGCAGAGGGAAATATAGTAATATAGTCATGACATTGAAATAGAACATTTTGATCCTATTATATCGATATTATGTTTCTTTGCGTTACCAAAGTTCCTCTCTTGGACCTGCAATAGATGATCATTCAAATATCTCTCGTGGTAAGACGTGCATTTTTGCATGGGAATGACTCATACCACTGTTTTTGGGATGAGCGATTTATTTTCTAAGCACATTTTAGAGCGGTTCTCAGAGTTCGAGGTCACGCACTTACCTTGTGAGAATCATTCTGAAAAGAATTGAGATGAAATAGTATTTCATCTCATAATAACACACACAAAACTAACAACCGTTCAACCCTGATTTTCTAACAAAATATGGCACTAATTGTACAATTTACACATTTCAATTTTTTTATTATTTACTTTTTATATATTATTGTTTCATTGCAAGGTCTTTGGTTTGCATCAGTAGCAGATTGACTTATATTTTCTTCATCTTCCTTATCTCTGATGCCACACTTTAATTCAAACTTTCTGCTTCAAGTTTGAAACAGGAAGATCTTCATTTATTAAAAAGCGATTTGATAGCTTTTTAATAGAATGTATTGAAAGGTGATTTGATAAACTTATAATTTTTATTAATTACATTCTGAGTAGGTATATTTTCTTTTTGAAAAGGGTCGTTCAAGCATTCAAGGTGGCAGTAGAAATTAAAGCTTTGCTT
>JAFIDM010000001.1:58871978-58895809 GCA_023159025.1 Thereuonema tuberculata | reverse complement strand
TTTTTTTTAATTGTACCCTGCTTGAATAACAATAATTATAATTTGAGTTGCAATAAAAAAAAACCCCACAATGCTTTTGTTTAAAATAGAAGAGGAATATGCATAATAAAACAAAATAAGGTAGGTTGCCCAAATAAGGCCCACCTAACGTTTAAAGATTTTTTACATTTCTACTGCAAGAGTGAAAATTCTGAAAACTGTCTTGAAAGGTAGTTTAAGGTGTGCTGTTATGAAAAAGTGAATTTAGAATTAGTGGCATTTGAAATTCTTTCTGTAATAATACAGTTTTGAAAATATAACTGAAGGGCCTTATTAGGAACCCCTGTTCCAAATAAGGCCCACTATTAGTCACAGGCAAACTCACCCACAGGGATCAGAGCTTGGCAGTGAAAACAGCCAATTTCCAACATTTAGTTCTGACTAAATATTAAGCTACAAATTAATAATTAATTAGTAATAAATTTAAAAAATTGTGAATTTAAAATTAGCTTTGATGATTTTTGTTACATTTTTTCTCATTATATATAATTACTTATATTATAGAATGGAGGGCCTTATTTGGAGCCCCATGTTAACCCACGCTTTCATGCATTGTTTAACTAAAAAGTATTTAAATGCACGTCAACTACTTATCTTAACTAGTATCTTATTCTACTCATTACACACTTTAAAATGACATAAAACATGTTTATGTATATTAAGTTGCCAAAAAATGCAGACGATTTATCAAATTAAGTTGAAATAGTAACGACAAAAGCTTCGGGCGACTTTTACTGTTCAACTGAAACAAACATGGTTAAATTATCCACTTCAATGGACCTAATTTTTGGTGTAGCCGCTAGAAGCCAGGACCTGTCTGAAACATAACTAATCTTGGTAAATTGTCAACGTTCTATTAATAAAACGAAGGATAGGCCTTATTTGAAACCGGGCCTTATTTGGGCAACCTTACATAAAATAAGGTAACCACGATGTAAAGAAAAATCAAGGCATGATCTACTGGAATCCTGAGTGAATTGTTCTTATGTCGGAATTTAAAAGCTATATTTCACCAATATTGTTTTCTTATATAATCTTTAAGGAAATGAGGAAAAGAGTTTTAAAACGGGCGCCCGAGTTTTTCAGGTAAATGGAGATGATATCCAGAAGCAATATTGTCTTGGATTCCTAATGGATTACAATCTCGTGAAGTTTCGGATCAAAAGCTCAGGAAAAAGGTCCGTAATTATTAGAAAAGAATAAGTCAGTTAATTTAATTCAACTCATTCCCTAGTTATTAATCTTAATAATTAATCTTAATTATTAAGATATCTCAAAGAATGAAAAAAAAGGTCACAAAGAATTGATTAATAAGTAATAATTAATTTTTTTAAGTTCAGAAAATCCTAGAATTCCTTCGCAGTTGTAATGAGATTGTGGTATTTTGCCTCAAACGCTTTTGTCTGAATTTAAGTTTCGATTCTGACATGAAGTGGGTTTTGATGTCAATTTCGTGAAGCGATTTTGTAAAATCTCGTTTTACAATTGCTTTTGATTTCCTTGAAAACTTTTGCTTCGTGGAGAACTTTCCTAATATTTCTCTGTTACTATCTAAGTGCTATCAAAGATTGATGATGTTGTAAATCTGTTTATTTCGAACGAATCTAAGTAAAGACATCATTCGTTCCTTAAGAATCTTCCGTCAAGAGCAACATTAAAACAAATAAAACTCTAAGGAGGAGAAAGGAAGCTCAATTTTCTAAAACATTCTCATTAAACAAGCGAGAGAACTCTTTCATTAACTAAAAGATTCTTGTTTATGAAGGAATTCCTCAGAGTTGATATAAAGAAAGGCATTTTCCTAACTTATCCTAATTAATATCAAAATCTAACTTACAAAGAATTTTCAAGAAAACTTTTATAATATCTAAAAAATATTTTACAATAACTGAAGAAGAGTGATTATTTTTTTTTTTTTTAATTTGCCAACTGACACAGATATTTATTTGTCTTTCTGACTTCCTTTTTAAAATTACTTGAAAACCTCGTAGTTTTTAGAAATTAACTCACAGGTTAATTATTTAATATTAAATTTTTTCTCCTTATTTTTTGCTGAAATTTGTTACTGATATTCTGCATTACGTTTTAACAATTTCCTATTTGACTTCTCTGTATTTAAATACCTCTTCGGACTATTGTGTTCTATCTGAGAATACAAGCGACTTAAAGCTTATACTTTCAGTTTCGGAGAATTGTTTCGGGCGTTGCTACAGTCTGACCTACATCCACATCTGCTGATTGCAAATCAATTCCTTGTTTAAAATAAGAATAGGACCAAGTGTTTCTGGCCAAAGTTTCTATAGCAAACACTTAAAAGCGTAAGGAGTTTTTCTTACTTTTAAAATACACGCAACTGGTAGTAAATGGATTTATGTCACAACAGACAAAAAATTCTAGAATCTTTAAAAAATTTTTGTCTCTTTTTTTTTTTGTCTCTACCAATGAAAATTGAAATTTCTATTGGTTATCGTCACTAGTCTGAAATGAATTTATTCAAATACAATAATTTATTGTAAAATATATTTTTAAAAAGGAATTAATTTTTAGGTAGATGTATTATGTACAGACTTATTATCTATATAATCGCTGGGTTCTTCAGACTTACAGCAAAATAACAAAATTCGTTAAACTAGCGAACAAATATTTTTTGTTCTCTAAATAACACTAACATGTTATTAATTTATACTTTAAATAAACTAAGCATCCCAGTTTTAGTTTGTATACTACATCACTAGTTTACATTGTCTAAAGCCCCGCGAACACCATGAAATTTTTCAGCAATTTTGACGTCACGAGCAGTTTTGAGCCCGTTTATTGATTATATCAGCTCGTGACCTCAAAATCGGACGACTAAATTGCTGAAAAATTGCATGGTGTTCGCGGGGCTTAACTCTCTGTACTTTTCCCATGAACACTATAAATTAATTTCTTTCCTTTAATGAGCACGATTTTAACTTCTTTTAGAGCTCTACTAAGCTGTATACCTTGTTGAACCTTGAGGATCCTATCATAACTTCTTTACATTTTTCTGCTTTTTGAGTATTATTCCTATTTCTTCATTAACTTCCAATACAACTATTCACGAAACCTGGGTGTATTCATTAATATTTAATTTGGGTTTTAAAACTTGTATTTTGCTTTCACATAATTCTGAATTCATTGTATTATTGGTTAATTACAGTTTTTCCTGAAATTAGTAGATAAAAATTTATTTTCATATAAAATTCAATTACGTTCTCTTAAAAGATTATACTTTTAAGAGAAAAAAAATAAATATTATTAATGAGGTCTTCGAGATATCAGATTCCCAGTCTCATCACGGATGTTTTTTTCTAATTGCTGAATCATCATAGTTGGTGAAATTGATCTCCCTTTATCCACCAGTGGCGCCCACGACAAGAAACAACATAGAAGTAATCTTTCTATCTAATATCATATTAAATTCCTCACACAATTTCTTTTTTAGCAAAGAAATAATTTAATCGAATCCAACTGATTTAAAATCATTGATGTTTTATTATTAACTTAATTTCGTTTTGTTGGGAAGAAAGTATTCGACCGCCGTCAATAGCAGAGCCCATCTCTCTTTTTCGGTTTTATTCAAAATCAATTTAAATAAAAAAAAAGTTAAATCACATCTTTTGTTTTCTGTTGATGGATATTCATTATTTTTTTATATAAGTTTAATGAAAAAAATCCCTAACGGAAGAGGCACATACGGCTTTCATTTTGGCATTTCTGGCTTTAATTTTGAGTAGAAAAATTTATAGTCACAGATAAAAGCTATTCATGATAAATTTTCAGTGATCTTTCAATTCGTCATTAACAAATTTTATTCACACCTAATTAAAGGAATTTATACATGTAGTTCGAGGTTTCATATAATTCTATCCATAGGTACAGATGATTAAATGATAAAGTGAAAGGAATTTTCAATACATTTAATGAAGAACAATAAAATGTTTCAAATATTTAATTGCTTTTTTTTTTTACAAAAACTGTTAAACATTTCTATAAAATGCTTACTTTATTTCAAAAACAAATATATACTCTCCTGAAACGACCGTTTCAGGAGAGTATATATTTGTTTTTGAAATAAAGTATGCTTTTTTTTTATTAAAATACGGATAAAATTAAGAATAACAAGAAATAATAACAAACAAAAAAAAAATCAACTCTTAAAAAAACTTTAACATTTTGTAAGTTGTCGTCTTGTTTCATTTTGTAAATGGAAGAAATTTTATAGTTGATTTATATAAAATACGTAATATCTAATTCAACGTTAAACTGACTCCGAGAGTATTATATTTCATATTATAACTTATATTCAATGAAAGCTAGAGTAAGAATTCATCTTGTATACTTACATCTTGTAATTCCTAAAATAAATAAAATTTTCCCCGTAGTTTTTTTTTTTTATATTCAAAACCTTATTGAATATTTTTCTTTATGTATTGGTCCATGAGGACACTGATGTTACCCTAGAAAATTCTATCATACGATGATCGGAAACCAACAGAAATAGGGTAGTATTTCAAATTAGCAAAGCGATTAGCAAAGACAACATTATATGTAAAATTAAAACTTATAATAATTACTATTAAAGTAATAATAATAATTGTAAGATTATTAATTTTTTTCTTTCAAATTTATTAGCTTTTCAGTAAGAAAGTAGAAATATAACAGAAATATAGACAATCTTTATCTTAAAAAAAATAAGAAAATACAATCTTTATTAAAGTATTTGAACATTCTACATCTTATTTTTTTTGTTACCATCTTTTATTTCTGTCTCTGATCACAAACAGGAACGAAAACCCCAATGTGGGAATCAATTCAAATAATTTTCATTTCCCGTCACTTGGAAATTAATATCGATTGAAATAAACGATAGATTTCCAATGATTCTTAAAATAACTCTCCTTTCATTTTGAGGAGAATCAAGGCTACAGAAAGTATCGAACAGAATTCCATTTAAACATATTAGGGTCTAAATACTATATTTTACTATTTAAGCTGTTTTCGATTTTCTGACCAACTGGCAGTGGAATCACCCATTCGTAAAATAGTCTCGTCCGGTTACCATGACAACGGACTCTCATCCTCTCAGGAAACAAGCTCTTAAGAGATGGTCTCGATGTTTAATTGATGGAACCTAGTAAGGGCAATGTATCGAGGATATAGAATCGTCACAAATTATTCCCTATGTGTTATCTTTTTTGATTTTTATCCTAAAAGTATCTGAATAGAAGCAATCGTTAAGTAACCCATGAGACAAAGCTTCAACTGACAGATTCACTTGTTGTGGTTCCCGAAGAGAGAAAGGTTCGTATCAGGCAGATCATTCACAAATGGAACGTTTTCTAGAAAATTCAACGTAAAATTCCTTCTTCCTGTTGAACACTGCGTATTTTCTCGAATGGTCGGTACGAGCGCTGCCTATGAATGACGCCTACGCATTCTATGACGTCAGCAGGGCAATCAATAGTAGTGTTCGTGCGTTCGTAGCTTCAGACGTCACAAATACGCAACAGATCCTGTTGGCGCTAAGTCCCTCGAGATAAACAGGCAAAATACACTGAGCGTTATTCATTACTTTTCCATCATTTTTACTTAATATTAAAATAAAAAATTCAGACAAAAATCATTACGTCAGTCTGGCAGGAAATCAGGAAGAAAAATAAAAATATTGTTTCTTTAAAGTTATAAGTTTTGTTGTGACTTTGTAAGTTAAAGATATTAGATGGTAATTTCTTTGTACCAATGATAAATATGGTATTTTTTTAATCGTATTCAAATTTGAATTGATGTAAAACTAATCTGTTTCTTTTCTTACGAATCTTTTAAACTAAAAATACCGTCTTTATTTTTATTTAATTTTACAAGGCTTACAAGTTTAGTATTCAAGAAATCGCATATTTCCTATCAACAGCTTGTAAAGTTAAACAGAATGGTTTTAAGTTTTACTACATACTTTAACAGTGTAACAGAATAGAATACACGCAGTATTCGTAAAGTTAATTTAATCTGGTGAATATTACAATTCAGAGCACAGAAGTATATTAATTAAGTTTCCATTTCGCGCCATGGTCTGCTCTATTCATTTCACATCAACTTAGTAATAAGAAAAAAATTCAAAAGGAATAACAAGAACAACAAGAAAAGACCAGCAAGCAGTTAACAGAATGGATTTATACTTAAAAAATAGTGAAAACGATCTTCTCATACAAAAACTAATTTTAGTATGAAAGTAAACATTTTCAAGATTTACAACAAATTAACAAAAAATAACGAAACGTTGACCATGTTATAATCCAGTTTAAATATCCCAGACTACCAATAATTTTACACATACATTCTGTGTCTGCATTCTTGAATCACTGTTACTACTTTGAGTGTAAAGGTTAGAGCAGAAGTAAACAAAGAAAGCAACCCAGAATAAATTTCTTAAAATCACTTACTAATATGAGTAACACAAAGCTAGAAAAGAGTTGAATCAATATCAGAAAAATAATTCAAAACAACTCAATCGTTGCAGAAACCTTAAAGGTGGTTAAAGTCTAAATAATTAGTATTGTTAGTATTATCTTCCTAATATCTTGTTGTTTGTCATTAATGTAATTGTACTTACTAATCCTATAGTATGAAACAATTACTAATAAATAAGGTTAAAGTACTACAATTACATGCAATAACTCCACCAATACAGTAACGCTAACAACAATCTATATATTTTCAAAACGTAAGTACTACTAAGCCTTTTCGATAAGAAACTGTAATACGTAAGATGATCATACACAATATATTCCTTTTATTCTTATACTCTGCTTAAGCAGAACTTAAAGCTTGTATCTATGTTATTGCTACGATGTTATCGTATGGAGAGAAGAATCACTGGTACGGGTTTTTAGTCAGGATAGATTACACTGATAATTGCAACAGATTGTTCAATTGCAGAAATGAAATCCTCTCACTAAAAAACAAGAAGCAACCCGAGAACTTCCCTGCAAATCACAATAACATCAATCAATGACGTTCAGTCTAAAACTAATTAAGATAACCTACTGCGTAAATATATTTATTTAAAAATATAAATTATTTTAATTATTAATTAAATCGTTTATTTAAAGTCTTAATTTGTCAAGTATGTGTTACCTGAAAAAGATCCATTGAGAGGATTGAGACCGGGTTGTACTTTGTGTTTTTTTTAAATATATATTTTTAATTTCAGTCTGGTGTGCTGGCTTAAGTTATTTCAAAGAACAGTATGAAATTGGCACACTTTAAATTTATTTTATTCATTGTTTATAAATTAAATTGTTTATTAAACAATTCCTTATAGCATAGGACTAATTATTTTAAATAAATAAATAAATTTGACTGTATATATTTTACTGTATAAATAAATAAATTAGTAACTAAATTTCTAAAATACATATCACTATTTATAATTTAATACATTTTTTATCATAGAACGAACTAATGTATCCCCTTCAAATAAGAGCCAATATATATAAATATATATAGAATAAAAGTAAAATAGGAAATTCTTATCCCCAAGCCTAAAGCTGGAGTCAAATGCATATTAGCTATAGTTTCTATGATAATAAAACGTCTCAAACAATCAAGATAAAAATATTCAGATTTTGCTTATGTGAAAACGAAGTAATTGGTGATGTCATGGAAAATGAGGATTGGAAAGTAACTGGCTGCGCTACTTTAAAGCTGTTTGAGTCAATTTGAGTCGAATTATTTATTCATGGTTCAATTTAGAGACAAAAAAAATTAAATCGTATTATTTTACGATAATTTCTTTTTTAAACAAAAATGTAGATATAGTATATGTAGTTAATTGTAGTAGAAATAAATTTATTAATTATAAACAAGGACTGAGTACATTCAACTATCGTCTTCAGCAGACTCGGGCGTGGCCATCAAGATCGCAAGATATCAATATCTCATGATCTGGAGAGATCTGATCACTAATAAAAGATTCACTCATGATCTACATTTTCTCTGAAATTCCATAAGCTCAAGGGCCTATAGTAAGTGGCTTAACACAGTAAGTTTGGTTCCGGAATTTTATAATAAATTCCGAGAAAGCATTGTTAGAATTATCTACAATTGACGCTTTTTTTTTAAAAAAAATATTAAATAGATTTATAATGAAACCATATTTTATAATAACAATTAGATAATTTTCATTATCAACGATTTTTTTTTCCATATTTTCAAATTACTATCGAAGAAATATTTATATAAAAAAAGATTTACGGAATGGGATTTATGGAGAAGAATTATAAATTTATAAATAAAATAAAAGCCACTACACTGGATAAAATTCAAATAAACTATATTAAAATATAAAACACAAACGCTTTCAACTTGACTTGAAAAAGATTTGCTGGTTCAGGTTGAAAGCGTTTGTGTCTTATGTTTTAATATAATTTATTTGAATTTTATCCAATATGGTGGCTTTTATTTTATTAATCAATTATTTCTGTATTTCTATTTTAAAGCCATGCGATTCTATACTGTGTGATGGACGATTATCACGTATACATTTTTTTAAAGGCAAACTTTTAAGCACTGCTCATTTGATTTTCTAAATCCTTATTAAATCTTTTTTTCTTTCTTTCTTTGACTCTCCGATTAAATTTCCAATGACTATAAATTCGTCTGTGATTTCTTTTTTTTCTCTTCTTCTTAATTCTCTCGTCGTCATCACCAATTGCTATTTCTTAAAAATAGAAGCAAGCAAAGCTGGTGTCTGTGCTTCTTCTACCTTTGTCGGTAAATCAAACCGATGGCAAAGAAATCTGGGCTGCCAACAAAACGTATTTTTAAATTGTCATATATCTTGATCTATCTTAAAGCAGTCAACCAACAAATATCTGAAGACTGTTTTATGGGTTCTGCCAACTTGAATTTAGATTAATGAACTAAGGGTCGAACCATACAACAGTTTCTTTTTTAAAATTATGGAAAAAAAAAAATACTTTATTCAAAAAAATAATACGATAGTGATGATTCCTGGTCCCAATATTCCATTGTCATTCAACAGCTTCACTGCATTTTCAAGTTTATTATTTTGCTTCTTCTAGACCCAGCGGGTTCCCGTTTGATGTAATTGGAAGCTTCAAAGTATTTCAGGGTATAATTCTGTAATGGCTGACACTTTTTTGGGTGGAGACAGTAACTTTTTTTTTGAGGAAAGGGTTCCAGGAATTTAAAAAAAAAGTTAGGGATCCGCTGTTCTAACCATTAGATCTTAAATGTATTAGCCTGTGGACTTCATCGAACATATTAAAATAAATATATATATATATATATATATATATATGGGTAATTTCTTCGCAATAGGATGAATAATAAGAGGTTTGCATGAGATTCTCATACACCCAAAGTTTAAACATGATCTTCAATGAACCAATTTTCCCTTCTTTGGCTTTTTGCTAATAATAATTACACTGTTTTGGAAATGAAAAATCCAATAAACGAACCCCAATGCAATAAGAATGGGGTTCGACCGCTTTTAAGAATTCCTCAAGACAATTGAACAAAAGTAATTTTGTACCTCCTCCAACTTCTTCTAAAACTCCAAGATAATCTTTTCTTTATCCGTTTTCTTTTTGAAATATCATCTTTAATATCTTTCAAAACTGTTGTTTCTTTTCAATATTATTCGTACTTCCTTTCCAAATGTCGAAATCACTCCTAAGGAAAAAAAAAACACACTATTTTATTTTAGTTTCAATAGAAGTCTTTCTTTTGTATCATTTTCAAAATCTTTCTTCTTATTTTTACCACAGTTCATCCTAAATTTAGAAAGGTGCTTCTTTTATGTCTAAAATCTTATACTCACTTTTATTACAAGCGATTTTCAAAGACTTTTAGTCTTTCTTACAGTAATATATACAGTGCAACTTGGATAATTCGAAGCTGAAGGGACCACTACAAAACTTCGAATTATCCAAACACTTCGAATTAAACAAGTTACACCTTTTAACTTTAATTTCAGGTCCACTGACTGCTTAAAAAGATTATTCTGTCAATAAGTAAATATTTATTCAGAAAGATCATGGTATGAAAGACTTAAACACTATATGTATGTAAACACAATGAGATTTATATTACGTAAGCTACAGTATGTATTACATTCAATATAGAAAATTATAGTTTTTCAAAAAATTTTGCAATGTCTGATTGTTTTGTAGAATTCAGTCGCTTAAGGTTAGCAAAAACATTAAGCATGTTTAGTGAACAGAAAACAGCTTCACTTACGTTGGTTTGTCCTTCAATGTACCGACGAAATTCGGCACTATCCCGAACTCGTTGGCGATTTGGCATTTCTTCTTCACACCCTTTTCCACCTCGCGAATGACGGCGGCCTTTTCAGCGAACGTTAAATTCTTGTACACGCGTGGTTTACTAAAAGACATGGTGACACTGACAGCAGGAAGCTCGAATGGCGTCTGAAGCGTCACGTGTCGAACGGTGGCGGGAAGGGGATTTCAGTTGTCACATGTCGAATTTCTTAACGATGAAACGCCAAAAAGTCGTTATGGTTCGAAATTTTTTATAAAAAACTTCGAATTAAGGAAGTTAACTTCGACTTATCCACGATTTTTTTAACATTGATTTAATAAGAAATTCAAGGGACTAAGAGAAATCTTCGAATTAACCACGATTTCGAATTAAAGACGTTAGAATTATCCAAGTTGCACTGTATTATAATAGATTGCTGATTATAATTTGAATCGTTAATCATTAATAAAATTTTGTTTTCTCTCTGATAACGTAGTTATAGCTTACATTTATTGTGCCAGTATATCGAATCTCTCATTTAAGATAATCTAAAAATTTCCATAATCAGCGTCTGTTTGCAATTTAAAATAACTTCCCCAAATTCTACATGTAAAATAACGTAGGAAAAAATTAATAGAATTCTTTGATTTCGCGAAACCAAATCAAAAGAGGTAACTTGATCCTAAGAAACTCTATTCTGAATTTATTTAATTAGCAAATGGAACTTTTTTTACTTTTTTAAATAGAAACGTTTCCGTTAATTCCGAATTGTTAACTCTACTCACTAATATTTCATTAGTGAGTTTTTTATTGTTTATTTTTGTTTTTGAGGCACCACTGCGATTCCGTCAATTATTCCTATTAACCTCAGTACTGAGACCTCGTTGTTCATCGGTGACTGCTCCTAGCTGATGATCGCCAAGAGAGTGAAACAGCTGTTCCAGGATGTCACTTGGTAAACAATTTGTTGTTTGTTACTTTCATGTTATTCATATTAATAACGTTTTCATATTACGGCACTTCTGTGGTAGAATCTTCTAAGATTGTTGCTGTTCTTGTAAGATATGCTTTGGGTGTCGAAATAATTCAAAAAGCTCTTCTATAGCCTTTATAGTTTCTTCCGTATAGTTTGCTGTGGAATAGTCACGTGACCTTTGGATCGATACAAGTTATTACCTTTTATAACAAATGAACTTAGGAAAAAAAAAAGTCATAATTACAGCTAAGATCCAAATCACGTGACTTAGCGTTGAGCTACACTAATCTTTCGTAAGGACCCCGCGATACGGAAGAAATGCCAACTATTAAGATGTGAATCCAATAACGGAAATCCAATTGAAGCTGATATTTGTGTGCAATAAATAAGCCTCTAATAACTCGCACTTTCCAGAAATACCATATTTGCTGTCAACACGGGATCAATTTGGCCAATTTGTTGTCAGTCCGAAATAGACCTAATGCTGAGCGTCTCACGTGAGCTTTTCACGGGAAATCCATCAAACACGAAATGACGAGCTTTTAATAACTTAGAAGAAGAAACAAAATCGTATTAAGACACCAATGTCTCCTGGAAACACAGCGTCACGAAGCGGACATTTCCTGAAATACAATTACGCGGCGATAAAATGAGACAAAATAGAAACACAATGTGACAATGCGAACAGAATGTCGCAAAGATTCAAGTATTTTTAGAATTCTAGATTTGCTTCGATGTTTCAATGACTAATAACCATCCAATGGGATTGCTATTAATTTGTTCCGAAGCTGTTACCGTATTCAAAGTCATATTTTTTGCTTCCTCCTTGATAATAAAAGACAAACACTATAAGACACTATTTCTTAAATATAAAACATATTGTTAATATTGATTTAATTTTTATCTATTAGAGAAAGATAAAATTTTCCAACAGGTAATTTTCGATTTCAACGTGGTAGATTATTTTGGACATTTAATAATAATTCAGTAATATACTGAAGTTCCAAGAATTTAATCATGGAAACTAAGGCCACAAGAAAGAAGGAGAAAAATATAACTGCAAACTCAACTTTTACTTATGGAATAAATATTTATCAAAAACCGTACAAAACAAATAAAAAATATCGCACGCATTTAAACAATAACAAAAAATATGTTACTACCGAAAAGTAGAACGCTTCGACCAGCGGAAAACTGTAAGGTTATCTTCAGCTGAAAAACTGCCAAACAAAGAGCCACATATACGTTATTTAACTGGATACAACTTAATCCTTTTGTTTGTTTTCTCTTTTATTTGTGTTTGACCAGGTGTCATTATGTTTAAGTTCTTTGTTTGATACTTTTTCAGCTTGAAGATGACCTTGAATTTTTACGCTGGTCGAAACGTCCTGTTCGGTTATAATATGTTTCTTGTTATTGTTTAAATGTGTGCGATATTTTTATTTTTTTATATGATTTTTGAAAAAAAAAATTACTAATAACCAAATTACTAATAACACTATTTTATTTAAATAAGAAATATATAATTGCATCATAACTGATGAAACGGCCTATTTTTTATGTATTTGAATATAAAAAGCCCAACGAAAAATATTATTGCTGAATTATTATGCTCTCGTAATCAAAATAACAATACGCACACAAAACACACACACACACACACACACACACACATATACAGGGTGATTCACGAAGATATGAAGAAACTTCGTGAGCTCATTCTACATGTAAAAGTAAAGAAAAAAAGTTATATAAACATAGATCCCGAAATGCTTCGGTATCGAGTTACGGCTAGCGAAAGATTTCACTCACAATATATTATTATATTTGTGAGAAGAATCCGCTGACATAGGTCACCACTGTGACCCCTTGAATAGCGTTGGACGAAACACAGAAGAAGAAAGAAACAGCCATGCCACTGCCGGGATTCGAACCCAGATATTGGCGCACTGGTCGCCACGGCTGGCCGCCGCCGAGACCGCACGACCACGCCAGCACGGCTCACTCACAATATAGTACAACAATACGCACTTGGACTACACCTCAGTTGTTAGCTCTCACAATAAATCAAAACAATGCAATTCACATTATTGCGTTGCCAACTTTTTTGTAGGTTCCACTTCGGATAAGCTTCAAACCACTGGGAGATACATAAGAAACCACTGATTTCGCCCCTTAATTTACCTTCCCCAGACTTCCAGCAAATCTTCATTTCACCCAGGGTACTACATTATGGGCGAAATCTTTCGCTAGCCGTAACTCGATACGGAAGCATTTCCGGACCTTTGTTTATGTAACTTTTTTTCTTTACTTTTACATGTAGAATGAGCTGCGAAATTTCTGCACATTTTCGTGAATCACATATATACAGAAACACATGCAAACGAAAACTTACAATACACACATAAATACAATAAATAACATTTTAATATTCTTGTGTTTCTAGAAGAGTCGTAATTTGATTAAAAAAGGAGGACAGATAAAAAGATATATTCCATAAATTTAATCAAGTAATTTATGTATTGCATTATTACACAGTTACATGAAGAAAGTAAAAGTGTCTCCAGAAACGAAGAGTAATATTAATCTCAAGTTAGGTTTTTAACATTGGGTAACTGAAAAAGTTAAATAATAAAAAAAGGAGGATTCGGGAGTGAATCAATAAATCACAGAATGGTAAACCCTAGAACGGCACAATCAGTCTCCAAAGCGCCTAATAATAGTTGGAACTCTTAAAACCCTGTTGCTCACGGGCTATTTATAGAAACGACGACTGATAACAAGAATTGTAGCATTCAAATAACAACCCGTTCTCGTGTAAGTTGAATTCAGAGCCATTATTTTTTCCGATTCAAAATACAACAACTTCTGAAGATAAAGGCTTTCGGAAAATCCTTTGGTTGTAATTGAAGTCTATTTTTGTTTTCCAATGTAACTATCATTCGTTAACTAAGAAGAGTGTGGCCGAAATTGCAAACAAACATTTCAAGGCGACGAGGATTCCATTTGTACAACTTTTTGGTTTTCGATAGAGAGACAACATAATGAGGTTTTATTCTAGCATTTCGTTGTTTGTAAATCGAGGGAGAAAAAAAAAATTAAAATCATCATTTACAAATTGACAACTTATGCAGGATTATTAAATTTCGATTTTTTTTTCTTATTTTCTAAATAATTTTACATAATATTAGGAGGAGCAATTATGTAGAGTAATTTAATAGTTAAAAAATAATCTTATATTTAAAAGGTCATTGTACTACAATCACTCCTTTGTCTTTTGTTTACTCAACAATCCTAATGGAAGTTCCATATTCTTCAAGTAAATTCTTCCTTATCTGGTTTTTCGTTGTTACTTTAGCAGTTGAAAAAGATTTGTCATTAATGAGGCAGCGGAAACTAGTTGGTGTTTAAATAAGTTTGTGTTTTGTTGTTTTTAAGTAATTTACATTTAAAACATTTAAGTAAATTTTTAATAATAAGAACTTCAAAATTAGAATTTTAAGTTATTCTTTTTAAGATTATCTACAAAATTGTCACTAAGATTTAAAAAAAAATTTGTCTTTTTTATTTACTATTTTTTTTCTATGTTAATGTAATGTGTGAGGCCCTGATGTTGTAAAACAGTATAAACTCTTATAACTAATTATATTATATAAAAGCGTTATTCTGTCTGTCATTCTCTTAAGACTTTACGTTTTTCCAATTTTGTGACCAAACTATAAGAGATAGATTGGTCATGTAAAAGGATAAAATGTAGAGCTTTTTAAGACAAACAAAATGCTACAAAAATCTTTCGAAAAAAGTTTTGGTTTCCAAGATGGCGCCTTTTAAACGGTCAAATTTTGACTTTTTCTCAATTTAAATGAAAAATATAAAAGTTGGAAGAGAACATTATATTTGAGAAAATGTTGGTATTTGAAAGTTCTATCGAACGGTATATCAGTCATTAACAAACGTTTCTGCATTTGGAAGATACATGCAAAAATGAAGTGTTTTTGCATGTATCTTCCGTGTGAGTGCCAACGCGCAATACAACTGAGTTAAGCGGAGAAGCCCACAACGAGCTGGGAAGTCATGTATTCTCTCCGATCTCCATATTAATTTGCTAAATAAATAAAGTTTTTTTTTTTTTTTTAATGCTATACATGCAAGGGTTCCGGAGCGAAGCGACGGTACCAGTCTAGTTCTTTATGTAATTGTACTGAATAATGTTATTCATAGTTACAGTTACATAATCTCTTGTGTACGTTATACTGATTTCAGTGCAGGAAAATTCAAATTTCAGTGCAGTGTATATTTGTAAAATATCCTTAAAATCGTTTCGGATAAACGAGTTTTTACTTTTTAGTGTACTTTTTTAATGAAATTTTTTTAGAAATTTCTATATAAATAATAAGTTATTACTATCTTGTCTGAAATTGAAATATCTTTAAAAATCTTGTTTTTATCTCTATATGAATGAAGTTCGTGATGTCAGTAAAGTAAAAATGATATTAAGAAACATTATTAAGAAATGATAGTCGGATAATAGATGTTGATATTATTGAAAACCAATGCAACACTAGTTGGATACAACGAAAGTTCTTTCACAAATTTCTGTATTTTAATAACTACTCGACCTGCGAGGTGGCGTGTATTTTATATAGCTTAATATAATAGCATTTTTTTTTTTCCCCAGTGACTACATATCAGAAACTTGCATTAAAAACTCAGATCTTCAATTTCCTTCCAATCCGTTCGTGCATTGTTGAGATTTTTGAGAAACAGAAAAAATAAGCGAAGGAGAAGAATTTTCGGTCAATTTAGGTTCAGAGATGCATTAAACATTTATTTCCATTGACATCTCCATTTTTTATAAATGTAAACATTTTAAACGATCCCATAATTTCCTCTGCATCTCCGAGGAAAAAGTTATAAATGGCAAAGGGGTGATGTTCGCAATAAGGATTTCTTTTTTTTTTTTTATTACAGAAGGGTTGCGATTGAGGATGGTTTAAGATCAGAAAGAGAGAACAGTGAAAAATTGCGGTAAGTCACGTGACTGATACCTTCTTAGAAATTGTTACTGTAAACTGGATTAAATAGTAAGTTATCACTGGCCTGTATATAACTCAAATTATTTTTAATAAATAACAATGAAATTATTACTTTTAATATTGACACAAAATTACTGGTAATAAAAACACGAATTCAACTTGCCGGCGGACTGCTGGCAGATAAATTTTCTCACTAATTTTTCATTAGAGTTTTTTATTATTTTTTTTTTTTGAGGCTCTACTGCGATTCGACAAACGTACTTTATTGAATATTACTTCTATTAATTAATTTTAGAATGTAAATTTTAATATATATTCATATTTAATATATTTGTCAAATAATATGTATGAATGTTAGGAACATTGCAGGTATTCATTATTGAATAAATGAAATTAAAAAATACACATATTGGTTTCAAAATCACATATAATTAAAAATTGTAAAAGACTTTACAGAAGAATTTTAAATTGTAAGTGATTTTTAAACCAATAGGTGTGTTTTTTAATGTCATTTTATTCATGCTTATTCCAAGACACACGTTAAATATATAATTTTTAAAGTGCATTCGTTATTATGTAACAATTTTTTTAATACCGACAAATGAAAATAACTGCTTTGTTAATTTGTATGGGTTCTTTATTCCTGGTATAAAAAAAAAAGATAAAACCAGGGAAATAATTTATTTAAAAAATTGTATCATGAATTTACAAAAACAGTTTGACTTCTAACATGAGATTAAAAGAAGATTTAAAAATCAAAGAAGTAGCTTAGTAACAGAAATGAGCATAATAACATCACAATAACTTAATTATAAAAATAGAAAAATAACGGAATAACTCCTATATAACACTCCCACTGCATTGCCTTTCGATATTCAGTCTACGCTCTGGACGCAACTAGTAAGGGTGTGGTTTTTTTATTGTAAATAATTTCTCATCTTTTTAGTCAAGTGCGGAGGCTTTCTACTGTAATTTTAAATATTTCCAAGCAAGTTAAATTACTATTTTAATAATTCTTTGTAGTGATTAATCTTACCTAAAAATGCTGTAATATCTTTTTAAACATTACACACATTGTAATTATCATTTAATAAGTAATTGAATTGGATATTGCGCACTATAACCTAATTATTTCAATCATATACACCTACTGTTTCGATTTTTTTCTCCCATTCATCTATAGACTCGTTATTAGCTTTAAAATGACGTTTTGTGGAGGTGTATCATCTTCATTCTTGACACAAAAGGGATAGAACCTATTTTTGTCGTTACCCTATTATATATAGATTGATTGCGTGGAAAGATTTGGAAGAAAAAGAAGATGAAAATGAGTTATCTTCGCAAATGAGCTTGTAGACTAGATGAGGCTTTGCCTAAAATTAGAACCAAAACCACGTAACAAGTCGCAATAACTTGTGGCTTGCCTTTTGTTTCCAAACTTAGAAAAATGCAAATTGTGTTTCGGGGTTTGTGAGGTCAATCAATGACGTCAGACTGAACGTCAGCCAAGTTCAAATTGCAATTTCAACAGCCAATAAGAATTTCAGAAATTAGGTCAGTCAGATATCAGATCCAATAAAAATACTTTGCATGCAAACAAACAGAGAAGCAGCGAAAGGAATTGTGTTCGTTCTACTGGTTTTTGCTTTTAATAAAGTTGCAGATTTTATTTCGTGAAGTAAAACAGATTCCTCACATTTCGAGAAGCAACTGATTTCAAATAGGTTACATGGAAAAGTAAGTTGTGGCAAAATTCGTGTGAATTTACAGACTTACTTGAGGATGCATTTTGGAGTTTTCCATTTCTTTTCACAAATTACTTTTTAAAAACGCTTGATTCCTAAACTAGAATATTTCGGCTTTACTTTTCTTTTTTTTTTTATCAAATACGCTTTCAAAAATATTGTGGTAACATACTAAAAGTTAATAGTAAAACTCAGGAATTTGGAATGGAAGGGGTTATGATATGGTTTTAATCGAAAAAAAACAACAAAAAAACCCAAAATATTGATATCTTTTTCCTTATAGGGGAGGTTTATAAAACGATGACTTTTCCAACTAAAAAATAGACAAATAATTGTAGCATTATTATGTATACTACAATTCTTCATGGGAGCCCGCACATACGGGCATTTGACCCACCCTCAAATTTTCAATTTAAATCAAAGTCATAGATTTTTTTTTTCCTCACAAGAGGGCTAAATGATAGAAAACTGGTAAATTTTATTTTAATTAACTACTTTAGCTTATTTCTATTTTATTTTATATAATTAAACAATATAAAGTACAATTTTTACAGACTTTTTTACACTGCCAATATATTTTACCCCATCCTTAGGAAAAACTCCTGTGGCCGCTGATGCAATTCTTCCATGATTCAATGGGGACTTACAACCCTTACCAATCTTTCCCTCCTCTCGGTAAAAGTCGGAAATTTTGGAAATAAACAAAAGAGGGAGTAGAGGGCGCTCCTGGCAAAAAACAAACAAAAAAAAAAAACTTGCTCCTTTTTGTTTGGATGGGACAGAAATTATGATCATTCAAATGTTCTGTTTTATTTTAATTCGTTGTTTTTTGTTTGTTGGGTTTCTTTCTTTTTTTTTTTTTTTCGATGCAGTCTTCATTTATTTTTACGTTACAATCTCTACCGAACACAACTTATTCTGATTAGAAACTAACCTGTAATTAATAATTTTCATTGAAATATTATATTATAATATTATAATATTGAAAAATATTAATTGAAGATCTTGATGTTTTAATCAAAGTTATACTGCTGTAGTAATTGAAGGAAAGGTTTTTTTTTTTTTTTTTTTTTTTTATTTTATGAGAAAAAGTAATTAAATCCGCATTTCTTACTTAAATTGCCGATTAATTTTAGTTAACTTCAGTCATATCGAAGCATTGATTTATTCACGAATCAAACATAACGGGATTAATCGGGGAAATGGATTGGAAAGCTAGTTTTTGCAGTTAATAACAAACTGAAGCAGCAATGATAAGCCGTCTTTCAGTATTAGATAAAGAATTTAATGAAGATTAAAATTTGTGTTGTTAGAAAATTTAATGGAAAAAAAAAGTAAATTCGTTTTTCTAAAAAGAAATGATCCACCAGTTTTTGTCTTAATTACATCTATTTAAGTTAATATAAAAATGGTAAAAAGTTGAAAATTCAAAAAGATTGAAAGTAATCGCATAGTTTTAATGAAAGAAAGATTGGAAAGTGAAAAAAATCAAACCAATTCAAGGCTAGACGAAGTTTATTTTCAGTAAAGGAATAAAATTGTTTTAATAAAGTGAAAGAAAAAGTCCCATATAAAATTTTGTTAATAAAATGACAAAACTAATATTTTCTTGTAAACAATCATACACGAAATGTATATATTTCCTTATCTAGCCTTGCTCTAAAAAGATTTTCCCAAGGCATCCCTGTAGTCAGATACCTACTCCAGAAAATCTCATTTTATATTTACAAAGAGAGGTCACACCCTGTACATCGCCAAAATCAATTTTCTATTCGAGAGATGAAAGTACACATGGAATACTTCAAAAATATTTATAGGTTGTGGGGCCAACACTCAACCAATTTCGAGATATTTGACACTGTTTTCATCGATTTTTGAGTATTATCTTATTAAACTTCTTCTTGTTCGATTTCAAAGAAAGTGTTCGTGTGGCGTAATGCGTAAGCAATCAGACTGGAGATATAAGGAGCCAGAATTCGATTCCACTGAGGGGAAAGCTTTTTTAATTCCATTTCTTTCTTTTTCTTTTCTTTTTTTCCCTCCACTATGTTATGAATATTAGGTAAACAGATACCATTATATTTTTCAATAATCATTTATTTCACATTATCAAATCATTGTTTCTATTTACTTCTAATATGCCTCTGTACGATTAGAAATAATATTCTCCTTAACTTATGCTTTATTAGAAGTATTTTAATTTATTAAAAATAAAATAAGGCATATATCATTACGCAACTAATTTTTTTAATCTTATTTTTTTTTTCGTTCCTACACTAATATGCTTTTCTCTTGACATTTTAATAATAATAATAATAATAATAATAATAATAATAATGTATTGTCTTATAAAAGTTTGTTAATATATAACAGATATGAGTGTGATTTCCCTGATACTCCCGTCGAGAAGACAGACAGGGTGTCAATTATAGACAAGAAAGCCATTAAAATTTACTTGAACTCAATTACTTGAACTCAATTACTTAATACTTGATCCATTAAAATTTATATACATAAAATTTATATATATAGGAGGGGGTGCAAATGTGGAAACCCACTTTGTTTTTTTAATATATATATTTTGTTTTGTTTTATTTTACTGAAAATTTACCTAAACTTACCTTGTACTCTCTTTCATGTAAAAATAATACTAATAAATATAAAAAGTTAATTTTAAAAGAGTAAAAATTAATTTTTTGATTGTACAACATTTTTAGGAAACTACAAAGTGTGGGTCCTGTGGAAACACTCTAAAATTAGTATAGATTAAGGATTTTGAATAAAGTAAAACTATTTTAGCAACTATTTTTATTATATGTTTCTATTACAAAAGAAACACAATCTTCAGGTGACATATTAGAACGTGCAAATCTCCGAAGTGTCGTCTGAGGCACTTTGAACTCTTTAACTGCTCTTCTTAATCCCTTCTTCTTTTTCCTAATGGCTATTACAGCCTTAATCATGTTTTCTGTAACCCACTTCTTCAAAATGGCTTTTGGCTTCACACCAATGTGCTTCCGTAGCATCTGAATAAAAAATGCTTAGCACATTAGAAACATTACATCCGACATGGGTATTGTGGAAACGTTTCTACAAAACCCACAAGTGCATGTTTCCACATTACTTACACATTAGCCATTTTGAATTTGACAAATTTATGGTAAGAAACTATTGGTTTAGGTTTGATTTAAAACCGTCAGTATCTTCTATACACGTCCCTTTATTAATTGCATGATATTAATTATGTTACCTAGGAGACAGATAGACTGCATAATAAAATGAAACTTGCCTCTCAAAAGTTTTGAAAAACTCGCCAACGTAACTTGACTCACTACACCACATCCACTGATCCTCTGACTGCCAGCACTTCTGCTGGGATAAAGATAAACTAAAACTATTTGCCGCTCATTCCACTACAGAGCAACACTCTACAAGCCAGATACTGGATGTTCCACATTACCCTCATGCTTCCACATTTGCACCACCTCCTCTATATATTTCTTTTTTTATATATAACCAAGTAATCAAGTTTTATGGATTCAAGCGATTGATTGTATTGTTGAAGCTAACTATTTGCACCAAATAAAGTAAAAGTGATTCCATTAAATAAAATAAATTTGCCCAACTTTGTAATATAATAGAATCTTCTGCGAATGAATCAATATGGAAATATATATTTTTTAATGATGCTTTTAATCTATTTTTCAGATAAAAAAATCGACAGATCCTTTTATCTAAAAAAAAATTAAATTTAGAAATATTTCAAATGATTTTTTTTTAAAAAACTATAAAGACTTCTGAAGCAAATTCTTCCTATTCTAAAACGGAAATTATTTTCATTTTTGGATTAGGTTTCACTTCACTCCCTCTCTTTCCGTTTCAAAAAAACTAAGTAAAACTGAAAAGCATCTACTTAATACGAAATCCGATCCTGGCTTTCTCGTTCATCTGGTATTTGATACGTTTTTCTTCTTCCGTTTTTTTTTTTTTTCTTACTCTTCATCATCCTCGACATTTGCGAGTTTAAGCACAACACCATCCAATCATTCTTCAAATACTGTCTTCAATCATATATTCCACATGGAAAAAGATTTATTTCTGTCCTTCCAGAGAAAATAAATCATCATGTTTTTGTATCTGTATTCATTTTAATCGTTAGGCTATTACTAGTAATAATTAAAAAACTGCTAAAAAAAGAAACCTTACTTTTCTCTCTGCATCTTAAGTATCTGAATTTGATGCTGACTTTCTTCTAAGTTTCTGTAAAATAATCAATAAATTAAGAAATCAGTTTAGAAATTTCTGATCATCTGTAATATTATAAACAAGTTTATAATTCCTTTATTTCCTTCTACCCATTAGAGTTCGTTTGTTTGTTTTTAAGTTTTATTATTATTATTTTTCTTTGTGGTCAAATGCGTTTTGTAGTAAGCGTTTAGCTGCCTAAGGATTTGAATTCCACATCTTGTGGTTGTTTTAATTTTGTTGTTTTAATTTCTGAGGGGGTCACTTGTTCAATTAAAAGAACATTCATATCACATTATTTAAGCTAAACAGCGAAAAGTTGCATATATTAAAAAAAAAAAAATAAGAATTTAATTTTAAAATAATTAAATTTAATGAAATTTTTAAATGCAAATATTTTTGATTGATTATTATTTAAAAATAAAATTACGTATTTCATTATTTTTAATTAATCGATTTTGATTAATTAATTAATTTTGGTATTCATGTTATATGAATATCATATGAATAAGTAACATGAGTTTATGCAAGCTTAAACTCTTCATTAAAATTCCATTAACAGCGACTTTTAATTAATTATTTTATTTCATGTTCAAACAAAATCTATTATTTGTTGTCAAATCCTTAAAACGGGCTGAAGGAAATGAAATAAATCCTGAAAATATTAAAAAGTAGATGTGATCAATTAAATTTTATACAAAAATATTTGATAAGTCCGAAACTTTATCCTTTAGTAGTACATTAAAAGCTCAAACAAAAAAAAGGTGGATGAATCTGACGTAGTGGGGAGGATTGGTGTTACCCACTTGTCATCTTAGAAGTCTTGATACAAGTGGTTTGATGATGAACCACCTTCCTAGCAGTTCTTTTTCTTTGCTATTTTTTTTTTCCGCTTGTCTTTGTTTTTTTTTCTCTCTTCTTCTCTAGTGTCTGTCATTTTTCTAAGTGCTTCAAAATCAGTTGAATCTCAGCAGCACTTAATAGTCTCATTCAGTAGCAAAGAAAAGTTCTAAAATAAAAAAACCAAAGGACATTCCTACTTTAATCCTTGGTATTGAAAATAAAACGGATATGCTAAAACTACGACAAAAAAAGATTAAGCTTTGAAAATCAATTACTTAAATAAATACTGTTAAATGCAATTTGGAACCGCCCACGTCAAAAATTAAATCATGAATAAAAAGATTCAGAAGATCTTAATTTGATTTATTTATATTTTTTTCCCGATTATTTCACTGATGCTTCAGCTGCTGAAGAACTCAGTTGAAAGCGTAGCAAAATAGCATCTTTCATCAGGAGGAAATGCTCTAATGCCCAAGTGCACCAAACTTCAGTTAACTTTGATGACTGCAGTTTGGACGGAGCTAAAATTAGTGGGGGTGCTGCTCCAGAAAAATTTTAGCAATTGTTTTAAAATTGTGTGAAAGGAAACATCTATAAAAAGAAAATTTATTCAGAAACTTGATAAATTTCTTTTTATAC
>JAFIDM010000001.1:58810409-58871878 GCA_023159025.1 Thereuonema tuberculata | reverse complement strand
TTTGTTTTAAAATTGTGTGAAAGGAAACAAACATGTATAAAAAGAAATTTATCAAGTTTCTGAATAAATTTTCTTTTTATACATGCTTCCTTTCACACAATTTTAAAACAAAGGCTAAAATTTTTCTGGAGCATCACCCCATAATTTCAGCTCCGTCCAAACTGCAGTCATCAAAGTTAACTGAAGTTTGGTGCACTCGGGCATTAGTGTTTTCCAGGGGCATGGCTGTAAAGAAAGACTTAGAAATTTGGTTTTTCCTTCAGCTAACCACAAACCATAATTAGATCTCAAGGTAATTATGAATGTAAAGAATAAAATTCAGAAGTACTTACTTTCTGTTACCGATCGAAAAGTCTGGTTTCCGTTTTTAGATTTAAGAAAATTAGAAAATTCTGTGGCATTCTTTTGCGGAAGCACCAATATAACATAAGAAAAATGACGGTGTTTGGACTATTTAAAAGACGAACAAGTTGCGAAATCGAGGTTCATTCCGAAACGAAAAGTAGGCCTATGTTTTTTCTTTTGTTTTTCCAAACGAAACATCCTGGAAAGGGTGATACCTCACTTAATCTAACCTACAGTTAATTAAAAGGAAAATGTTTTTTTGTGTGTGTGTGTGTATGTTTTACTTCCAAAGGAAAAATAGCCTCCGGCTGTGTTTTCCCAAAGACGCTACAAGCTCTTGCTTTCAAAATGTGCATCCGCCGCTTGCGAAAGAATTCTAGCTAATTCTGGAATTTTCTTAAAAAGTTAAAAAGGAAACAAGAATTTCCCATCGGTTTTATTAGAAAGTAAGGACTTGTGAATCGTTTGACTCGAAAATAATGAAAATTCGTTGGAATCCCACTGGTTCGTTTCATTCCCACCACCGATCTCAACTAAAAGACTGAATTACAAACATTAGTCGTTTTCAAGTTTACAAGATTTCCGTAATTTTGTCGAGAAACTTATCGACAAAAGTTTTCCAAATGTGCAGTAAACTGTTCTTTACTCGTTGTTGAGTTATAAATAAGTAATCAAAAAAATCCTGTGACGGGTAAGTGTACTGAAAATAAATACCGACAAATCGGTATTTTTCTCTGCCAACCTACAGTTTTTCAGTAAATCATGAAATCGTCGTTTACTTCTTCTTCAGAACGATACTTTACGATCTTTTCTTACTTAACTACTTAGATAAATCCATCCAAGGCGTCCCCACTGATAATTTATTCAAACTATTAATGCCTGAATATTAAGAATGTCAGTAATCCACCGACATTTAATTTCTATTTCGGCATCGGATCTACCTTTAGCTGTAACTGTGTCAAACTCCTGCTCCGTATCAATTGCACGGAATCGGTAAATATAGCCGTATCATGTCATTGCTCTTGTTATGGAAGGGTTAGGAATTCGCACGTGTGAAGGGGAGCATCTGGAATAGTCTAGAACAGCTTCCCCTTCTGCAGCCTCCACATCAATGCGTTTTCCTGGAATAATTTTTATTTTATTTCGCTCAAGATTCTTAAGTAAAAATATTATCTATAAAACGCTTTTAAATACATAACTAATTTGAAATGTTTAAATTCTTTGCTTTCCATGTTTAAAAAAATGTGTAAATTCTTAAATAATAATAGTTTTATTTATTTATGTATTTAATTATTTAATTTCAAAACTGTTTCCGTTTACTTAGTAAATAAATGAACAGTCTAATATAAAGAAGTTAACAAATCATTTTTATGTAAAATCGTTAAATAACCGAGTTCTTTTGGTAAAAAAAAAAAAAGGTAGGATTTTGTATAATATTGATATAATGCAACTTCGATATCAACTATTGCTACGGATTTACTATCAAAACTTACCTATGAGACGTTCGTCATGTGCAAATTCTTCTATTTGATTTTTCTCGTTTTTTTTCTGTTTTTGTTGTAGATGAAAGAGAATGGGCAGATCTGCCCCACAACTGTATAGCGATAAGATATATACGTAAGGAAAGATCTCCATAAATAGAACATGTATTATTATTACGACTTGTCTCAATTATTAGTCTGTTCGCAGTTGTATAATTCTAGATTATGACTTATCTAGTTGACAAATAGACCAACGGTCGCGGTGTACGGCTTCCCTGCCACCCACCACACATAAACATATCTAGTTGACATCGAAATTCCCGGATGTATTAATTAATTAACATTTTATAATTATTATTTACTTGAAATAAATAATAATACTAATTACGAATAATAATTATTAAAAGTTAATTAAATAATAAATTCGAGAATTACGATGTCAATTAGATAGTCACATCTAGAATTATATAACTCCGAACGGATTAATAATTGAGAGGGGTCGTAATAATAAAATATGTTCTATTTAAGGAGATCTTTCTATAGGTATATATCTTATCACTATACAGGGTGGGGCAACTTCCCATACATTTGTGCCCATTGTCCTTTTGATTAAATACATCTGATATGATGTAAATTATGAAGAAAAACATTAGAAATATCTGAGTGCTCTTGGCTTTGGAAATATTTCAATAACATTTAAGCATTTTTGTTTTTGTATTAATTTAATATAAAATATTTAGATTCTCTTAAGAAACATTTCGTTATTTCCTTTCAGAACACGTTTTGTTTGTTTGTTTGTTTTTTTTTTTCTTTTTTTTAATCATGTAAAATATCCTAATGGCGAATTTCGATTAGTTGTCGCATTTATATACATTTTAAAATACATTAAAAATTACTTTGTGACGTTTCGTCCTTAGTTGGGACTTCCTCGGACGTTCTCTAAGAAACAAATTTAAGTTAATTTTGAAGGTACACCTTACAAACATCTTTAGTTTGATCCAATATATAGTTTCAATATCTAATACTCGATACTCTCTCCGTCCGAATATATGGTATACATTTTAAAACACAAATAATGTTAAAATGTATACCGTATTTTCGGACTGAGGGAGTATTAAGTTAAAGATTTGTAATTTTACAATATATTTGCCGCCGGCGTGGTCGTGAGGTCTCAGGCGTCGGTCTGCCGTGTGCTCGGTGTGCCAGTACCCGGGTTCAAATCCCGGTCGAGAGCATGGATGTTTCAATTTCCTTTCCTGTGTTTGTCAGCCTCTTCTTCACTTTCTCTTCGGTCTGACGTCATTCCGTAATGGCGTCCTGGAGAAGGCAACGGGAAACCACTCCAGTATCTGTTCCCTTGTATATATACGGCTTCTCCTAAGGGTTCGCCCTTCGGGGGTCACTAGGATCCGTAGACCGCGTACCGTTGAATACCAAGTTCGCACATGATGATGATGATGATGATGATGATGATGATGACAATCTATTTACATGTTACAATGTCCCGGTATCAGATGCTGAAATAATTTTCAAATATATACAAAAATTCACATTTACAATGCGTATATATTATTTTACAAAAAATTAAATATTTGATATCTATAATAAAATATTTGAGTTATTAAAAAAAAGTAACTTCAAGTGATCTAATGAAAACTGTGGTAAAGAATTTAGAACAAATATAATAAAATACTTAAAACAAAACTAACATTTTGGACAACTTTAAAAACATAAAAACCTATCAAAAATAAATAAAAAGTAAATAAACAGAATGAGAAGTAACAGAACATATACTGTTCGTTTTTGTTTACGACAGCCTTCAACGCTTTTGCGCAAGCATCAGGTCTCCTTGGATTTCATGAAAACAGAGATGAGGAGAAATAAAGAGAGGATATTTACTTTTTATCAGTGTTAGTTTACTAGTAGCTGCGTTCTATTTGCGCTTTTCGGGAAATAATTATGGATAGAATAAATACTATTGCAAAAATAACAGGTACTAAAAGAAAAACAGATCTTAAGAAAATGCCCATCTCAGCGTATCACCCCTTTGCGGGGTAGAATCGTCTGTGTTTTCGTGGTTCTCGCTTTTCGAAACGGACAGTAAACGTTACTTACTGCTGTTACAAGAGTTTATTAGAAACCAAACAATTGTCTCATTGATGGAAATCCCCAGCACGTGCAAATCAAGTTTTATTTGCACGAGCTTTGATTGGTTAACATGAGTTGGATTCGGCGGTTCAAAAAGAATTTTCAGATTTAAGGAATCAGGATTGTTTGTACACTCGGGTCGTAAGACATTACATGAACAGAATACTCTTTTTCTTGTGAAATATTTTAAATATTTCAAATAACTGTATTATATTAAATAATATAATAAAAATATAAAACTAATAAACGCACATTTAAAATTATAAAAAGGTTATATTAAAAGTATATACATGGTGCATACATGGTAAAGGAAAACAACATATATGTAGCCTACTTTTAATACAACCTTTTTAGAATTTTAAATGTGTGTTTGTTGGTTTTATATTTTTATCATTAATTGAGTGACACACGGAAAAATGTCAGAATGTAATTAAAAAATAATATAATAACTATATTATTTAATTAGAATGAAATCATTTTATTTTAATAAAAGCATAAATTGACAAATATAAAGAAAAAAGTTTTGAAAGTTTAGAAACTTCTGTAAACTTTAGAGGAATTTTGAAAAAAGTTCCAATAATTAATCTAGCAATTAATTTCTTTATTAATTTATTTTTAATCCTTATGCCAATTTCTCTTAAATTTCATATTGAATATTTATTTTTTTATTTATAGTTGTAGTAGTAAAATTTTGTAGCCTAGAAAAATGAAACCATCCATAAACGAAAAAAAGGGTATTTACTGCTTGTGTTTTTAAGTCATCTGACATTTTAGCCACAAAGACAACACGATATGTGAGAAAGAAACACGATGAGGAACTGACAAAGAAAGAAAGAGAGAAAATGGGAATAAAATCCTTAACCCCTCGCCTTGTCACGTCATTAATTCTCACCGTTTCTTGGACTACAGTTAATTAGACGTAATCCTAACAAAAGGAACTTTTAGTGTAGGCGTTGGTGGTAAAGAACGCGAGGTTTTTACAGTGAGAGCCGCCAGACACAGAGTGAGACCACCTTCGCTTCATTTGTCACTGTCTTATTAGTAAAATGGGATCTGTTTCGTTTGTGACACCACGACGCACGAATAGAGGATGGCAATAACACTTAGAGGTGTCAGTTACCTTCTTCCTTTAAGAATACAAGAAAAAGCAATAACAATAGGGACCTTTTAATATGAAGATGTAAACAGGTATAAGACATAAGGTCCGAGACATTTGCTTTTGTTTTTAGTTTCCTTTCATCTTTGGTTACTTCTAACATAGATAAAGATGTGCTAAATTGTTTTTGTAATTCATAATGTCTGATAATGTCTATAGCTTACTGATAATGAGTATGTTTATGTTTATGTTTATGTTTATGTAATGAATGTGGGTGGCAGAGAAGCCAAGCACTGCGACCGGAGGTCTATTGTACTAACCCACGGAAAGAAGGACAGATGGAGAGAAAGACTGAGAAAGTATGGTGGGAGAAGTGCAGGGGAAACGGGAGAACCCCGAGAAAACCTGCCCAGCGCGGATCGTCCACCATCACGAAACCCACATGAGAACCGAACCCGGTACTCAGAGGTGAGAGGCCGATGCTGATAATGAGTAAGTTGCGAGATCCTATTTGATCCTATTATCTACTGTTTACTAATAAAGTCTAGCGTAGATGGAATAGTGTTGCTTAGATGGAGTGATGGAATAACGATACTTTTCCACTAGGCTTGGTTAGTTAACTTTACGATTACGTTGAGGATCTTGAGTAGGATGACCAGACGTCCCGGAGATTAGTGCAGTGTCCCGCATCAGTATATGTCCCGGATTGACATCGGAAAAATCTGTTCGCCCTAATCATGAGGCAAATACTTAAGAAGAGCGAATTCAATCGGTGACTTTAACGTGCGTTGAGGAATTTTCCAGAATAAGACGGCCAAACACAGCATTAGGAATAAAACTTTTAACTACAAAAGGATAAAATGCATACAGTTTCGATTTGTCGAATGTACAAATCTTTTCAACGTGAGTGGATCGATCACAGAACATTCTGTAAATACATAACCGCGCCTTTTTATTTATGTTTATTTGCATGCTACGGGGTCCTCAAATCCGTGTTATCTGTAAACCCTCCCTGTTGAAATGTATTTATAGAGTGTTCTGTGGTCGATCCACTCACATTGAAAAAGATTTGTATATTCGACAAATCGAAACTGTATGTATTTTATCTTTTTGTAGTTAACAGTTTTATTCCTAATACTGTGTGTTTGGCTGTCTTATTCTAGAGCAAATTCAACTTCCTCTTAAAATAACTTGAAAATCATGAGGGGTTAACATCAACACGTGTAATGATTTACGAAGATGTCCTTAGTTAGTGTCTTGATTTAAAAAGATTTACATAAGAATTGTTTTCATAAGTTATTTATGATGAAGATATTGAAAAACAGCTTATAAATGAGCAAGAGTCCGGAACAATCTGTATTCTCTTACTTCCAATCTTACAGACTAGAAAGAAAAAAGAAAGTGTGATAGCTCTATAAAGAAGACTCTTATTTCCAATTTTATAGTTAGATAAATTTCAAGATCTATCTTGAAGGGAAATTCTGCAATCCATGTCCTGATCAATCAAGAGGCCTTTAAAGAAGAGAAATTACTATCAGCATGACATTTCTCTTGACGTTATTTTGTTTATATGCAATGTCTACCCTTGATAGTGAAATCCATTCTGTAAACAGTATTTAGAATTTAAGAGAGCGCTTTTCGAATAATTTCAGAAATTCTAATCCTTGTAGACTTACAATCAATAACGAGAATCAAATCGATTATCCAACATTATCCAAAGTGATTCTCGAGGGAAAGGGACTTCATCATCGAAAGAAGTAACAGTTAAGGACTGAGAAGCTATTAATTGAAAGAAAACATTGATCTTTGATGTTTAATGCACGATGGAAATAGTAGACGATTCCACTCTTTTAATTGTGTGATTTTAAGAAGTGCAACATAAAACAATTTCATTTTAGAGGCTGTGATCGTGAACCTATATCTGAAGATTCTGTACACAATCCATTGAATAGGGCTGCTTTTTGAAGCCTGTAAGAAAGATGTTTACTTCGAATCAATTTATTAGTGATATTAGGACTCTTCTTACAGCGTTATAACATTTCTTTTTTTTCCAAACTGTGCACACGTCATTTTAATTTTCTGCAAACAAATCAAGCAATGTTAGTTCGCAGCCATTTTCCTTAACTAATAATTCCTTTTAAATTGAAAGGCAGTGTAATATGTGAGGGGAAGACATGTGATGAGCTAATGGAAAAAGGAAACGAGTTGACCTTTGCCCTCTGAATGTCATTTAACATTCACAAAAAAAGCTTCTTTTTTTTTACTAAGAGAAGGAAATGTCGAAGAAACAGATAATGAAAAGCTGTCAACAAAAATTAGAAACATTGAAAGAAAGAAAAGAGACTAAAGGTCAGTGGGGAAAAGAAACAAGGTAACGAATGTAAAAACAGAATCAACATTTTTTTTTTAATAAACTTCATTAATTGCAGAAATTCTTATCGAAAAATAAAAATTATGAAATAAATATAGAATCTAAAATCGATGTCAACAACCCAATATTTGCGCGCACTGATATGATAAACAATTAATTGGTTTTAAATATTTGTGATTAATAACGAGGGTTTAATTAATTTTTACAGTAAATGGAGAATTTCAATGGTTTGTAGTCTGCAGATATTGTAATTTAAAAGCTTTAAATCGGTATTCACGAT
This sequence comes from Thereuonema tuberculata, assembly GCA_023159025.1. Lineage (NCBI taxonomy): Eukaryota > Metazoa > Arthropoda > Chilopoda > Scutigeromorpha > Scutigeridae > Thereuonema > Thereuonema tuberculata. The sequence goes on along the minus strand of JAFIDM010000001.1, from coordinate 58,864,157 downwards.
TTACAAACAAACAAAAAGAAAAAGCAAAGAAAACATGTTAAGGAGGCTTCTTAATTATAAAGTTTTACCAGTCTTTTATTAACTCACGCTGTCTGGGGTTTCCGGGTAAAACCTTGTAATCAATTTTTAAGTCACTTCCCATCGGTCAGTCATCTAGAAATTTTGCACACCTGCTCACGTCTGATGACAATACAATAATATACTGATATATTCCACCAAGGCAACACGTTCTTCCGTGCGCCGTTACTACCGAGACCAGCCACTAGGCGGCGGCATGTATATCCTTACATTGTGACGTTTCTATGAAATTGGTCTCTATTAGCAAGACAAGTCATAAGATTACCTTGTAACTGTATAGTTTGTAGACATAATGTGATTACATCTGACTGTCCTCCAGAGCGCGCCGATTTCAAACCCTTCCTTCCCCACCTACTGAACATCTGTGGGATGAACAGGAGCGTCGATTGAGATCCAGGAACGTCTGCACCACAACGGTCCAGGAGCTTATTATATGCCTCCAGGAGTAATAGTCCAATATTTCAATTGATCGCTATCGAACACTTGTGGAAAGTATGCCTGTAGGATTGCCGGAGTTACTGCAGCTAAAGGAGATCCACCATCTTATTAAAGTATCTATGTAATATAATCAATCTATATAATGTTAGAAGCTTTATTTGTAGTTGTGAGTATTATAACACTTCAGGCAGTGATTTCTAAGAGTGATTGTGCAATATGATAATGAGATACTAAGAGAGCCATCGCCTCAGATCTCCTATAAGCGACTATCATCATAATAGATGATTTGTGCAGTAAGATTTGTGATGAGATAAGAATTTAGTTGTGGCAAAATAGATGTTTATGCGTAAATCCGCCTATTTCAATTTAAAAATGCAGTAGTCCTTTCATTTTGTTTATTATTGATTCCTAACATTTAATGTAATGCAATGTTAAATACTGATAGTTCAGTACAAAAAAAAACAAACCGATAGATTTTGATAAAAAAAAGAAATCATTGTCTAGAGAGAAAGCAAATTAGTAGTTTTTCATATAGGGATATTTGTCTTAATTAAATTATTTGAGATTAATCAATAAATAACTCTCAAAAACTCTTTTTCCCTTTTCCTATGTTTCTTCACCATTGAACCTACATTCTCATTGTGTAAACTTAATTTTTTTTTTGAGGATGGTATAACAAAAATCACTTATATTAAAACTCAGATAAATAGATAGATAGATAGATAGAAATTTGTCTATATACATACATATATATATCTTTTTAGAAACATAACTAATAACAAAATTACAAGGAATGTAAGTTCTCTCGCTTAAAACAAAATTAATATTTCTAAATATAATGTAGAAGTTTTTTCATAAATTTAGGCTTTCTTTCTTAGAATGTACGAACTGGGAACGAAGTTTTTTTTCTCTTTCGTTGACGATAATAGAAGTAAAACTATTCTCTTTGGCTTTTTCAGTGGAACCGCTCTTTTTTTTTTTTAACCATTTTTCAGTTCATTTTCGATTAGGGCCGTGACATGTCAGCGCTGTTGTTTTCTGATGGAAGGCAGAAGACTCCTGGGAAATAGCCTTCAATAGGCCATTATCAAATCCATCATAGTTCGCAACGCTGCCCTTTTTTTTATTGACAAATTTTGTAATTTTTTAAGGATTACATTTTTGTTTATAAGCTTCAAATATATACTTTTTTTCAAATAGGAATATAAGTAATAATTATTTAAAGGAAGAGAGATTTTTAATTGTTTCATTAACTAAATAGATATTCACCAGGAAAACGTAAAAGAGGGAGACCATAAAAAAAAATCATGGTTTGAGGAAATGAAGAAATGTATGGAGATTAAGAAATGTATGGAGATTAAAAACAGAGACGGCTTTGGAAGATATGCACTGGAAGATGAAAATTTGCTACATAACTCATGAGAGGAAAAAGTATAAATAAATTATATTTTTTTTAAAAAAAATTGATTTAGATGGTGAGAAATTCCATTTTGGTTTTTTTGGTTAATGAAAAATTATCTTGTAATGATTTACAACTTACTTCTTTCATATTTTAAATAAATGGAGATGATAAAATTAAAAAAAGGAAAATAAGTGAAAAGTAAGTTTTTTCACTTATTAAAGGAATGTTATTTTGTAAATATTTTTTTTAAGTCTCAAATCAGGTATTTATTTCAATTGGTTATAATTAATAATTTCTCTAACTAATTTATCTAACTCCTGATGCAGAAACTACTGAACATTAAACTGTTTTCGAATTTCTCCTTCTCCGAAATCTAAATCATTCGTATTTATTACAAATGAAACAGGAAGGTTTTCGGTATTTGAAAGCAATATTTATTTCCTAACCAAAGATTGAATTACTTAATTACTAACTCTAACTATTATTATTTTTTAAGTAACAACTATTATTTCAATGTCATTAATCAATAAACATTACACCATCCTTATCATTACCATCCTTCAGGATGGTATTTCAGGATTTCAACAGTTTTCTTTGTAAACATTTTATTCTATTCCATCACTTTTTTCAATGCGCTTAGTGGCAGTAGTGCAGTGATTTTCCTCAAGATTCGAAATCAGCTTTTAAATTGTTAAGGTACAGAGAATTCTAAGGAAGAATATAGCCTTTCCTGGAAATCTCATACCTTTAAACTGATACTGAATGTAACGTATCTAAACTCGACACAATAACGATATTAACTGACTTTTTTTGACGGACAATAAACTTGAAGTATCTCGTTTAAGTAAGTTTTTTTCATTAACTTTATTTTTGAAATTATTTTGATCAGCAATAAAAGCTATATATATCTGAAAGAAAATTTTATTCTAAGATGTTTCATTTTCATTTCTATCTGATTTTTATTTCTGCAAAATTTCAAAAATTTTATATTAAACTAACCGAAATTGTACAACTTGAAATTGAATGAGTGAGTTGAAAAAGGTACATATTCCACAAAATTGACAAACTATATATTTTCATTGTTTTATGCTACAAAAAGTTATATAGCTATATATTTACAAAGCACAATGAATTCACTTCACTTACAGGTATAAATCGATAATAGAAAATTTTTTTGTAAAAAAATTAGTTTTCTTAAAAAACAGCTTTTTTTTAGTTTTCCAAAAGTTTACATTTGTGGACTATGTACCTTTTTCAACTCGCCCATTCAATTAATACCAGAATTATTTAAGCATGATTGCGGTTTGTCAGTATTGATGTGAGAAATCCTTTGATCAAACATTCCTGACTCGTGAATCATGGGTATTCGGAATAAAAAAAACACAACAACCACCGTCTTCGGAATTTTTAGAATTTGTGTAAAAAATTGGGAAATATTAAAAAAAATGTATTAATAGAAAATCTTATCACAATAGAAACGCGACTGGCATTTTAATCGGGTTGAAAAATAATTAACATTCGCCGACGAACAAAAAAATCGGGGTCGCGAAGGGGTGTTTTGAAACCTTCCAAGAATGCATATAAAATGAAATTGTAAATGGGGGGAGGGGGTATCGTAATGCTAGGAGAGGGTTTTTTTTTTTTTTTTTTCATCCCTTCTAACAGAGAGAATCCATTTCCATCACTTTTCACAAGTGGATGAACGTCTTTTCAAAACGTGAATAAGCCTAATCGATAATAATCCATATCCCTCACGCGCACCTAAATAGAAAAGAAAAAAACCTCTATGAAATATCTGCACCGATTAAAAAGCGAAAAATGACAGAGCATCTTTCTGATGGTCTTAAAAAAGTCCCTCCGTGACGGCGTGGAGCTCTCAAAAGAGAAAACAAGATTCGATTTTTTTTTTGTTTACTTTTTTTTTTTCTGTAAAGAGCAATTAATTTAAAACAGGTAATTTTTGCTCTCGAATGTACGAGGGAGCTTGAACGCGAGGTTTCCAAGCATACTTAATTATTTCGACTTCAAAAGTTAACAGTATCTCTGTGGAAACATATTACAATTTTTGAGCTAACAAGGTATTGACCTGAAATTGTGTGAGCATCGGAAAATTTTAAAGTTGCCATTACATCAATTACGGAAAATTAATCTAAACTTTGTTGGAGAATTTTATCAATCAAAATTTTGCTAATTTACACAAAGCTAAATGCAATAACAGATTAAAAAAAAAAACTGAAAATATAAAGGTCTTTTAAGTAGGAAAACTATAAAACTTATAAAAATTAAGTGATTACCGGTAATTTTTTTTCAAATTAAGAAAAGAATTTCACTAAGTCTGTTACAAGGTTACTCAGTTCCATTCTTGTTATTGTTAAGTCCTTCTCTTTCTCTAAAGTGATAAGTTTTCTAGGTTATGAATAGTTTTAATCATCCTAACAATTTTTACTCCTTATCTTTTAGATCGCTTTATTATTAAGAAATTTCACCCCTGTAATTTAGATCTTAGCACAAAAGAAAAAATAATAGTGTCTGTAATAGGGTTAAAAAATTTGTTCTCTAGATTAAGAAAATAGAAATTACGGCTCAAGAAATTTTAATTTACTGAAGCTGAGCATCTTGCGATTGATCGAGAATAAATTTGGAAAAGATAAGTATTATTTGACACAGAAACACACTACAACAAATTCAAAAGTCTAATTTACCTTAAAAAAAAAAAAGTTGGGAGAGGAAAGAATAAGCAATTGTCATTATTATTTTTTTGCTATATTCTTATAGATATAATTTCTTTGAAGAAATTTTGAAAACTCTAGCTTTCTTGTATTTTTGGTTCCATTTTCGGTTCATTACTAACAAAATAAATTCAATACCTGCAAATAGAAAGACCTATGTAAGACCTAGATATAGTGGGTGGATACATAGAAATGGATAAAAGTTTTAACTTATTAATGAATTTCTTGACATTAAGTGGATAAACGAATGGGAAAGAAACATGCATTTCCTCCCACTTGTATTGAGCCACAATTATTAGATAGATTATCTTTTTGTATAGAATATTACTTGAATATCAAGTCCTTACACCGGATGGTTATAATTAAACTGATCCTACTCTCAGCACCCTGGAGCGGGTTGTAAAGAACATATGACATTGACACTTGATAGATGTGCTAATTAGACTATACCGACGCGATTTCCGCTGAAAAAAAAAATAGTTCAACTTTTCTCCACCAGGCGTTGCACAATAGGTATAAAATATCAGCAGTTTTTGTAAATAAGCCATTCGGCGAGAATTATGTGACTTTTATTTTCTGTGCTTGAGAATCAGTAAGGTCGTTACTACTGCACACCTTGTTCACTGCACACCATGTGATTCGCGCCTTGCAAGAATGAAAGTTTAGAGACTACTGTTTTCACGTAAGATGGAGCACCACCGTATGCTGATCGGCAATTGAAAGAACTGCTTCGTGCGACCTTCACCAATGATCGCCTAATTTTAATCAGAGGTTGTCCAGGCCAGATGCTTGGCCTGCATGATCTCCGGACTTAAATCCAAGTGACTTCTGGCTGAGGGGATATCTGTAAGATCGCGTCTATCAGGGGCGCATATGATTTCTGCCTGACCTAAAGTCAAGCATGTAGCGGCATGTCTCTGACATTCCACCGGAAATGAGGCGTGCAACCGTTGATCACGCTGTATTATGCATGAACAACTTCTGTAACCATCGTTTGATGATAAACTTTTCTTTTGTTTTCGCTCTTGAAGCGCCGTATTTTTGCCTGGTGGCGAAAAGTTGAACTTTTTTTTTGTTTTTTCTTTCGGCGGAAATCGCGATCCGCATACTCTAATTAACATATCTACCAAGTGTCAGTTTAATTATAACCATCGGTATTACAAACTAATTTCTTTTCAAATTACAGACCCAATAAAACAAAAAAAATAAATCAACTAAATTATGTTTGATTTTCCAGATTTTGATTCGAAACATCCCCAAGCGAAAGGCGACTTTCCAAGCCATTTTGGTTCCAGCAATATCCTTTTAAGAGAACTCAGACATTCCTGTTTTGGCGGCTCCGACTTATTTTGACGGATGCAAGAAGAAGGATCAAGTCCTTCACTCAGGAAGAAGCAGATCACCATTGATAATTATTATTAGAAAATTTACTAAAAAATGAACTAATATTATTCAAGAAATTCCCAAAATTCCATGAACAAAAGCACAAAACAAATAAAATAAATTTATTAGAAAGTTAGACTTACAAAAATCTGTAAGTGTATTGGATCAAAACTTCTCAAAACTTTGAAGAAATGAATGGATCTTCTTGAGAGCTGTCTTACATATCTAAGGAGAACATTTATCTTTTATGGATCCCTAGTAAGAAAGATTGCAAATGAAATTGTCAAAAAAAAAAGTATTAGAAGTGAAATAATTAACTCCCGCTCACAGGAAATGAAATTCTGTTGACTGCTATTACTACATTGTGATCTACTTTTAATCTGTTTTCATTTATTTTTTCAACGATACAATTAAACCAATCGGATTTAGGCGATTTAAATTTTTTTTCTTTAATCAAATTTTCGGCAAAAGGAAAATTTGGAAATAGATTGTTGCTTGCGAAGCTAATTTATAAATAAGAAGGTTTTTTTCTTTCCTTTGAGTTTTCACACCAAATTCCCAAAAGAACTTTAAAGCCCAATTTACATAAAAAAAAAAAATATTCTTAATTTTTTTTTTAGAAGTTATGAAAACCGATAACGAAAATACGCCTTATATCCCCGGTTTGTCTGTCAGTGGACACATATCCCACAATGCTTCGCAACGGCTTCTATTAACTCAGTTATAGGTGGCCTGAATGTTGCATGTTGTAGGTGGCCTGTTAGCTCAGTTGGTTAGAGCGTCGTGCTAATAACGCGAAGGTCGTGGGTTCGATCCCCTCATTTTTTTTTTTAAAATCATTATTAGGAATTCAGTGTATTAACAAGGTTTGAGTTTCCTATTTCCCCATATAAATAGGGATGGGTAAGATAACATGGGGTCGCAAACAGACTCGCGCGAGCATTTTCTAGATCAACCCGGCGCAGTCTATTCTAAAGTAAAAGTGACTCAGAAGCCGTTGCGAAGCACTGTGATTACTTATCACTAACTCTACCTTGTTTTATATTTGAATCGTAATATTTATTGAATCCATAGACATTTCTGAAAAAGAATAAAAAAAAAAAATAGTAAACCTAAATTTCTTAAGTAAATTGCCTAAAATCAATTAATTGTAATCGTATCATCTAGAGCGTAAGATATACTGTTACTGCTAGTATATGCCGCGCCGGCGTGGTCGTGCGATCTCAGGCGTCGGTCTGCCGTGAGGCCAGTGTGCTGGCGCCCGGATTCAAATCCCGGTTGTGAGCATGGATGTTTCAATTTCCTTTCCTGTGTTGTAAGCCTCTTCTTCACTTTCTCTTCTGTCTGACGTCATTCCGTAATGGCGTCCTGGAGAAGGCAACGGGAAACTACTCCAGTATCTGTTCCCAAGAATAAGTTACGGTTTCTCCTAGGGGTCGCCCTTCGGGGGTCACTAGGGTTCCGTGGACTTTCAACCAATCTTCGGATTGTATTACTGTGTATGTATGTGTATGCTACTATATACGATATACGAGTACTGCTAATGCGTGATACAAGGCACGTCCAGAAAGTACGTTCCGATTTTATCCGTTGCCCCAGCATCGCTGCTATCGCAGTTCGGTACAAGTCTAGTTGCGAGTCTAGTTGCTCTTAATCAAGGAGAAGGAGATGACGCTTTGTAGTGCTTAGTTAGAATTGCGAAGTTGATTGAAAATCCCGCCGAGTATGAGAGTAGATCTGCCAATCATTGCAAATGTTTACTGTGAGATGCTTAGGAAACTGCGTCACGCAATACAGAATAAGCGCCGAGGAATGCTCACAAACGGTATTTTTTCATTCATGACAATGCCAGACCTCACACTGCGACAACTCTTATAGGACTTTGGCTGGAGCCAGTTTGCCCACCCTCCGTACAGCCCTGACCTTGCCCCTAGCGACTTCCATCTCTTTTTTGCATCTGAAAACTTTCCTTGGTGGACAAAAATTCAACAATGATAACGAGCTCAAAGGACATGTTACCATATGGTTGAAACCAAAGGCGGCAACGTTTTTTGAAGAAGGCATACAAAAACTTGTGCCACGCTATAACTTCCAAAATGGTGGGAGCTATGTGGAAAAATAGTGTATGAATTGTAGTTTGTTTTGCAATAAATAGTTTGTCTGTATCTGTACTCGTATTGTTTTTGTTACCAAACGGAACTTACTTTCTGGACGTACCTAGTATACAAGATAGACGCTAATGTAAGATATACGAGTAATGCTGTTTCGTTTTGAAACTTTTTGTTTGGGAATTTTGGCATCTTCTTGCGCTAATTTCTCGACAATGACCTACATAGAAAAAAAAATAAATTAAAATATAAATATTAGATCGTCTGTTGTCTTTCAATATGGATGTGAGGATGATCTATTCAGAGGTTCAAAAATTTTAAAACACTTAAAAAAAAAGATAAAGAAAATGAACTCTTTTTAGCAACCCACAAAGTGTAGAAGGGGGGAACTTTTAAAAAGGGTTCGTCCGACCGTAGAGATGAGAGAAAAATGCGAGTTCCCAGTCTGCGGTCGCTTTCTATCTCACAGGAAGTGGTCGAAATGAAACATGTGCGGAAGGTTACTAAGGTATATCGTTTGAAACTAGTTTTTAGGCTTCTGATACCGTGAAGTCTTATATCCCCGGTTTGTCTGTCTGTCTGTGGACAAGTATAAACTCAGCAACCACGAGGGCTAGAGAGTTGATTAGGGTGTCGTTGAAAAGGTCTTGCCAAGAGTAGTTCAGAGTCGTAGAGTTTGTGTCTCTAGCTTGTCGGGCTTCAAGTGAAATGCTGTGATGAAATTCCTAGATGCATTACTACAAGGTGAGATAACCACACATTTCAGATGAACCAATGATCTACTGAGACTTCAAATTATAGGCAACAGAATTAACAATCTTGAAACAAGATATCTCTAGTCAACACAGACCTATAGACAAATATTTTGAAAATTTATTCATCACGTATATTCCTACTTGATTTCTCTTTTTAGCATCTCGTCAGAAGGTGATATATCCATTGCTAAATGCTTGATGTAAGATTGATCCAGGTATTTCAAAATCTCATACAGAATTTTATGAAGAGGAATTCCTCACAGTTATTCATTTCAAATAAAATGAAAGAAAGAATTGAGGGGATTCACGGAAAATATCATGAACCACAAACCAAAGTTTTGAAATAGTTAAACTTTTTATTAGATTGAATTAAATTGGAAATAATCAATATCTGCTTTTTTGTAACTAGCCGGCTACCGTCGCTTCTCTCTGGAAGCCTTGCGTATGTAACATAACATAGCAAATTACTATATATGACTGCCCAGACCTTATGGCCTTCTCCACATACCTACTACTTCCAACCTTCCCCAGTTGGTAAAACATCACGTGATCCTTACAACGTATTAATTAACCGTATCGAATATTTATTACCGTCTATATCACCTAATAGAATTAGCAAGGACCTCGTGAGTTAATCGTGGTCCGGTCTGCAAAGAATCTCCTTAAACGCACTATTAAAACAGCGCTAGCGCCATCTATCGCCAGTTGTGGGAATGTTTTAAATGAAGTGATTGTCCACCATATATAGCGTGATTTAAAACTGCGATAGCGCATCTATTGCCAGGTTTAGAGAGCTTTTCATTCAGATCTGCAGTAGTGCCGTAAAGAGATAACATCGTATCTCACAGGAACTACTTGATCGTCCGGGATGAAAAGTAGCCTATATCCTATCACGTGTCATAGAGTACCTGCATGTAAAATGTCATTCAGATAGGTTGCGTCGTTGGGGCGTAATTGAATTAAACAAACAAACTTACAGATTTTTCCCTTTTGCAATTATTATAAGAATGACTATTTGAAGGCTATGATTTCTCAGCTGCAATAGATCATTAAAGAATATTAAATGGTGTGAACATTCAGTTTTCAATAAGTTTTCCCCAAATATAGAATGTTTCGTAAAATCTTTATATTCGTTTTTTCTTTTTCTTTTTTTTTTATTAAAATGTGAAGCTTTTTAATCCTTTTTACAAAATAAACACTTAAAGGTTTCCTTATTATTAGTTTAATCTTATTATTAGTTTATACAGAAAACTATTAACAACATATTTTTTTTAATTAGAAGAAAACTAAAAACAAAACAGCAGAACTTAAAATGAATACCGAATGAAAAATAAATATTTTCGAAAATATCAATTACGAAGCAAAATATATTCCTTTTTTTTCTTTAATAGATTTTCATAATCAACTTTAATTTAATGAGATAATGTCAAGGTCAAAATGAAAAAGGAATACAAAAATTAAAGATTTCTTGTTTTCTCTTTCTATTTTCAACGACCATTAAGAAAGAAATAAATGATTTTGATTAAAAAAAATTACAGGAATAATGAAAAGTTTTCAACAATTCTTTCTTATCATTTATGTAGTTTTAGAGACCAAAATCGAAAGCTATTGTGTTTGGCCTGTTCATCCGTCCGTGTCTGTCCTCACACTAACAACTCCCGAACGGAAGGTCGGACCGACAAACGGATTTCACCATCGTGTTGAGAAGCCCAAACACCGTAGGAATAGGATATCTCCAGGGGCCAATGCCTATGTTCGAGATATTTGTTTTCATTGGATCTCCGCTATTAGCTTACATGTTAGATCTTATTTCAGTTGTCAGCTACAGCTTGAGGGATAAAGTCTCGGACTCACATGCTGGAGGTTGTCGGTTCGAATCCGTATATCTACTGTTTTGTTTTTTTCTCTCAGTGTCCGCTTGGGTTTTTTTGGTTTTCTTCTTTTCCTAACTTTTTTTATTATTATTATTATTTTTTCCTTACGGTAATGTACTTCCTTTGATTAATTACTATTTTTTATTTATTTTTTTATTTTTAAGGGTCGCCCTTAAATTTATGCTTTAGCACAAAATTACAGTCACTTGTTTAAAATATTTCTCATTGTGTAATTCTGCCTTTTTCAGCATTTCTCAGTAGTTTAGTAGACTTAGGAAAAAAAATTAAAAAAAAAGCGGGAAAACAGCCGGAAACTGTGCAGTGACGTGATATGATGCGTTTAGTGCGTCAAAATTGTTTTCAGTTTCTCCGTTTTAATTAAATATGGGCAGAGATGCACAGGAATATGAGAAAAATACGCATCACGTCTCAGACAAACATTGTTGACAGGAAATCTCCCAACTCAGGCCACGTGCATCACTTAACGTGAAAACTCGAATTCATTTTGTATTTTTTTTTTGTAATTCGTTTGTATTTTTTTTAAATGCTGCAAATTAATTTATTTCAATTGACGTAAGTAATTCTGGAAACGTCAGAAGATATCTTCACGGATACTTAAACATTATGAGAACAGAAACCAGTTCATGAGATAAGCCTTTGCACACCATCACTTTAATATGTTAGACTAATAAAATCTGAAAGTTGAAAAAAAAAAATAAATAAATAAATAAATAACTAAATAAATTTCAGTTTTGATGAATCTGAACCAAATGAAAATGAAAATCTAAGTCGGGTCTCGGTTGTAATGATTACATTTTAAAATTTTTGTTACAGATTTGAAATTTTCCTTGATTTAGAATCCTACCTCCAGATATAGTAGATGTTTGTTGAAAATAATTTGTTTTTACTTAGCTTTTTAAAGAATTATTAGCAATGCATTCTCGTTTAATACACTTATCTCATCTCCTGGATGTACTGTTGCGCTGTCAATGTTCTCCTGATCACTACCAGCGGAGACCGAGAATCGTAGGGAAATGGCTCCTCACACAACGGCGCCATCAGTCCTGGCGGTGTCACTCAACAGTGAAGTCCGCATTTGTTCGCTGCTTAGTGCTTCTTTATACTCGAGTACGGTAGTTATTCTTATCCATGTCCAAACAAAACCTGGGATCGTCACGAAACACGATTCGTTGCCGGTCGCTCATGCCACCCGCTCTCTACACGGCTGCAAACGAAGCTGGGGTGTCAACGGCAGACAGCGTAAAGGATGCGGAAAATCGCCTGATTCTGGAAATCGCTTTCTAATCGTTAGAGTTGATACAGGATTTACTATTAATGGTGGACAGGACATCTGGATCAGTTCCCGCCTGTTAGACGATGACAGGTCCTTTCTTCTGGTAGTCTTCCAGTGCCTTTCCTGGGCATGTGTGTTCTCTTTCGTCTCCACTGCTCCCAACACCGTCACACAGTACAGTCGGAACGGTCCAGGTGGCGGCCGATTCGACAAAACGACCTCTCTCGCAGTCCAACGATTAAACCTCTCTCGCAATCCAACGATTAAACCTCTCTCAAGTCCTATCAGTTGTTCATAACTGCATCGAGTAAGTCGTCGAGGTATAAGTTATGAGGGTTCAGAAACCTACACTCCACAACCACACTGATTATAAAACACAGAGAGATCATATTTCGGCCATTAATATGATCCACAACCTTAGCGATACTATTGCCTCTGGCGACAGTTCTCAGCGAGCAATCGCAGCCCAATAAGTGGCACAACTACTTGTGACGGTGCCATATACATTCGTACTGTATGCGCTAATTTTCTGGCGATGAATATATTTTCCAACCAACATAAAGGAAAAAAAAAGAAAAGAAAAAGAATGGAAAATATTTAGTATTTATCACAGGAGAAGAAAATAATAGAAAGTACAATCTCCCAGCTGGTAGGCCTAATAGGTTTATCGTTTTGTGTTTAATCGTAAGTCCATCATCTGAAAGATTTTCAAATTCTTTTTCTTTTAAATAAGTGATGTCTTAATACAGTGATCAATTCAAACAACTGTGACCAATCTGCAAATGAATCCTTTTGGTTGGAAAGAAGGTTTGTTTTATTTTGTTTTCTCTCAGACACTGAAACCATTTCTACCAAAGTGGATCAACTTTTCATTCCTTTCTCAACAATTTCGTCTCTCGATTTTCACGTAGAATACTATTTTCTTTTAAATCTTTCCTTCAGTCTTTGTCAAGGGTAATTATGTTAATTATTGATTGATTAATAAATGATTACTGAATAAAAATTATAGTTACCATATTTATTTTTTAATTTGTGAATGAGTCTTTATTCTCCATCAAATTCTCTTTCAAATGAACATTTAAATAAAATAAAGAAATGAGACTAAGAGAAAAGTCACTTTGTGCAACGGTTAAAAAAAAACAAAAAACTTTTACACCAGCCAACCAAAAAACAAAAAAAAAACCCATAAAGGTAGTCAGTTATGATTTTATATATAATGACATCATGACCTTCTTCCCCATGTAACTAGGTCCTGTCTTTTTTTTTTTAATACTTTTTTTATGTACATTTTTTAATTTTGAAATAATTTAAAAATACATATAAAACAATGGCATGAAAATGACAAGATCTATTAAAATTTTCAGGAATTAGAAATTGTTACCTGGTGAGGAACGTCATAAAAAATTCGAATTTTACAGCATCAGGATTTTTTTTTTTTCAATATTTTTATTAAAACTTTGTATTTAATTTAGTGTAGAAGTCGTTATGGAATTTTTCCTGTAAACCTTCTGGGTTCGCGAACTATCAATATTAAATGGGAAACGCTATTAGAATTCAGAGTAAGCGTTACAGCGAGCTATTTTATTACATATAATAAACAGTTTATAACATAACTTCAAAGATATACAATAAAGATAAGATAAACAATTCAAGTTAAAAGAAGCATTTTTTTTTTAATGAACATTCTTCAGCATCTACCCAAATAACTAAAATTATTTTTGTATTTCTGTAGATGATAAATTTTTTGTAGATCTTATAAAATTCTAAAGCAGTCTGCAACGTTGGTCAAAAATTCGTCATTTCTATGCATTTACAATCGCTGCATGATTTTAACTGCTTTTGTTGATATCATAGACTATCTAATGTCTTTTAGAGATTTTAAACTATACTTTACATTGGGATCTCATCATTGCGAAGGAAGTTGCCAACTAGATAGTATTTATAATCCATTCTTCTCGTCTTTACAATCATATTCCAAATTTATTGGTATCTTTCACTAATTTTTTTTTTTCTCTTTCTGGAATTACACCAAATGATACAATCACTTTCTCGTCAAAGCTGGACACTTGATTAAGAATCATAATAGTATAAGGCTTGACGGAAATTGATTCAAAATTCCAAGAAAATGGGTACACGAACTTAAAGAGAGATAAACAATTACCTTAAAAAATTAATTTCTTCCTCAAATTTGTCAAAAAATTTGTCAGTACAAAAAATGGTATTGTATTAAAAAAAAAAAAAAAAAATTAGCTTTTTTTTTTTTATTTTTCTCCTCTAGTATACGTATTTATATAGATACTTCTTTTGAAACCATTGTTCAAGGTTAAATGAGTTTGTTTTTTTTTCATTAAAGTAATGGCTCTTTCCCAAATGTTGTTTGTCGGCCGCCAATGATGACACACGACCTGGTGTATTTTTAGTTGCTCAGTCCGAACCCTCGTTAAGTGTTGGATAAGAAGAGCCAGTCAACTTGTGTAAAATAGCATCTTCTTCAAAGCCTCACTTGTGGCGATGAGCTAACACTTGGATTGATGGTGGATTCGCGGCCCACCGGCTACCAATTGAACGGAACTATGGCAGGAACGTTCCATCGTGAACCGACAGAGACACTGGAAACGATTCAAGAACACTTAGCTCACTTTATACACCCAGCTTTAATTGCTGCTTTCGACACATTTCAAAAAAAAAAAAAAAGAAAATCCTTCACAATTAATTTCAACTTCAACAGAAAACTAAACTAACTTCAAATTTAAAATTTCTTCGATATGGAAAAAAATATATTTTATCTACAGATTTTATAATCTTAATTCCAGTTTATAAGTTTTTCATTATCTGTTTAAACTATTAATAAAAAATTAACTAATTTTAACTATTCTTATTTTGTTTGCAGTTTTGAATCTCAGTACATTATAACAAAGGTAAGATCTGGTTAAGAAACTAAAAGTTTTAATTTATGTAATTTTATAAATAAACTATGAACATCTTCGCTTTTTAAATAATTGAATTGCAGCCATTGCTCATAGTGACTAAAATGGAAAATCCACGTAAATAACTGACTAAAAATAAAACATAAATTATCTTCATCGAAGCATTACGTCTTGTAAACATGTGATTGCGATGACTAAATTGTTAATTGTCAATTAAATAATAATGTATTGCTTCATGATCGATATTTTAAATTCTTCATTTCTACAATGACTTCAATTCTTATGGAGTTATGCTGGAAAAAATTCGCAGGAAAATTTGCAAGACTTCATCTAGTTCCAATGAAATACGTTGCCTTTTGAGTATTTTTTTTTTTCATTTACAAACATAATGGAACCAGTGCCGTCTTAACGCATGGGCACGCTGGGCAGTTGCACTGGGGTCCCACGAGCACAGTGGCCCCATGCTAATCTATGTATGTTGTGACTTGCTATCAATAAGTAAATAAATAATATACTATATTATACTATAAATATTTGTTTTTGGAAAATGCTTATTTAGCATGTGTTTTAATATAAAAAAACAATTTATTAAAAAGTGTGAGTGGTTGTATAGGTAGGGGCCCCAGTGCACTGCTTCGCCCGGGATCCTACAATGCTATTAAGAGGGCACTGAATGGAACATCTTTTTTTTAATTATCTAGTACAACTTTTATAAATTTATATCTTCCTTTTAATGTGCGAAGAGAAAATTTAAGGCTTATTTTCATACAAATTAGACAAATGGACTCCGAAAATTATCAATACATGAATCGAAATAGAAGCCGAAAGTATCGTTTTGATTTTTCCGAGTAAAGCTCAGGTTTAGATTTTTTTTGTTTTTTTTTCATAATTTTTTTTTCTATTTAGAACGAGCTTTTAAGAATCAGTGCCTAAATCCTTAATCTATAATTGAAATTTTTCAGAAGCATTAGAACTATATCTTCTAAAATCACAATACCTTCCTAACAAATAAGAAAGTTGACTAGATTCTATTAAAAGTCAATTTTTATTTATGTATTATTCATTCATGTTAATATCATTGTTTTTTTTATTGCTGAATATATCTATTAAGTATTAAGTTTATTAAATAATTTATGTCTATATCTATTAATTTTCTTTTTTTTTTTGTATGTTTGTTTTTGTTTCAACATTATATTTTTTTCTGTCCAAGTATGTTTAATATGGAATAAGTCTTATAATAATGTTACATTGAATGAATATTGTTTTAATTCTTATATTGTTTATATAAAAACATTTTCTTTTTTCTCTCTCAATAATATTAGTAAAAGACGTCTGCGATTTCTACACTCCACTTTTGCTTCCGTCACAACTATATGACGTCAAGGGTCTTGTGACGTCAAACTCTTCATTACAGGATACCAGATTGCAAGAATCAGAGAACGAATATCAGACACAAATTGCTGGGTACCTTTATACTCATTAAACAATTGTGTGTGTAATTCTATGCCTTCGTTTGATTGGAATCTTAAAAATGTTTTGGAAAGAAACATTCGATGTTTATAACTTTTATAACTATATATATATATATATATATATATATATAAAATAATTATCAATTATCAGTCTTTCTTGCTTTTCATAACTTTTGTAAAAAATCTTTAATTTATCTATTAGAAAATTATCAAGCGTTTTCTAAGTTCATTACTGTATTATGTTATCAGGAACTTAGATTCACTTCGATTCTAACACACGCTAACACTTAAGATTCTATTCATTCTTAATACATATTTAATAATTTAAGTTGCTTCTTTGTTAGCGTTATTTCTTCTCTGTTAGCGTTTTCTTGGTCACAGCTTGGAATAGAAAACAATAAATGATATAATAATGCACTGAATTCTTTCCTATTTGCTGCTTCAAAAGTTTTGGCCCTGTTTCTTAACACTTACTATTACAGTCATTAATGAAACAATTCCCTGAGTATTCAGTTTTTAAAATATTATTATTACATAACCTGCAGGTGAAATAACAACACTGATTGAAGTCATACCAATTTTTTTTTTTTATTTAAGTTACAGGAACAAGAAAACCAACCTATCCAGAAAAAATGAAGGAAAAAAAAGGATAAAATATAATAATTAATAAAATTACGTAATGGTAATCGTATTTGCAACGGATTGTGCAGTTGGAAATTGAAAGTTTCAAAGTTCTTATTGTTGGGCACAGTGTTAGCATAACATATTTCAGTAAGTAAATTATTTCTTAAAATTTATATCTTAAGTTAAAATTATCCTTTTTTTATTTAATAATAAACTGCGAAATGTAGCGTTGATAGGAAGAGGATGTGTCTTATATCATTATTAGTAATTAATTGCATATTATGTTTGAATATTAGAGCATCAATTTTTTATATTTATTGAAAGTTTCAATGAATGAAATATTATCTATATCAAATAGTAATAAAAAAAAACTCCTTATTTACTAAATCATAAATTTTTAAGTATATCTTACTCTCCTCTGCAGTCAATGAGAAAAGCCTAATGTTCACTGTGACTTAAGTAAGAATGGTAAGGAAGTAAGAATGTGCATTGCTTCTGCAGCTGAAGTCTTGCTTATATTGAAGCAGTCCTAAGCCATTATTTCCTTCTCTTGAAGATTTTTGGCAACCACTTTTGCTTCCATTGGGCTGTTCTTGTTACTTCAATCACGCTTCGTTCAGTTGGTTGTATCTATTAACAGCTGTTGTGACAAGTGGGAGGAGATACGATGTCACGGCGTGTGACTTCACTCTCCAAAATACTTCTTCGCAATTCTGTTCTAAATTTAGCCATGAAAGCCGCTAAAAATATGGCATCTTAAGCCCACGAATAACGCTCTGAGTAATCGATGTCAAAAACAGTTATGTCTCTGATTCTATCAACTCTGGCCGAGACATGCCGAGAAAGCTAGTTCATTTTTACCATCCGACATTCTGAAAGCCAAAGGAATTCGTCTGAATATTTCTATAAGTGATTTACAATCTGCTACATTCTGTTGACTGTTAGGGAATATTAAGTTAAATGTGAATCTTTTTAATGCTAAATAATGCTAGGTTATTCATTTTTAGCTTAATCTGATGAGATCATAAGAAAGAGTAACTTTTTATATCTCTAATTTCAGTCATCAAAGAAAGAAATTATTAATGCCTTCCTGTACAATTATCTATATACAACACTTATTTACATAGTTATTTATTTAAGAACTGTAAATATGTAGGTCAATCTGAACATAGCTGTACGAAGACAATCATATACTATCAATATCGAGCCAATAAATGCATCCTAAAATTACAGAAAATGAGCTTATTGTTACTTTAAAATAAACAAACAATTTCTAAAATTGAAGTTAAAAATATTTATATAGTAATTAAAGAAATTATTTAAAAAAAATATCTGAAGAAATTTACAAAACGAACATCACTTGGGAATAGAATTAAATAGATTAAATATAAATCAACCAACAGCAATTTTTTGTTTGTTACAAACACTGAACAATTATAACAATTTTATTGGGAGTTCCATCCAAATCCTACAAATCAACATCTAATAACTCTGATCTCATGAAGTATCTCTTGTAGCAGCTACAAGTAACATCAATTTCCCAGTTATTTGTTAACAACAAATCAAAAACAAATACTTTAATAACGGAGAGAAACAGATAATCTACAAATTACGTCACAATAATTAATCAGGAGCATATGTTACCGTACATCAAATCTTAGCCCAATTGATATTATTTTAATATTTAATTTTATTATTTGAGACCAAGATTATATTTTTAGTGAATAACTAATAATTAAAATTATAAAATTAAAAAAATATATAAAAAATTAAATGTAAATATAAAAAAATCAAAAAATCTAGTGAATTTATTATTATTATTAAAAAAATTCTTACCATTGTTATTAAGTTGCATTAGCTACTATTTGTTTGCATGAGACGCACAATAATCTTAATATTTTAATTTTGATCTTTGGATGCATGATTTTGAAGAATTAATGTAAACAAACTAAAAAAAAAAAAATAAAAGAAGAATATCAAACCATTTTTCCTCTTTTAAAGAACTTAGAAATTATATTAACTTATCTTTTATCAACCAGCGGGATTTCGTGTAGAAATGTATCTCGAAAAAAATAAAATAATAATAAAAAAATAATTACTTTTATGAACAACTTTTTTTTTTATCTAACAGTTTAAAATAACAACCATTTAAAATATTAATTCATGTCTGATGATTCTTATTGTTATTTTTTTAATTGTAGTCCTTCCTTGGTATATTAATGCTAAAAGTGAACAAATGCTGGAAGTTAAGATGGAATCTATACAACTATCAAACCTTCAATTGTCATTTAACATTTATCAAAAAAATATTTTTTCTTTCCATCGTTGTTATTTCTTTATTGTAGAAATGAAAAAGTAATTCAATAACTGCACTTTGTTTTCAGAACTTCGTCTATGCCTCAAAGGCCTAATTCTTTCATGTAAATATTTTGATCCAGAAGATTCGAGAATCACCAAAACACTAGATGCAATTCTAAACCGAAATCGTGGAACACGAACTTCCTTGACGTCAAACACAGGTATTAAATATAGCCCCAGGATGTTTATCACGTCAGAGCACGTAAAACACAAGTTCGGGAGAGCTTGACGCAAACTTGATCATTATCCGTCATTACGACGTCGAACATTTCGGTGTTGTTTTCATTTTGTTGACGACATTGTTTATATCACATGACCACAAAATCCATTAGACGATGGAATGTTCTCGGATGTCATCAAACAGTTTCTAGAAAGTTCGACACTATTCTGTAAACAAATGACGTCGAATGATGATATATTCTGCTCTTTATTCGATAAACTATAAACAAAGACTTTATGTAAATAATAACAAGTAATTTTAGATCGACTAAAGAATTGATTTTTATAAGAATTAATAAAACACTTGGATTCAATATTAATTCTAGCCATTTATCCTTATGCTTGCATTTCGCTCATATTCTGCTTTCGTATATTATAGTGCAGGTAGGTTAATGTCTTTGCGAGACAAATGTCACAAATAAAATATGAGATGTTTTAAGGAATAACTTTGATAATGATTTTGGAAGATCTTCGGATTTATATGATTCGCTAAATTGTCCAATTAAAAACGACTGTACTACAAATTCAAAATTGAATACAAATAATTTCGAAATAATAAAGGCAGAAAATGAATATTAGTCTAATAAGCATAGTGAAGCGTGAATCTCACAAGCTTGAACTCTAAAACCAAGGTGGAAGTTGGCGACATATTTAGAAAAAAATCTGAAATTATGCATCATTGAATGAGTTTTTCAAAGTTCAAATATCCCTTTTCCGTTAGTCATTTCGGATGAGATGTCTTACACCTGGTACAACCACAGCCGCAGAAGAATAACAATGAGACATGAATATGCTTTGAATGTGTATTTAGCGGAAAACTGAAGGACACGAATGTTGATTTCATTTGATACCTTACTTAAGGAAAGTCCATAAAAATCCACTGATTTGTGCCGAAAAATCTCAGAAATGGGAAAAAGCATTAAGCTTTGTATTAACATTCTCAATAATCTAATGGAAAAAAAAATTCAAAAATTGTATGCATTAACCTTTGTAAATATTAGTTAAATTTATTTTCCAACTAGCAGTAAGTTTAGTTTATGTAATAGATAAACAATTAATTTAATTTATATATAAAATTCGCCCCATTTTGGCCAGGATGGATGTCGCGTTGCATAACATGTAAAAATCTCCTTTAGATGATTGGAGAAAAGCTTTTAAAATAGGTTTATGATTTATTACAAATATGTACACTTCGGTTTGGAAGTCAAGGTTCTATTGAATAAGTATTTTTACAACTTCCGTTTATATGATATTTTTTGTTTTATTGCCTCCAGGTATCTAGAGCACGCCTAGAGGATGTGGCCGAACTGACTTGAAACAGACGAGCTTCACGCTCCTCCTCATTAAACCTTGCGGCGTAATTTCTTATCGCCAGAGACGCCTTTTTTTAACTTTTTATTTTATTTTTATAACTGCGATCGACTTTTAGGCATGTAGTAAACACAGAAAAGAAATAATAAAGGAAGTAAAAAGTTGTAGAGTTTAACGTGTGTAAAGACCAGACACACAAACTATTTTAAAATATTAAAAACATTAAAAATATCTAATCATACGACCATGTAAACGGCCGGCATGTCTGATTCGAAATCTGGTTGTATGATGTAATCTTTTTAATGTTTATAATATTTTAAGTAGTTTCTGTGTCTGGCCTTTTTGAAACTATTCTATTGAAGTAAAAAGTTTAATACTACAATATGACGTAAACGTAAACTTGGTAAAATACAGATTTAATTACGGTATCCAATGCCATCAACAACGCCCCCTTCCCCGGCCTTCGCTACTATCCTCTCACGCCCGACAACAGGTCATTTAATTTAAAACGCAGTTTATTTACGTTCAAACGATGAAGTCTCCGTAACTATCAGTTGTACGTAGATAGAGATTACAAACGTCGTTTTCGTTTCTCCTATAATATGCTTTTCGTTGTTTTGTTTCCTTTTTTTGTGTAACTAAAAATTTTGACTAAAATTCATCACAAAATAGAGGCTATGAAACTGCAAAAAAAAAACAAACCTAAAAATGCTTATTGTGAGTAACTTATAAATTTCTAAGTTTACTGTCGCGAAAATTTTTGCAGACGTAATTAAATGCTGTAATTGGGGTACGAAGTGAAAAGAGGGGCACATGCCTCACCTGTAGGGATTTTGATTTTTTGCTGTCATCAGATAGATCCTACCGACTAGTAATTGTTCCATTAACCATCGTTTACCATATATCATCTACTTTCACTGCCAGTTCAAATAATTACAAGTAGACACTAATTCTCCATAGACAATTATTCTTTCTAAAACTTGATTTCCTGTGAAATTTTATTTTTGTGGCCTGGCCTCTTTTCCACTGATCCCCTTAATTCTTTCATACGTAGTTTTGATACATCCCTTGTACTTTAGCCGGCGAATCGAGTTTTATGTGCCACCAGTGCAAGCGCCCAGCTTCAGCTTTTTTATTCACTGTTCAATCCGCTGTTATGTCATTCTGATAAAACATAGCCTATTATTGTCCTCCAAATGAGAGATGACCGGAAGTTTGAACTGCGCAGCTCTTCCGGTAGCTGATCAATTATGTTTTTCTGTCACAATGGACGACGGGGTCTGTTTTCACTGAGAAAGACATGTTGATAAAGCCAAATTAAAACTTCTCTCGACTATTTAGCGTTATTTCAATACCAGTTGCTAACAATAAGTATTTATATAAATAAATAAATATATATTATTTATAAATACAATGCTCTTTTGCAAAGTAATAAGCGATTATCGTAATGGCGGAGTCCTGTCAAAAAATCAGACGGAAGTGCCAGACCAGACTAATCGATCATATATGCGCAGATTACACAAAAACAGGGCGGCCATCTCTCATTTGGAGGACAGTAAACTCCAGAGATTGTAAGAAACACACTAATAGAAGTTTCATCAAAATCGGCTCAGTAGTTTTTAACTTTATGGTGGTCAAACAAACAAACATACAAATACTACCTCTTCATAATATTAATATAGATACATATTATTATCTTAATATAATATTCGCTTCTAGTCTAAGTTTTCTGATCGAAAAATAAAAATCGGTTTGTTCGACTTCATCTAAATACATACCTGACTTATCTAACAAAGAAAGTAAACGACTTTTCCATCAAAATGTTTCAATCTTTTTATCTTGATAAATCAACCAAGTTAGAAAATCCTAAATACTTGCAGTAATTTGTTTTGCTTACCAATTGAACTCTTTTAAGAAAACACGGGCAAATCACTTTTGGAACTGCAGTGTTTATTTATGCAACTATTCAATGAGGAACAAAAAAGAAAGGCAACACGAGTTAATCCTTTTCTACTTGAGAATGGAATTATCCTTTGATTAATCGGAACTGAGATTAAGTTGTCATCACAGTTTATCTACTTAATCACTTAAGATTATTTTCTTAAATTGTTTAAGCCAATCTACAAACAGAACAAGATAAAGGAACAACGGGAGATATAACCTTAAACTTGACGGAAATTATTTCTTAAAGGTTGATTTTTTTATGATGAAAGCAATTTTGTCTTAGTTTGTTTTTCTTCAAAATAGTCAAAGACTTTGGCTTCTGGAAGGGATTTGTCCTTAATAAAAATAGTAAATTCAGGAAATTCATTATTACGATTTTCTTATGCTTATTAATATGACTTATTATTAATTAAAAAGTTTGAAAAATTATAACCAATTGTTATAAATTTTACGATATTATAATTAAGTCCTAGGGAAGAGGATTTATAAGGATAATTCATATTGCATTTTGGGATTAAACAAAAACTTTTCTATTCATTTAACAAAATTTTTAGAGGTTTAATGAAGCTAACAGATATATTTTAGAACCACAATTTTAAAAATCAGATTTTATCATTTTAATTACGATGAACTAGTGCAGAATTTTTTTAAAAACACGGAAATGAATTTTAAAAAAAATAATGAAAAATAATTACACAGAATCTCAACAAAATATTTTAGATGTTAAATCAAACTTAATCACAATTTTTTTATATATCTGTATTTATAATTTGTATTTTATAGAAAAATTCAGGTGAAGGCTTTTAATTTTACCAACATTCTTTTTTTCTTTTCAATTAGGATGTTATTTTGATACGAGTATTGAAATAACCTCCTAGTTTCATATAATATATAATAAATATATAAAACATCATTTATGCTTTTTAACTTTCTTTTTATCAAAATCTTAAGAAAACAAATTAAATAGTTCCATTTTGATTCATTATTCTAAATGATAATTACTATTTATTTCATTAGAAGTAAAATAATTTTTGTTCTCAATTATTCTGCAAAAGTTGAGTTTCATTTGAAATTAAATTACAGCAAAAAAAAAAAAGTATCCGTTGTAGAAGTTTAACAAATGAATACTTTTTTTTTTTCATTTGTTTTCTAAACTTTTATGTACTTTCCTCAAAATTAACATTAAAAATTAAATATTATTTTCATAACAGAATATTGCAACCTAATGAATCAAAATCTAATCTTTGGAATTGGAAATCAATTTTCCGAAATGAAAATTGCGGAATTTAATTAATCATTTCCCTCCACCCTTTTTTTTTTCTTTCACAATTTGAGGGAATTTTTGTTCTCTCGTAACAGATAACACTTTTTCTAAAAATGAGCTGAAACTCGATGATGCAAAACAAATAACACTGAACAAAGGACAGTCGAGACTTCTGATTATTTTAGCTTGATTTGAATTCCAAGATATTTGCGAACACATTAGTTTCTTCTGCTGGAGTTACATCATTTTCATTAACTCAGTATTCAGAAGATTTGGAAAGAATTTAAATTTAAATGTTGAAACTGTAATTGTACTTCATAAAATATGGAAATAAATTTAATTCAATTCTTAATACTTATCTTACATTCATAATTCTTGTAGGTTTTCTTTTTTCTAGTTGGATGAAAAGGAATGTTAATTCATAGAAAGTTAATCAATTTCCTACTGAATTTTTCTTTAACTTTTATGGAGATGCCAACTTACTTTCAAGTATCGAACTTGCTTTCAACTTATATTCTTTCAACTCATATTCAAACTTATATTCTTATAAATTTTGAATCCAACTTGCAAATTATAGTGTTACAAATTTTATATGATGAATATTCTTTTTATTTTTTTAGTGAAAGCCTGTTGAGAATGTTACTTAGAACTTCTTCCCAATCTATTACATAATAAAAGTTAGTGTTCTTTACGTACCAGTGTTATCTCTCGAAGTATTCGACCACTGGTAAATGACACCTCTATCCCTGTAGCGTTGGGATCAAAAGGGTTAATTGATTTTTTTTTTTTTTCTTTTCACTCTTGTCTGTTTTGATGATCTCACCAACACTTTACTTTGACTAATAGTTCTACTTAGGTGGTACTAAATGCTCTGTTTTCACGACAATGACTGATGAAACGCTACAAGAAAAAGAATTCCCTAAACTTTTCTCTTGGGTTTCAACAACCAAAGGTAATAACTTAAAATTAAACAATAACCTCTTAGTTAAAACAAGAACAGAACTTTCCAAAACATAGTTAAAACATGAACAAAACGTGAACTTTCCAAAACATAGAATCTTCTGCACACGAGATGCTAATAAGTGTTACGGAACTGATTTATAACACGAGGTTTTTTTTTTGAATTTTTATAATTTTTTACACATTCTAATGAATTGAGAAAACGGCAATTTATGAATTACTGAATTTGACGTGATTTTAAAAAACATTAGAAGCTCCGAGTATAGCTCGACAGAAACTGGCTGAAAGAAATTTCGATTAAACAAGAATTTGTTTCTTCACCACAGGTCTAAATGCTATTGGTTCATTTTCGAATTCACTTTTTGTAGTTATACGTTCTGAGAGTAAATCAAACTTATTCACAAGTTGATTAACAGAGACTAATCCCAGCAGAATTAGAATGTAAGACAGAGAGATCTATAATATATCTGAAATATAATGTGTAAAAAGAAATAAGAATTACTTACATTTATAATTGCAAAATCAAGTAGAGATAATATGTTATTAATAAGATAAAAAAACACTTAAGCAAAAATTTTTTTTTAAACGCTAGACTCAACTTGGATGGCATATTTGTAATAGTTCATAACGACTATCTCCAATCTTTCTACAAAGTGTCACATTTGTAGGATACTAGCAAAATCCCCGTTCTTCGTACGAGTTACAATGATGTGGATGAGAAAGAAATTGAAATTGTAAGATCACTTCGAAATGGCAGGGGAAAGCATTGCAGACCGCTTAACTAAGGTGTATTGTGGGTTGCCGCCACACATTTCATGGTCACTCCCCCCCACCCCCCAAAAAAAATACAAACGTTTACTTTTATACTTTTTACATTGTCTACACTATGGAACCTACCCGCATGCCAAATTTCAAGCTTGTAGCATGTTAGAAAGTATGCTAAACATTTCGAACAAACACACACATATATCCACAAATTTATCCATTATTTATATTATAGATGTTCTTTAAATATTTATTTGCAATCAAGGAAATGTACTCGCTTAGACTTTCTTCAAAATCAATTATGTGGAAATCAATAGAGTTTACGTCATTCAGTAATTTTTATCCTGATCTTAGCCAGTTGAATGTTATGATATTTTTCGATTTAACTGAATTCTACATCTTTTTGACCCGTTCGTCGTTCTAAGCTTGAATTTACGATAACCTTTGTCTCTTTGAAATAATGCAAATTGCCCTAAGCAAAAGGCAAATAAATTGGATCCAACCTCAAAACTCAGATACAAAATAAAGTCATTGTAGCAGAAAGATAACTTTAAATGAGCTTTAATAAAATTAAGAAAAGTAAGTTAAAGACTTCTAAACGAACTTACTTATTATTAAAGAATAGATCCTTGCATCCACAGGGGAAGGGGGAAATGGGCCCTAACCACAGCTTTAATGTATAATAGAATAGTCCACATTGATTCTGACGATGTAAAATGTTTTTTGTATTCAGATTTATTTTAAATTTTTAAGTTTCATACTAATGTCTGAGGTTTTGTTATAGTATTTTTATTATATACTATATAAAGTAAAACTTCGCTAAGTCGTCACCCGGATAAGTCGTCACTCCGTTTAAGTCGTCGTTTTCCTTTGGTCCCGACAAGGTCTCAGACAATAATGTAAAATTACCCTCCTTTACCCGTCACCAAATTTAATTCTACTCCGGATAACTCGTCACCCTCAAAAATGGTTCACCCTTTCATCTCCATTTTGCATGTCATCGTGTTGTCTTTTCAGCCCCGCCCCTTCATTTTAAGAAAGCCAAGCCTTTACGGGAAATTTTCGACCATACCTGTCATTTCATTGCTTTCCTACCCCTTCGGAGGATTTGGGTTCTTGGAATCTCGCTGCTAATCATTCAAAGCACACTTGTCGCTGCGACTCCGTCGCGTGTAAACGTTTTTCTTGACAACTCCTGAGTGTGACTTCATTTCATAGCGAGTAAGCCCACTATAAAGGCTATTTTTTTCTCTTGCAATTTCGGGGTTCGATTACGTTTTTAACATGCAAGGGAAACGAAAACTTACCTCGCTATCTTTTAAAGAAAAAAAAAGACTTAATTGCACTTTTTGAAAAATCAAATGTTTCGAAAACAGCTTTTGTCAAAGAACACCATATTCTATCATCAAAACAAGTAATTGAAAAGCTGACTGCAAAGACAAAAGAAAGAGAATGAGGAAATCGAAGTTTGACGAGATCGAGGAGGATTTAGTTCGATGGCAAAATGTGCCGATTTCTGCCGTGATTCTCAAAGAAAAAGCCATGGAAATTGCTAAGGAGTTGAATATTGAAGATTTCGGAGGCAGCAATGGTTGGCTGGAACGTTTCAAAGACAGACATAGCCTTTCTTTTAAAACGATTAAAATGTGATAACTATAAAAAGTGTTTGTTTTTTTTTTCCACTCATTCATTTGCATGAATTGATTTCTGAAATTCTTGTTTTTCTCACCGAATCCTACAGCAATTCATGAAAATACTGTATTTCAGTGGGTTTTTTTTTTAAAAAAAATTACCATTCCGCCTAAGTCGTCACTCCGCTTAAGTCGTCAAAAATGTTTGGTCCCTTGAGTGACGACTTAACGAGGTTTTACTGTATAGTATTTTTATTATCGATTTTGTTTAAAATTGTTTCAAGAATATTTTCTAAAGTTTACATTACCTTAATTGTGAAAGATGTAGTATTAGGAATAACAAAAGTGAAAGAAAAATATAATTAAACTGTTTGTAATAAAAGATCTGTAATACTTATATTTTATAGTAATTAAAATACTTATAATTTTCAGATAATACTTTTAAATTAACTGATATTTAAATGGTAACTTTAATATAACTTGATCAAAGTGTCCTTGATGAGATAGTGTCCCCTGCCAACTGCCAATGATAATGAAAATAGAATTTTATTTTTTATAGTAATATTTTTAAGAAAATAATCTTAAACTGGGCAGATCGTTAACCTACTTAAAGAGGCCCGAGAGAATACTGTCTTTGAATAAGAAAAACTAGTGGAAAAATCACGAAACTGAAAAACCGTAAAAATTAATCTAAATTAGCAGCTTAACATTACTGCACTGATTGGAGAGCAGAGATTAATAATCATCATCAACTTTCTAATAAAGGCTCTGGGCTATAATACTCATTGCTGTCATAACCTTGTTTTTAATACTTTAATCACATTGAATGTTGTTAATAAAGTTAAAATTATTTGCATTTTGTTTATTAAAAAAATCGAAATATGTTAAATAAGATTTTTTAAATAAGTTCTTAAATTTTTTTTTTTTTTTTTTTTTTTCGATATCGAAAAATTTTTTATAATTGAAAATATCATGAGTTATAAGAAGAAATTGGAAATCGGCATCAACTAACGGTTACCTCTTTCTTACAGCAGATGGCGCCACGCATCCTTCGCGTTGCAAACATGGCCGATTTTTCAAGGTTGAAAATTTCAAGCATTTAATTCAAAATAGCTTATTAAAATGCACTAGATAATTTGTTGCAGGAAACGGTTTTCAACATGATCTATAGAAATAAGGTAAAAATATAAGATGACGACTTTATATTAATATTTATTTCGGATGAAAAAAATAAGAATAAGTTACTACACTGTGAAATATTGATATAAATTATTGAGAATATTTGAGATGCCGAACATTATGCGGAGTTGGGTTTATCCTTAACTTTTACAATAGTAATAACAATAATACTAATAATACTAATACAGCAGTTAATGCTACTTTTGCGTGGCCATGTGTTAATTCAAAAAGCCAATAAAATTATTTAATCGTCTCATAAAAAAAAATAAAAATTATAGTAGTAAACCCTTCGGATACGCACGAGGTGGCGCTTGGAACAGACGAGGCGCTGGTCCCCACTAAGTGACACTATAAAAATCACCCAAAGTGCAGGGGATAATTAGGCATGGTGAGATTCATCTGGATTGCTGCTATTATTATTAAGAAATTCGCCAGAACAACAACCACGTCAAGACGGTCAACAATTGCCAAGCAATTTGTTACACTAGTGGGCCACGATAAGGCCCACGTGACGTCACAGTCTCTGCTATTAATGGTAAGGACAATGACAACGATGACTTCTGAAAACTCGAGTCTTTCTTTTATTCTTCGACACAAGAAATGAAGGCTGGTGCGTTATTATCCACTTTAAAAAAACAGAAAACATTCTTTTTCTTTTGAGTCCCGAAGGTTAATTAGAATTATTTTAACATTTTCTCACGTGAAAAGAAAGAAATTAACGTTGCCTTTTCTTTCTTTTTTTTTTTTGTTTTTGTTTTTGTTTAAAAAAAAAAATCAGCTAACAGCATTAGAAACAACAAATGGAAAAAGAATAAAATAAATTGGAATATTCTGAAGTTACAGAAAGAAATCGAAAGAAATTAATGAAGAAAGAATAATATTTAGAAGACATTTTATAAGTTTTTCTTACAAGTCGATCTATTGACTGCATTTTAAACTATTTTTTTTAAATAAAATAAATACATAAATCTTAAGTGTAACAGAATGTAATAGAATGAAATGAATATGTCATTCTTTGCTGTATTCTGTTTATTGTAATTTATAACGTATAATGAATTACTTTAATTGTATATATAAAATAAATTCCTGCAGAAATATACTTGTAAAAAATTACAATCGTAAATCACATAATTATTACTATGTAATTTAAGAGCAATTTTATTGTTAATATACTACAGACGTATTTTTGAGAATAAAATTATGGCTAAAATTATAAATTTATTTAGTGAAGTTATAAAAATTATGAAGAGTTAATATTAAAAGTAATGAGACATTAATTTAGTAAAAGATTCTTTAATAAATAAATAATCAAATAAATAATGATATATCAAAGAAATAATGTTAACTTTTTTTTATTATTATTAAGCAAATTCTTTAAGGTAGTGTTCATTCAGATATACGTCTAAGAATGACAGTAACTCATAGTAAGAATTAAAAGTTTTCATGTAAATAAAAAAAAGTTTATAAACATTTATTCAGTATTATGTACATATCATAATTCAGATCTTATTTAATCAGAACTTATTTTCAAATACTACCTAAAATATCAACCATGATTTAAGATTGAATATATTTAAAAGTTTATTATTAGTTTTATGTCTTGATTTTTTTAAATGAATTCTCAGATACGATTAAATATTTTCAGTAACTAAAGTAACTTTTTCAAATGAATCCTATTATTTCTTATCCTATAACTTCAGATTAGAATATGATTCTTAATTAAGACTGAAAAAAGGTTAACAAACGTAGTAAAGTACAGGATTTAATTTATCGAAATAATCCTGTAATCAGGAATTTTTTTTTTTTTTTTCATTGTAAAATTAATTAGTTGATTCTGACGAGATTTCACATATGATATTGATTAGAAATAGCGATAAATAGTATTCAATATTAAATTATTAAATATAAAAATATTAAAATATGGTTAGTTTAATGTAATAAGATGGATTAAAGACATGCCAGCAGTCGCGGTTAGACGATGAAGCTAAATGATTTTTTTTTTAATTTTGAAATTAAATTGTGTTATGATTTGTATTATAATAAGATTAAATTAAGGTGGAATAGTAACGTAATTAAAGTTATGAAGGTGTTATATAAACCAGGATTAGATATCCTGTTATTTTTGTAGTAAAGTAATTTTTTCAATAGTAGTGGAGGTTCTTGAAACTTAATGCAAAGATTAAATATATTGTTGCAGTATCCTTTTGGTTAATCGAAAAAATATCATTGTGTCAAAGAGTTTATTGAGATATGGAAGTCTCTTTATTCGAGACCTTGGTATTCGGTCAACGTATCAGTGAAAGAACTGTATTTAATTATTAATTAAACTAAATACTTAACTGCATGAAAAATCCTGCGAAAAAGATCGTTAAAGTTAAAATGTCTTTGTGGCCCTTGGGGTCGCGGGAGGTAAGGCTCCCGGCATTTCGTTACCTACGGGACCGAGTTGAGGTCGGATGGTCAGCCCGACGTCCGCCCGCCTCTAACGCCTGGGAAAGAAATCCGGTACTCATTCTACAGAGGGCTGGGTAGCCCCTATGACCCGTTTGGAGGAGAATGCAACGTGGAAAAAAAAACCTCGCCCTCTGCCGAGGCCGGGGATCGAACCCGCTACCTCCAGTCCGCAGCAAAGCGCTCTCACCACTAGTCTACACAGAAAAAGATAATTAATTTAATCAAAGTAATTGATAATGAAAACATAAAATCTTACAAATATTTCACAAATATTTTCTTTGTAATATCATTATAAATTCCTTAATTATAAAGATAAATGAAAAATAGCAAATTAGGAAACTTACAAATATTACGATGGTATAATTATGTTCTTCTCTAGAATTAAATTCAATTTCTAAACTTGAATAATTTTAGAAATATTGTTTTA
The DNA here is from genome assembly GCA_023159025.1 of Thereuonema tuberculata. Taxonomy (NCBI): domain Eukaryota; kingdom Metazoa; phylum Arthropoda; class Chilopoda; order Scutigeromorpha; family Scutigeridae; genus Thereuonema; species Thereuonema tuberculata. The sequence goes on along the minus strand of JAFIDM010000001.1, from coordinate 58,832,561 downwards.
ACTTTTACTTCACTCCCTTAATGCTATTTCATTTTGTTTTTCCAAAATTCTTTGATGTAAATCAGTTTGATTTAAAAAAAAAAAAAAGAAAGATTTTTGACGTAAACGAGTGGAATCATTATATAATACCTTGCTGTGGAAACTGATGCGTTCGTAACTACTTTAAATATATTATGTTTACGTATAATGAATAATTTTTTAGACCTACATCCATTCGGAGGAAACCTATCGCACTCTGAGATCTCGACATGTCCGAACCTTAGGTCATCATCTTGCCGTCAGATGCCCTCACACGAGCCGGAACTAATAAGACAGAGTGACGGCGCTGTAATTGAAGGATTGCTATTGTAGTTCGTCCATTAGACTCAAATTGCCACCTTAAGGAAATCCAAGGCTTCCTTTTTATCAGGAGGAAGAGTTTCGTTTATAAAAATAATATCAATATTAGAAAAAGAAAGTTTTTGATATTAGGATAGTATTAATTAAGTAACTTAATTTGTTTAATCTTGAACTTCCTTTAGAAAAAAAAATTCTGAATATTATTTTGATTCTAAATGTTAGGTCTTTTGCAAAGTTTTAAGTGCTGGAGCAATAACATAATATGCATTAAATGCTGATTTGGAATTGATCGTTAATATTCTTCAGCACAAGTTTGATTTTCCATCATTATCTCATTTAATCGTCACGTCCTTTCATGTTTGACTTTAACTTAATACATTGTTGTTATTTTTTTTTGCATTTAAGTTGATTAATACCAGATGAATATATCTCTGTCAGATATATTTATGTAAACATTTTAGAATTTCTCCAAGAGCAGCAGTGGTTTCTGTTACTACTTTAGTTTTCTTATGCCGTTCGATTTTATTTCTAAGTCACTGTATTTTGTGAGTCTTTTTCTGATATTTTGTTACCGCCACGTCTTGCTAGATCACTGAATCAGTTGAATTTTCAAAGTTACAGTGTCTCTTTTGTAAAGTTCTCCTCGTCATTTTTATTTACGTTTTAAGAAAGGTTGTTTTTCAAGCCTTATATCCTATAGGAATTCCAATATACCACTGTTGTGGAGCAGTCTTCAAGTGTATGAATATATTTTTTTTGACAAAAAAAATACGTCTTTGGAAGTTGTTTCATTATTTGTTGTACATTGCATTAAAGTAAAAATGCGTTCAATGTGATATGGAGGGCTCACGGTGGTCCCATGAAAGCGTAAGAGATAAGACTCCCAATGCTTCTTTGACCCGAGCAGAGATAAAAGATACTTGGTGCCCATTCTACAGAGGATTGGGTGGACCATAGAACCTGTCTGGAAGAGAATTAATCAGCAAAAAATCCTCGTCCTCCGCTGGAGATCGAACCCAGCTATTCCAGCCAGCAGTTAAGTGCCTTCCCACTTGATTACCACACTCTTCAATACAATTACTTCTTTGCCTCGTTATCTGTCTGTTTTGAATTCTTAAGAAGGTTTTTTTATCAAGCAAAAGTGAAAAAAATTTAGGGAAAAAATATTTGCAAATATTTTAAAATATTTTAAGAAGCCCATTTCTTTGCATTTCTTTACTGTCTGTAGTAATTGAAGAAACATTAGACAACTTAAATTATCAAGAAAAGCTTTAAAAACAGTAATCAATTCTTGATATATATATGTGTGTAGGCCTACTAAAATTCTACAATCAATGGCAGAAATTCATAGAGGAATAAGTCTTTGGAAGTCTACAGCCGTATTTTTTGGCCGAAATCAGTAATTGCATAGCTACTTTATAGTCGACGGTTACGATTTATCATTTTCTAAAATGAACTTAAATTCTTGATTTGTAATTTTGAACGAACTTTAAATTTATTTTCTATTTTGTGATGTCTTTGGATTATTGTATAGTTGTAACAATTCTATAGATTTCTTTCCATTTAAAATGAATTTCCATGTCAATATTTATTATGTTATTCTAACAGAAGAAAGCTTACATCTGTGTCTTTGTTAACCATTTCACAGGGGTCTCAATATTATTTCTTTTTAAACGAAGTAAAATAAAAAAAAGAAAGAAGGATAACTAAAGTTAAGAGATTGTTTTTAGACTAGATTGTAGTTAGCTAATATAAAACTTAACGCCTTCATTCCACATTTTTTTTATTAAATGGAAAAGTTTCGGAAAATTTTTTCCTTATTCATGTGATTTAATGTTTAACGTTAATAATATAATTTGCAATACGAAAAATATATAATAAGCGAATGTTAGGAACGCTGATATATGATGTTACTGTAAAACAACTTTAGGTAATGACATTCCTTTGCTGGTTACTAAACAACTCTGGTTATTTTTGGAACATTTCAAGATAACTTTATCCAAGAAATTGCTGTTACAACAAAGGATAAATGTTGGCGTTTAGATATCAAAAAATTCGTTCAAGTTAAAAAAGAAAAAAAGAATTACATTGCACAAAAAAGCTATTCAACAATTTATTTTATTAAATTTTTCTGGAAGATGAAACATCAGAAAATCTTTTTCTATTAAATCTCTATTCTGTTTAATACTCTTTTCGTAGGAAATCGTGAAAGAATTTCGAATGTCTCTTTAAATCTTAATCACATTCAAAAATCGGGATCTTTCGAGAGCAGTCCGCTTTGGAATTGGAACTGGACGAGAACTCGTGAGATTTCCGGCGAGATCTGTCGCGAGATCAGCGGGAGGCTTTCTATCTTTGTGTTCCTGCTCTTTACATTTTTTTTTTTTATCCAAAAAAAAAAATAAAAAAAAAAAAAAATCGTGAGCCGGCAACCTGCTGCGAAAGGTGACATTTCCATAACAGAATCCTAACCAAGAACACAACCGAGTGCGTGATGGTAAAAAGTCTTCCGCGGCGGATGATTAATTGTAAACGAAAATACATCGGTGACAGAGAAAGACGATTCGCAGTGAGGAGAAAAGAACTTGATAGGTGGCTCTTCAGTACAAGACGGGACGTGAAGTTTACGTGATGCACTTTGTCAAGGCCTACTTGAAGGATAACAAATGCTTAGGGAAAAGAATTTAAGACGACAACACTATATTTCTTCAACAGTTCATTATTTAGAACTGAATGTTTCACATGGTTTCCCCGAAATTAAAATAATAAAAAATGAAATCCATGAAAGTAAAGCGTAAACTAAAGGAAGCAAATAATTTTTTTTTTTTACAGTAGTAAAAAAAGCTTATCATTGTACCATCAAAGTAAAATTTTCTCATTATTTTCAAAAGGACCCAGATTTTGTTTTTTTATTTTTCAAGCTCTAATTTATGAACTATTTTACATTCTTAATAAAATCTTTCAAGCTGCAGTGAATCAGTTTTAAAATTAATAACTAAATAAAGAATTTAAACTAATGTTTAAATGAGAAAAATAAATTATTTGATTTAAGTAAACGCAAACGTTTTTTTTTTTTTGAAAATGAAAATGAAAATGATAGAAATCTTTTAAGGCATTACTAAATTCCAACATCACTAACGAATATCTTTACAAATATTTCTGACATCCTTTATCTTTTTTTTGGAACCTGACCCTTCCCTTATAGTAATCTTCGGGAATTTTCTTCAGCAGTTTTCTGAATCTTTGTTTAATAATGTGGTGAAAGTCTTCGATAAGATTACAAGATGTTTTCAATCAGTCAAACAATGGGGTCATCCAGCAAACATTATTCTTATGCCATCGCAACCCAGAGAAACCCTCATCAGGATTACCCAAATCTATGTGAGACAGATTAAAGTCCAATATCCGCTAATCTTTATATTTAATACAACTACGCTGGACAAGGAAGGGGAGTAGATTAAATGCCCTAACCTCCATTAGATTTAATGCAGGGTTAGGGCAGTTAATTTATTTGCTTATTTAATAAATTATATATTAAAGTAATTTTAAATTTGTAAAAGCTATTTATGGTCGTATATAAAAATATCACAATACTTGACTATTCATGTTCGTCAGCGTTCATTTAATAGAGGAACAAAGAATAATTTCTCAAGTTGGGCGTAAAGAATACTTTTCAAAAGTTCTTCAAGGATCAGTGTCTTCAGTATCAAAACATTTTCAATAAAATTGTTAAATTACTAATGGTACCTTAAATTAATAAGTATAATTATAACCGGTTATCTAATGTGGAATTTGAAATCCACTTAATGAACCATTTCATCGATGAATAAAAAGACGTCCTGAAAACTTAGGTAATACAAGGGTAATGTAAGATGATCATATTAAGTCCTAAGAATTTAAATATTATTTCACTGCATTTTAAATAATACTTTGTAACAGTCATTTTGCCAAAAGAAATGGCAAATAAAAAAAAAAGTAAATTTAAGATAATTAACAAACTCGCACTGATTTAGATCAAGGTAATAGAAAGTTAATTCAATAAATGGAATCTCTAAAAAATTCCATTATAATTTCTTTTTCTTTCTTCTACTTTAAAATGGCTGCCCACAAAAAGAAAAGTTGAAGGAATTCTTAAAAGTGATTAAAAAACAAAACAATATTACATTGATTATAGGTGATTGCATAAATTAAAAATATTTTTTACGTATTTAAAAAAATGGAGGCCAATAGACAAATTATGAAAGTCTAAAAAATTAACAACGACCAGGTTTCAGCTAGGCAAGCTAGCCGCTAATGAAAGACTTATAAACGGCTAGTTTGCCTAGCTGAAACCTGGTCGTTGTTAACTTTTTAATGTGTTAAGTGGTTTTTTTTTTTTAGACTATCGTAATTTGTGTGTTTGCCTCAATTTTCTAAATACCTATAATTTTTACGTTAAATTTCAATTAAAAATTATTTTTGTCAACAGCACTTTTATTTATTAATACTATTAATAAAATAGTAACAGAAATAATAAAAAAAAAGAAATCCGTAAATCGAATCTAACATATGCATAAAAGTGGATCAAATGAAATCATTGAAGTCAATCAAGCTCTATTCTTTTATTCAAAAGATTATACATGAAGATATCAAGTAATTATTATATTAATTACAAAGATTATTTGCTGTCCTAAATTACAAACATAAACGCGGTATTCTCATTTAGAAAAATTTTAAATAAAGCTTATTTGGGCAGAAAATATATCTTCACAAAAAAACTCGTGGATTTTAAAAAACAGAAAAAAAAGAAAGAAATAAGAACAAGAACGAAGTCATAAACAACCTCTATAATTAATATCTATCTACATATAAAAAATTAAGTTATCATCTTCAACTGCTTTTATCTAAAACACTTTTGTAAAACTGTTCAATGACTACAACTTATAGAATCAATAGGAGGCAGTTCCTTTCTTAAATTTATATATATATATATATATTTGCTGTTGCAAAGGTATAAGAGCTGAATATAAAACAAAAGGAACAAGATTTTATTTAAACATTGACTACAATGCAATATGCTTTGTAGACAAGTAAAGCAACTTAATTCTTATTGGTACTGCTCTTGTTTGTTTGTTTTTTTAGGTGAAGACGAGTTGAGTTATTTGCAGGTAGAGACTCACCTCTGCCCTCCGTTGCCTTCCTGGACAAATGACCGACTTTGTAGCCTCGACCCAGGTCATTAGCCTGTCACCTACGACCTCCATCAGGCTACGAGATAAGCATCTATTGCCGACGTCACAATTTTGTGTGCTTTTCCTCCACGGATTTCAATCTTTGACAAGATCATCAGTACTTAATGCATGAACATTGCACTTGAATCATCATAAAAAAAAATATCAGACTTCTCAAGTGGGATTTTTAAATATTTCAGTATCGAATTAACCAACTTGGATGCATATTTTTTTTTTTTTTTTTTTAAATACTTTAAATTTCTTTAATAATTTTTTGAAAAAAAAATCTCTATAATAGTAAATAATAAATCTGTAAAATTTATTGGTATAGTGACCTAAATACTTACACTATCACAATGTTAGACACGAACCAATAATTAAAAGATATTTCAAGATATTTTTATTTATTTTACTTCTATTTCAATTAAGTATAGAAACGATTTGAAACTTAAAAATTCTACATGTAGTTCGCAGTTTTGATTTCATTACAACCGTTTTTCTTAATTTGGACATCTTTAATATTTTAAACCTATTCTTATTATTTTTTCATATTTTTCTTAAAGGAAAAAAACCCCCAGAATTTATGGGAAAGAAAGAAGAATTGTGCTTGATCAAACAACAAAACCATGCACGATCGATTGTAGCAATAATTAGCGCATTCGCTTCTGTTGTTCAAATATAGGCATTGTATGGAGACGCGTTCCATATGATGAGCATCGGCCGTGGAAGATTTATAAAAGCAAACTTGCATCCCTTACTTCCATCCAACCAATTACATTTGGGCTTAGTGATTTTCAGTGATTACAACGGCAATGTAACAAGTTTTTAGAATGAGTTTTTATGTAACAAGTTATAATCGAGTTGTTTCTTCATCCAAACAACTTGTTCGGACAGACAAATAAATCGTCGATAAAAAACTGTTTTCACACATTTTAAGTTCAAGTGTGCCTAAATTTGACTTGTCAATGGCTCGCCAGTCGAGGCGAAACTAGTGGTATTTGTAATGTGCTTAATTGTTTTTATCCAGTCCTGTGTTTGGCCTCAGTATTTTAACTTATACATTTTTCACTCACGTTAAATAATTTACTTAAAGTGTGCTTAAAATTTCATGAATTAAATTATTATTTGCTAATAAAACCAAGTTTATCATTAAAACTGCTTTTGAAGATAATTGCTGTCAACCAAATAAAATTCCTGAAAAGATTTTTTTTTTTTTTTTTTTTTTTTTTTTAGTTCTAGAAAAATTTAAAAACATGGAAATTTAATGAAAACAATATTCCCTATGATAAGATTTCAAAACATCTGAATATTAAAGCTGTTTTAATATTCCAAGAATTCAGTTTTTCTTCTTAAATATTTACGAGTAACCAGATATTTTACAAAACTAAGACTAATGGCAGAGTTTAACATGCACAAATTGAAACGAAGAGAACTATTGAGAAATGAAAAAAGGGAAAATTGTGTCTAAGAGTAATGTTTTCAAATCCAAGCAATTAAAAGATGTCAGAGTTCATTCCTTTGAAGGAGGGATCAGTTTTAGACAGGAAGTTCCAAAATTAATAACCAAACATATGCTAACCACAGACACATACAAATGCAGAAATAAAAATGGATAGAATTTTTTATCATCATATTAAAAGAATAAAAAGTTGTTACTGAACTTTTGAATTGAAAACAAAAGTCAATATCAATTTACGTAAACAAATTTATTAAAAAACACTACTGTAAGTAAAAACCAAAAATTATTGTCACAATATCAATAAACAAGCACTTTCAGAAAAGAACTAACTGTTGCTAGCAGGACTGAAATTGTGTTTTTTCATAATGAGGAAATAAAAAAAATAACAAAAATAATATTATTATTGTTTTAAGCAAATGATGGAAGAACTTTTTATTTTTTTTTAAATTTAAAAACTCACCCAAAAAAGTTTCTTCAGTAAAAGAATTTAAAGCTTACTTCTTGACTTTATTCCTGGAAAAGAACCAGATCTCTATTTTACATATGATTGGGTGAATGCGAGTTAGAGGGGGAAATTCCGACCTCCGCTAGGATTGAACCAGAGTCCTCCATCTTAGCGGAAACTTATTACAAATGTCGCTGCTTTCGTCATTTTTTCTCAGTAAATAATAACAACAACGATAGTAATAATCTAAAAAAAAAATTATTTTACCTGATATTTTCTGTAAGAATAAAAGTATTTTTTCTTTAAAGTGATTTCCAAATTTCATTCAACTACAAACGATATTTCACAGAAGCCATCGTTCTGCTTTTTCAAGTTCTGAAACTAAAATAACAATAATAAGATCTAATAACAATAGCAACAATATATAAACACTGAAGTTATGTCAACGGCCTAAAAACAACAAATAATAAGCCATATCCTTAAACATTAACAAACATTTTTGAAACAAGTTCTGGGAATAAGACAAGATGTTACTATTAACTGAATAACCTTTATCCTTCCTTGTTGATGCAGGGATAGCTCTTTATTGTGCAAGCCTTTATTATATACCTGATGTGCTTATCCTTAATTTTGAATAGAATCTCCACGATTGGATCGGGATTATGAGTTTCAGTTTAAGTCTGATACTTTTGGTTTGTTATTTCTAAATGCAGCAATATGTTCCTGTATCCTCTCCTTCAAAGTCCTACCTGAATTTCCAAAATTGATTTTTTGGCAAGTCCTACATTTTAATTTGTTTAATATAGGCTTGCACAATAAAGAGCTATCCCTGCATCAACAAGGATAAAGGTTATTCAGCTAATAGTAACACCTTGTCTTATTTCCAGGACTTAATGCGGAATGAAGACGATAAATTTAAAAATTGGTATCAAAAATGTTTGTTTGTTTATGTTGAAAGATATGACTTCTTATTTGTTGTTTTTAGGTCATTGAGATCGTTGATGACTTCAGTGTGTATACATTGTTGCTATTGTTTAAGTGTATCTACATTGTCGCTGTTGTTATTAGATCTTATCATTGTTATTTTAATTTGCGGAAATTCAGAACTTGAAAAAGCTGAACGATGGCTCCTGTGAAATATCGTTTGTAGTCGAATGAAATTTGGAAATGACTTTAAAGAAGAATATATTTAATATATGACGAAGAGATTTTTTATAGTAAGAATAACAGTACTTCCAAATGCTAATTTATATTTTAGGAATGTTCTTTTCGCTAAAATTTAAATTTGAATTACAATGTTCAAATCACAAATGTTCTTTGCAAACACCTACGCTGTCTGATACAAGGATTATAAGCATCCGCTCTATTCTTTGCTCTGAATAGACTTTAAAAGATCCAAGTATAAAAAAAAAAAAAAAAACAACATTTCATCAGCTAACTTGCAAAACTTTTCAAACAAAAAAAATCATTTAGTGAGTGATGTGAAACTGAAAATGTTGCTGAATTTTGTGTGTAAAAGTATTTTTCGTATTTCAGAGTAATTTTGAAAAAAAAAAGGAAAAAAAAAATCTGGAGTAATAATTTTTAGAACAATTCTTACAGTTTTTATTAACTGTGTAAATTTATATAAACTAATATATAAATTATAATTATAGGTAGTCATAACCGAATTTAACTTATGGTATTATATAAAATATAATGCAGCACATCAAGTACAAAATCTCCACACATAAAAGTCAAAGTTTGTATGTATGTTCTCTATACAGTTTTACACCTGTTGACTGATCTGAACCAAATTATGTACAGTTACTCTCTACTATCTGCGGAAAATAGGCTACCTTAGAACTTGGACAGACCATCCCCTCCCAGTGATTTCATCCCCCTTGACACCTTGTGATGTTAATAACTGCTAAACTGCACTACATTCTACATAAGTAAATTCTCTAGGACACAACGGAAAATTTAGGCTACCAGAAAGCCAGTACTTTAAGCTAGTAGAAACTATAAACAGAAACAACTTTATTATTTAATGTCACAGTGACATCACTAACAAATAGCATCCACAACAATCAGAAAGACAATTATTTTTTTTTTCTAATCCCCACCAATTAACCCAACTCTCCCCTTGTAACCAGTCACTACCAACCCTTATCCCAAACAATGATTATGTCACAACCTACAAAGCCAGCAAAAAATACGAACTCCACTCACCGACCACACGGCTATTTACGAACGATATCAAAAACACAAGATTGTAATTAGACATTTGTGACACTAAATAGCATAATTATAGCTATAATGTAATTTTCATTGTAATTTAGTGATATAACTATTTCTTAAATTTTGCAAAAGGCTGCTATTTTTAAGTAACTTAAATAAAAGCAAAACAATGTGAATAACGAAAAAGCTAATTTTAACGAAGAAGCTAATACATCATATTTATCAGCGTTTAGTCACTGTACAAATTCAGCAATATATTTTAAATCTTAACCACTTTCTATCTTAATAAGTGTTTCTATACGAATAATAATGAGAAGATGAAGAATAAAACAAATCTGTTAAATAATTAGTTGAAATCAATAACTTTCTAAAACACCAACGTTGACTTAAAACGACAAATCATTCTCAAAGAAGAATTGAAAATTATCTGCTAGACAGCAACAACAATTGAGGGTGTTATGCATCATTTGACCAGTAGATATTTGTAGATTACTGCTACATCTATGAGAGAAAGGTGTAAACTCTTTATGAAAAAGATAATTAATGATTTAGACAGTGTCAAAAGCAAAGCGGCCCCATAACAAAATTTTATCGGAAGCGACCACTTTTGACCTCCTCCCCAACTTCCGGTCAGGGAGTGGTCCTAGAGGTCTGATTTTTTTGGACGGGGTCACTTACTTTTTGATGCTGAACACAATGGTGAAGATTTCATTCTAATATTTCTAACCGTTTGGCCACTACAGTGTGACATCCAGCAAGCAAGATATTAGAGAGATTTTTTTTTTTAATTTATTGATCATTTTAAAACAGGCTTGTTTGTACTATAAGAAGATTGAAATTACTTTTGTCTTGTTGTTGTATCTAATATAGACCTAGTTTACAGCTGTAAAATGTGATAGACTTCACTTGCAATTCCTCATTGATCATATCTGCAATTTCATACCATTCTGATCATTTTCTGATTTTCGAAGGCGGTAATATTGATTCAGTCTACTCATGAGAGGCCTCTCTCATTGACTTACTAAAAATAATTTTCTATGTGTGAGAGATGGTTGTAATTTCTTGAAAAATTCGTATAACAGATTTGAGATTTACAATACTTAGGAAAGATAAAACATCACTGTCTATATATTTTGCTTATATATCATTAGTATATATCGATATCCCCAATGAAAAACATTGTAACTCAATTTCAGCAATTTTCAGGAACATCAAAGTAATCTTAAATATCTCCCAAAATAAGACAAAATAAGTATGTTCACATATTCATTAAATTTAGCGCGAATTAAAATAGCTTTAAAAAGGAAGAGACTGGCACTGAAAGAAAAAAATTTATGATCTTGAAGTTGCTGAAAAAGAAAAGCTGAGTGTGTGTCGTATTGCTGAACGTTTTAAAGTTGGAAAAACTCAGATAAGTGAACTTTTGAATGACAAAGATGAGATTAGAAAAATGTGGATGGTAAATTCAAACGAAAATTCGAAGAATTTGAAGTTTCGTAAAACTGAAACAAGAAAAATCGACGAAATGGTGATAAAATGGTTCCGCTCTGCTCGTGCAAAGAACATTCCTATAAGCGTTGTTTTGCTTCAAGAAAAAGCCAGAGAAGTCGGTCAAACTTTAGGATTGGACATGTTTAAGGCATCAAATGGATGGCTAGAAAAATTCCGGACACATCACAATATTTCTTTCAAATCTATTTGTCCATAGATCCAATCATGTTACCGATTGGGTTGAAAAACTTAAATCAGTGTGTCAAGGATATGATGATAAAACATATTCAATTCTGACGTGACTGGTCTATTTTATCGCATCCTTCCAGATAAAACCCTTGTTCAAGGGAAAGAAATGTAGCGGCGGCAAAATTTCCAAAGAACGTCTACCATTTTGTTGTGTTGCAACATGCTGGGAGAGTTTGAAATTCCACTTGTCATCAGAAAAGCTAGAAAACCAAGATGTTTTAATAACATTAACGTACGAAAACTTAATGTTTCATGGAATTCTAACAAGAAAGTATGTATGGCGACTGAAATAATGAGTTATTGATTAGTAGACTTGGACAAAAGAATGAAGAAGCAAACAAGAAAAATACTTCTCTTCCTGGAAAATGCTACTTCTCATCCTGACGATTTAAAATTAAAAAATGTAAAGTTAGTCATTTTCCCACCTAACACCACTTCTATGTTACAGCCAACGATCAGGTATTATCCACAGATTTGAAGTAGGATTCTTAAAACTTCTTTTCAGACATGTTCTTTCACAAATTTCCTCCTGTAAATCTAGTGAAGAGCAAACCCAACCTGTATCCATTTTGGATGCACTTTCTTGGATCACATTGTTATATTTCTTGACCCAAACAATTTTAATGTAATGGCAGAGTAATTTCTCAAGTAGCTGGAAAACGACAGTTCATTCTGACACTAAATACTTTATATTACTTTAACAACATACAAAATGAATATAAAGGATATATATTGGACATGTTTACAATCTTAATCAGTTAGGAAATTATACAAAATCAAACTTCAAAACTTCAATGGTTAAAAAAAAATATCACTACTGTTATCTGTTATAATAAATAATATTGAGTTAACGTATCTGTATCTACTATTTACAGACAAACAATAAAGATCATATCGGTCTTACAAGGAAATAAAATATTTGACCCCTGAATTAATTTATCTCACATAAATAAATTGTATAACTACTTTATATTTAAGCCTACGTAAATAATGGCTCAACACTTGTGTGATAAAAAAAACTTCTCGGAACATAATCAAATATTTAACGATACACTTTACAATTAAAATATTTGAAAAGTCTACTAAAAACTATTAATGCTGAAATCAGTTCATAAGTTTACACTTGCAACTTGATCATCATACGGCCCACTTCGGCGTAATGTGTGAATCCAAAAATACATGTAATAGTTCATTGGTTTCTTTAGCTTATTTAGACGACCTTCTCATCGGCAATCTTATGCCCGGGACAAAGATTTTAGTAAAGAAAGTCTGTCTTACCTGGTCACTGAAGAAACTCGCAGAATTCAGCATCTGACGATCGTGGTAGTATGTTCGGAAAACAACGTTCGAAAAGCCATATCTTCCCGACTGATTTAACCCTTTGCATTCGTACGATCATGCCGTTTTAATACTCGAATTCACTGGCCTCTGTAAATGACTATGACATCCGTTCGCTCGTGTTTTCCAAATCCACACATAAAATCGGCGAAACCTCTTATGTCACAAAAACTCCTACCCTAGCCAAAGGCCTTAACGCAACTTTACGTCGATTCGATATCAGCAGTTTGCGTCGTAAGATACTTAATTCAACTAACATAAGATAAATAAATCTTCATTAAACAACAAACAGATCGGGGAGGAAAAAACAAAACAACTAATCAACATTTAGTAAATTTACTACAGTTCTTTCACAGGTTTCCTCCTGTAAATCTAGTGAAGAGCAAACCCAATCTGTATTCATTTTGGATGCACTTTCTTGGATCATGTCAGCTCTTAAAAAGGTGGAACCTGGGAGCGTCCTAAAATGTTTTAAAAAGGCAGGAATTGAAGTACGAGCGAAGTGGTACCTGAGAGTGCAAAAGATGACAACGAAAAAGAGCTTAATCAGCTATTGACAGATTTGGATTCAAATGTCCGTGTTGAAGATTACATTGATATTGACAAGAATTTGTGGATTCAGGAGTGGGGCCTTGAATGTTACAAATTTCATTCCTCAAACCACAACCGAATAATTTGCTCTTTCCGACGATGATGAGAATGACTTCCTTGGGAATGAAGACTATGTCTGTAAAATTAAAGACTTTTCGGAAGCATTGAGATACAGTGAAGAACTAAAAAAGTTTTTATGTGCAAAGGGGACTCTGAGGGCCTTGCAAAGTTAAACGATTTAAATATTCATATTGAGAAACATGTTTTCAATGCAAAAAAGAAATGTCAAACTCTGTTAACTGATTACTGTAGTTAATAAAATTAATTTTCTATATACTGTAATTAATTTTGTCATTATTTTAAGTAAGACAAACGGATTAGCACTCATTTAATAAGGAATATAGTAAATAGTTTGCAATTGTTCGTATTCTCTCATATCGCAATGGTAATTATAGAAATTTAATTAAGTGTACATAATTTTTCACTAAATGACATGCTTTAAGCTAAAAAATCAAATAAAGTTAGTCCTCTCCAATAGCGGACACCTCCCAATAATGGCCGAAACTTCCGGTCCCATGACTGTCCATTATTCGGAGGTAACACTGTATATGATTTTTGATCATTTTTATTCCAACGTTCAGATGAGAACAGACTACTAATTAATGTCTGCTACCACATTTTAAAGAATTAATTAAAAACTTCAATTTCAATTTTTTTTTCATCTGGAACGAAAATGAAGCAGAAGAAAATAAGAATAAAATCACTGATTAGACTTTCTAATGAAATGTTAACATTCTCTATAACCAGAAATCATGATAACTGTAAAGTTATATGTACTATTTTTCGTATCAGTAACTTCCTTGTTTGTTCAACCCTTAGTATCTACTGAATCCTGTGTCCAGAGCAATTCCCTGCATTGTACAGTTGTACTGCAGCAAAGTCTCTCAGTAAAGAATAATTTTAAAAAACACTAATAAAATCCACTCTTATAAGCCAAAACAACGAATTAAGTAAATTTAAATAATGAACGTAATAAATAACTTCTTTTAATAACACTTTAAAACTCCTTACATCACATAGGCGATATTCTGTAAGCCTAATCGGCCTTACTTTTTCAAGCCTTTTTTAAAAGCTTCCTTGGAAGAGAGAACCATTTCTCTCCTTCCCAAACACCAAAATCACAAAAAAATAAAATAAATTAAAAAAAATAAGAATCTCAAAATGTGCTAACAAATAAAAAACGTGAATCAAACTGTAGGATTGATGATTTATAAGAAAAGAAGGAAACTTTAGGATTGGTGATTTATAAGAAAAAAAGAAAGCTTTTTAAATATTTAAGAAGTTAAAAATTGGACATTTATTTAAAAGAAGTTAATGTTTTACAAATTAAAGACAGAGATTTGTTTTAAATTACTCGAAGAATGAACAATGAACATTTATGTGAACATTATTAGTAGTATGATTCACGTTTTTTATTTGTTAGCACGTTTTGAGATTCTTGTTTGTTTTTATTTTATTTTATTTTTTTGTGATGTTGGTGTTTGGGAAGGAGAAATGGTTCTCTCTTCCGAGGAAGTTTTTAAAAAAGGCTTGAAAAAGTAAGGCCGATTAGGCTTACGAAATATCGCCTATGTGATGTAAGGAGTTTTAAAGTGTTATTTTTTTTTAATGTTGAGTTTTCTATTGGTATATTCATATCTACAAATTCACTTCCTTTCATCTTTTGTTACTGAGTGAACAATCCTGAAAGAATATAACTTTTATAAAGAAAACATTACTAATTCATTTTGGAAGTTCTTACCAATCTCATCTTCTTTTCCATTTCGTGAGAATCAACTACTAGTTACATTACGATTGACTATCTTAAGTGGATTATAAAAACTTGTTTAAAATTAATTTAGTGATCATTTTTATAGTTTAACATGATGACCATGGCTCACTTTGCAAAGATAAAAATCAAGAAACACTACGTTAAACTGATAAAACTTCCTTTGTGCTCAGATCATTAAGTATTCTAAAACAAATTGCGCTATTCAGTAAAATAAACCAAATTGCGCTATTTATTCACGAATCTTATCTTATCATCTACCTTATGCTATTTTCTTAAGCATAATTCTTTATGGAAATTATTAAAGTTAAACAATAATTGTTTGGAATTAACTACATTCATTCACGAGTACAATAAAGTCAAAGTAAGAACAAAAATGTATGCATGCCTGTTTTGACCAAACAAGTTATCCAGACAATAGAAAGATTAGCAATATGATGAAAAGTAAAATCAGTATTACAATTGCATCATAATTAAACAGCTGATACTTGATTTACTTTACTTGGCATTTAATTAGAGATGGGAAAGGATTTACCGATTTGCAAACCAAATTGGCTGAACTCCGCTGCTTCTCTGAAATGGATTTCCTGTTGTAAATATCACTGGTCTGAACCTATCAGCAATGTCTACCAATTGCTGCTTTATCGTCCATCTTGGCTGTCTAATGGTCAGATATTACACAGACCACTTTCTCCCTAAATGAGAGCAGTATGGCAACGGAGTATTCTCAGTGCCTCCCCTTTGGGCTCCTTATCTTCTGGCCAAAGAAAATTACTAGAAATTGAGAGATGGCTTATCTCTCGTATCCGGTGATCCCGGTGATCTTGGCTTTCTCTGTTCAACGAATTTATTTGCTCAAGACTTGGAGGCTCTTCATTTCACGTAATTTTATCACGAATATTTATAGCAGTATTCTTATTCGTAAAAGCAGCAAGTATTGACTGAATATCGAACAAAAGAAAGAGTCAAGTATTATTAAGACGATGAAACTACAATTTCTCCCCAAATGTCCCACTTGAGGTTCAGCCTTTCGTAAAATTTTACAAACAAAAAAATTATTGGTTAGGGAACTACAAAGTATCAACAAAACAAAACAATGCTATCATTTAAAGTAGTTTTTCAAAGAAAATTTCCATTTGATCTTTTATTTTTGTTATGTAGAAACATAATTCTAATGATTTTATGCTCATAAATATTACACAAGGCAAATACAGGGATCACTTCAGAATCAAAAATAAGGAAATAGTCAATTACATTTAAAACTCTTTATGCTAAACCTGTTTATCTAGCCTTAAAAGGGTTTTACGTCTCCGCCCTCGAATAAAAATTTAGAATCGTTGCTATTTTAACATTTCGAACAGACTTTAGTGAATTGTGATTGTGACGTCAGTTCTTGATTTCTCGATTTTTCTTAATCCTTTCATTATTTTTTATCATATACTGATATAAATTTTCTGATATTGAGAATTACTGAAAGATATAAAACTTGACATTGTTTCTGTAATTGTAAGTTTCAATTTAAATTGGCACAATAATATTTCGAATTTTGAATGGTAGAGATTGGAAACACTGTGTGTCTAAATATTTTTTTAACAATTTAAATTCAATTATATTTTCCATTTCTTTCAAATTGCAAATTAAGGTAAATTGAAAGAACATACACTAAAGAGCTTTCGAAAATGCTGGAAAAGAAAAATATTTTTATAGTTTACTTTATTACTTTTTACAATGTTTTCTTCGAGTTAGGAAAAGAAAACATTATGAAATGAAATTAAAAAGGATTATGCTAAATATTTCAAAGCCTACATTGTCTTTAAAATTAAGCTTGGTCAATGAAATTAAAGATAACAAAATTGAGCACAAAATCGTGCTCAGAAATGTAGAAATGTCAGAATTCCTTTCCTTAGACAGGAAATGACCATGTTATGTGACGTGAAGTCTTTACAATACTATGATGCATCGTAGATACCACATTATGTTTGAAAAATAAAGCCACATGATGTTAATGTGATCTGTCAGCATGAAACCATGCTCATTAAACTGCTGTTTGTAAAAGCCTGAGACAACATTAAATCTATTTGCGAAATCCCAAAGATATCCAAAAAGATTTCAAGACAAGTGTTTAGTAGATGTCTGCGTTTCTAAGTGTCTTTACTCACAAATTAGCATAAATCTTATTACCTCCACAAACAGAAAACTACGAACCTCCAATTCTTATTCTACCAATTTTTGTTTTTCCAATCATTGACTATTTGATTTAATGCTCAATAATGTAATGCATTTTTATGCTATTTTAATAACAAATTCCGTAAACACTCGTGAAAAATAATTTAGTGTTCAGACATTAATCTTTTACTTATTGTTTGTCAATTTATTATCTTCTACAAGAGCTTCAACTTAATTTTTAACTTCTTCATTCTCAAGAACGTCCTAAAATGAAATAATTAAAGTTATCTTATTTTGAAATAGTACTAGGATCAATTGAATTTTTTAATCTGCGGTCAATGTGTTTACATTGGCCAAAAATTACGAATTTTTATTAGTAGCTATTTTATTTTAAAAATAAAATATTTTATTTTAAAGGATCGTAATTTTTTGTAGCTTTAAACTACAGGAGATCAAGTTTATAAAAGCCATTACAATTATTATAAATTTAATCCAAATTAACTATACATGTATTATCTTACATTGTATTCTTGCCTTTTGTAAATTAATAAAAAATGAATTCTAATCAGGAAAGGATGGCTAAATGACAGGAAAAATCCTTCATTTCATCGAATCACACTAAATTCTCCATTTTAAATTAAAAAATATTCTTATAAGAATTATCTGTTAGTAAGCGTTCAAGTTATTAAGTTGTAGGAAATGAACTCAACGTACCCCTAAATTCGAGTAATTTTCAAAACAAATCTTTAAAAAAATGAGAAATTTAACCCTCGCATAAAAATGCTATCGAAATTACTGTTAATTAAACAAGATTGCTTTGAAAGGCGACTGGGAAAATGCTTACCTTTCGAAGGATTTCAACTCAAGAGAGATGAAATATGACGTCTGGAGCGAATAGAATGGGAAAAAGAACAGATAGCAGAAAAGGATTCAGGTTTATTTCGATATAGTTTTCCACTTAATAACTACATTCAAAGTCATAAAAAAGAGACGCAAAACAAGAGGAAAGCGTTTTGCGAGGGAAAAACAAATTGCTCAGTGGAACAAAGAGTCGTTGCTTTTCTAAAAAGCAATTTGAATCCAAGATTCACAGGATCCTCTTCTCACCTATCAGAAGCTGTAGTTATTTTCTTGCTATCATAAGATTTGCTCGTTCATTTACTTAATAAAATAGAGGTATATGTTTGTATTTCCAAATACAAAGGAAATGAGGAAAAAATCGTATTCATAATACAAAGAGCAGTTAATAGCTACATGAAAAATAAAATACGATATATCCGTTAATACGGATATTTAAAATTTATTTCAGTCCTTTTTGTTTTTAATGTAGTAAAATTAAAATTAAATGTGATTTAAATTATTTTTTTTTTCAAATTTACCTGAATATTGGTTTCATTCCATTAACGATGTAGAATCCTATTATATTAATGTTCTAAATATTATATTTTAACTAACAGTTCTTTAGTAATATTTCATAAATACTTTTTTATTTTAATTTTAAAATTATGATCATTTCTGTATTCATCAAAAACTTTAGTATTTTCTTTAACTTTTCTTTAAAGTAAAGATGTAATTATACACTCAATACACACACAAATATCTAATAGACTAAGATTTAACACTAATAGAAAAAGTTGACTTCAGACAAAAAATGGATAATTCCGCTAATTAACAAAGAAAATTGAAAGATTGAATCCTCCAATCGGCATAACAATTTGTGTGAATTTCTAAAAAGGAAATTATTTCAAACCAAAGATAAATTAATATTCTAGATTAGTGCAATTGGAAGAATAATTAATAGAATCTCTAAATTATTATCATGGATCGAGGTCGTGTGTTTACAGCGGACTTGGACAGTTATATTTGGAAAAGACATTGTGAAATTTTACCGGGTTAATAACTTGCTGGCGAAACCGGTCGGGCTGTATTTATACTGTACAAACGTTTTATCATGTGCTCTGGTGCTAATGTGAATATTTCAATAAAATCCCTCTTTGTTGGCTAGACAAAAAGGTATGTTGCTAGTATATACTTAAATAACCTGTACCAACTTCATTTCAATTTCTAAGCATAATATACAGTGTTACCTCTGAATAGCGGACAGTCACGGGACCGGAAGTTTCGTCCGTTATTGGGAGGTGTCCGCTATTGGGGAGGACTATCTTTTTTTCATTTTTTAGCTTACAGCATGTCATTTAATGAAAAATTCCTTACAATCTTAATTAAATTTCTATAATTATCATTGCGCTAGGAGAGAATATGATAATTGCAAACTATTTACTATATTTTAAATGAGTGTTAATCCGTTTGTCTTACTGTAGAGAATGACAAAATTAATTACAGTATACAGAAAATTAATTTTATTAACTAAAGTAATCAGTTAACAGAGTTTGACATTTCTTTTTTGCATTGAAAACATATTTCTCAGTATGAATAGTTAAATCGTTTAACTTTGCAAGGCCCTCAGAGACCCCTTTGCACAGAAAAAACTTTTTCAGTTCTTCAATGTATCTCAGTGCTTCCGAAAAGTCTTTTAATTTTACAGATATCGTCTTCATTCACAGAGTAATCTTTATCATCGTCGGAAAGAGCAAATTGTTCGGTTGTGTTTTGAGGAATGAAATTTATAACATTCAACTCCTCTTCCTCAATCCACAAACCCTTCTCAATTTCAACGTAAAATTCAACACGGACATCTGAATCGAAATGTGTCAGTAGCTGATTAAGCTCTTTTTTGTTTTCACCTGTTGCATTCTCAGATATCACTTCACTCGTACTTGCAATTCCTGTCTTTTTTAAACATTTCAGGTCACAACCAGATTCCACCTTTTAAGAGTAAGAAACTGCATCCAAAACGGATACAGAATGGGCTAGCTCTTCACTAGATTTACAGGAGGAAATCTGTGAAAGAACATGTCTGAAAAGAAGTTTTAAGAATCCTACTTCAAAGCTGCGGATAATACCTGATCAAGAGGCTGTAACGTAGAAGTGGCGTTAGGTGGGAAAATGACTAACTTTACAATTTTTAATTTTAAATCGTCAGGATGAGAAGTAGCATTGTCCAGGAAGAGAAGTATTTTTCTTGCTTGCTTCTCCATTCTTTTGTCCAAGTTTATTAATCAATCACTCATTAATTCAGTCGTCGTCCACGCTTTCTTGTTAGAATTCCATGAAACATTAAGTTTTCGTACGTTAATGTTTTTAAAAATCTTGGTTTTCTAGCTTTTCCGATGACAAATGGAGTTTTAAACTCTCCCAGCAGGTTGCAACCAACAAAATGGTAAGACGTTCTTTGGAAATTTTGCCGCCACTACATTTCTCTCCCTTGAACACAAGGTTTTGTCTGGAAGGTTGCGATAAAATACACCAGTCTCGTCAGCATTGAATATGTTTTTAATCATTATATCTTTCGCACACTGATTTCAGTTTTTCAACCCAATCTGTAACATGATTTGGGTCTACGGATTTCTCTTCACCACAAATAGATTTGAAAGAATACTGTGAGGTGTCCGGAATTTTTCTAGCCATCCATTTGATGCCTTAAACGTGTCCAATCCTAAAGTTTGACCGACTTCTCAGGCTTTTTCTTGAAGCAAAACAACGCTTATAGAAATGTTCTTTGCACGAGCAGAGCGGAACCATTTCATCACCATTTCACCGATTTTTCTTGCTTCAGTTTTACGAAACTTCAAATTCTTTGAATTTTCGTTTGAATTCACCATCTACATTTTTCTAATCTCATCTTTGTCCTTCAAAAGTTTACTTATCTGAGTTTTTTCAACTTCAAAACGTTCAGCAAGACATCGCACACTCAGCTTTTCTTTTTTCAACAACTTGAAGAACATCAATTTTTTTTTCAATGCTAACTTTTTGACACCATTTTAATTCGCACTTAATTTAATCAACACGTTTATAGGATAGCTTTACGAGGGATTGATATTTACAAAGCAACTGCAGTGACAAAAAGAGCCTCAGATTCGTGAATTGAATCACGGGACACCGATACAATGTATCAATGTATGGGACACCGATATAAATACAACCCCGATGTGTTTGTCGAAATATTAATCGAAAAAAAAATTACAGTTCAAATAACTGTCCGCTATTGAGAGTGTCCGCTATTCGGAGTGGATAACATGGAATGTCCTATTTTAAGGGACTGGGACTCGCAATAATGTCCACTAATTAGAGGTGTCCGCTATTCGGAGTGTCCGTTAAAGGAGGTAACACTGTATAATTCCAACTACATTCCAACTCTCTCTCTCTCTCTCTTTATATATATATATATATATATATAGGAATGTAGTTGGATTCCAAGAATGTTTCAAACTTCTTCAAATGTGCTTATATTACTTGACAATTAAATGTGATTTGCTTAACATGGAAAATTGAACGAAGAAGATAGGAAATTTAAAGGATCTCAGCTTTGAAATGATCAGCAAAGGCGATGTGATATCAAATGTGGTTGGCATCTGAGCTTGTCTTTCCCCAAGTTGAAGGTTGCATTCCAAATACAACGTACTAATAATTGCCGATATCAACAAATACAATAAATAATCACGTTTTGAATATGTTTAGAATTTATGTAAGATTCGTAGCTCAAAGCGAAATATTAATTGTAAAATACATTTATCGTATTCTGAGGTATCTTTAAAAAATATTTTCCCCTTAAGAAAAAATAAAGCTTTACGTGTTTCCACATTGTTTTAACTTGTTATGAGTGTAATATAGTGTTTACCTTACTGCACAATCAACAATCAAACTTCTACATAATATAATATAATATAATATAATATAATATAATATAATATAATAT
>JAFIDM010000001.1:58767533-58810399 GCA_023159025.1 Thereuonema tuberculata | reverse complement strand
AATATAATATAATATAATATAATATAATATAATATAATATAATATAACATAATATAATATAATATAATATAATATATCCACCTTTAGCAGTGGATGTATACAAATTTAATATATTTATTTGAAAAAAATAAGAATGTAATAAATTTCTCCACGATAATATCCAGAATTTATTCTTTTTTTTCTTGATCATAACTTTTCTTCTCACTATTTATAATAAAAAAAAAACTTTCTTCCTATGTATCTCTATGTGCAAATCAAGAACGGTTTTCTGAATGAATATTTAGTTGCTAATAAGAGACTGAAGCCGAACGCGCATTGAACCACGTGTCCGTATCCCGTAAACGGACAAATGACGTCATTCCGTAAGACGTCCGTCGATTCGTGACGTTAAACTCAAGTATTTCTGCGAATACAGAAGTGTGCCGTACTGCCTCAATGGAAGAAACATTCTGATTGGTGACGTTAACTTTGCGTTACATACGGAATACGGGAATCTTCAAGCTTGTTCAATACAATGACGAAATACTTGAGTTTAACGTCACGAATCGACGGACGTCTTACGGAATGACGTCATTTGTCCGTTTACGGGATACGGACACGTGGTTCAATGCGCGTTCGGCTTGAGACCCTTTCTTTATTACGCTTTACATTGACATGGCTGTAATTGTTGCTGACAAGTGAAGTTTGTTACAATGTAATTCTCTAATTAATTGAATATTTCTAAGTAGATACTATTTTTTTTCATTCGGAAACCAAAGAAAATTTCAAGTTAGGGAGGCTAATCATTCAGCTTCAAAGATTTTTGCAGAAGTGAATAATTTCAAGAAAACCCAAGAACCCTAAGGAAATCTTCTTCCTTATAAAGGAAGGGGGCATCCATTAATTATGTGAGGTGTTTTTTAAAAAATTTGGACCCCCTCTCCCCCTTGGTGAGATTTGGTAAGATGTGGTGGGACTCTCCTCCCCCTCACGTGAGATTTCCCCTATAATTTTTAAATAATTAAATTTATTTGATATGTTCATGTATTTTGCTTCATACCACTAAAATACCTAAAGCGTTACTCTGTCTTCTATGAAATACATTTTTTTTCCTGTGAAAGAAGAGGAGAAAAATGAACATTGAAGGTGCACTATAACGAATTTAATTAAATTTAGTAAAAGTAAAAAAATTGGCTGCGACACCACCTTCCCTAATTCTTCATTCACTCTATATGTATTCATGTGCTTCCTCTATTGTATTGATTGGACACATGACGTCCATGTCTTTTGGTGGTATAGGAAGACAGTCATTAGACGTATCTACATCCCCTCGTGCAGCCACTCCAGCCTATCGTCACTTGCGCGGGTCTTGTTTCAAGTCGGGGAATCCCGGGCATAGACAATATTACAAAATGTTATAATCTGTTGTAATATGTATATTCTCTGAATTAAAAAGTTGACGTGAGATTTTCATTGACCCCCCCCCCCTCCTTTAAATGAGATTTGGTGAGATTTTGCCGGACTCCCCTCCCCCCCATTTTGAGATCACGTAATTAATGGACATCCCCTTAATCATTTGCTGATTTGCAGTTAAGCGATACAATATTATAAATCTTAATACTAATAATACATCACTTAGCTGATTAATTTCTTAATATTTTAAGGAATTCAAAATGGCTACGGTTATTCCCAAACAACATGATGGATTTTTATTAGTATCTCTTCAATTAGTTCAATTAATTACTAGCATTCTTCAAGAAACGTTTAACTTTGTCATTATCGACAGATTAATATCTTAAAGTCAATCTTTAATTGCTAGTAAAGATTTCTGTTAATTTCACTTTAAAAAAATTATTTTGCTTCTACAATAATTTTTTATAATTTTTATTAAATTTTCCTTTGATATTTTATGAACTTCTGAAATTACTTTTTAAGATTTCCTTTGTGTATGTTACAAAAGTTCGTGTTAATTTCTGTAATGAAATACGCTAGGATGTTTTTAGGAATTTATGAGTTACGATACTTGTAAAATGCAATTCTTTTGCGTGGTTCTTAAATGTAAATAAAAGCCTATTTTAATGAAGCAGCAAATGCGTATTTCCAATGCACAGATGGAGATTCAGCCGAGAGCATTGCTATGCCAATTCCTATCAGCATGAGGTTCATCGGAACCCACGCCTTTGCTTCTAACTTAATTACCGAAATACACTTGTCAGGTAATTAACTTTGGATGCAAAGGTGCAGGAAGTGAAATGATGTGAAGAGGGCGGAGAACAACATATCGAGATCTACTACCACGAATAAATTGTAGATACCTTTTTTTTTTAATCGTCTTTTCTTTTAAACTCCACGGGGAGAATTTAGAGATTATTCTTGTTATGATTTTATTATTAATGGATTTGACGAGCAATCAGCCAACATGAATTTGGTTTGAATAACGATAAGTGTTCAAGGTGATTACCTTGAAGAAATCACTCGCAATGATTTGTATAAGTTCTGAGGAGATCTTAAATGAAGAAACGATGTACATTTAAGAGAAAACTTCTATTTTAAATGGAAGTTTCACTTGAAATAAATCTATTGTTTAAAATAGTCATAAGATTTTTATTATTATTTACGAACTCTTTACGAACTTTAAAAAGTCAACAGAATTATTTAGTAAAATATATTTCATAACTGAGTTATATTTGAATGAACTATTTAATATTATCAGTAATTTTTTCAGCATGAGAATTATTTACACCTACGAACGGGAGAAAAAGGTTTACATGGATATAAGATAACATATGAAGAACTATAAATTTTAAAACATCTTACATTTGTTTTAATTCTTCTTACTGATAACAGTTGTTAAAATTCTTTATATATTAATCCTTGTTCTTGTTTTTTATTTCTTTACTTTAGTCATTGAGGGGTCACTGTCGCCATCATGTGTTATCAATACCTCCCCTCGTACGCCTTTTGAGTCTTGCACTGAGCTGATTAGCTCTGGCTGAGGAGAGCCCAATAAGCTCGAAACGGCCGAACCAGAGTATCAGCTCGACTCAAAAGGCATTCTTATTTGTATTAATCCTTCTACTCATATTTATCCAAACACGTTCAATTTCAGTCGCTGCAATTTTTATATAAAATCCTAAACTTTTAAAATCAATTATCATTTTAATATCAATTAATGTTTAATGTAGCTTAACGTCACTTAACAGATAATGTAACTTATAATAGCTGAGCAATAAAAATTATTTTATAAGATTTTGACTCTAAAAAGTACTATTTATCAATAAAAATAATAAAAAGGATATCACTTATCAATTTGCATATGAATAGACTGAATTGAGTGACTCTTAACAATAGAGATTTTTACAATAACATCATAGGAATGTTTGACGCAGATGAAGCAGAATGTACCTATAACAAGTACATGAAATTACTAAGTAAAAGAAACTCCTTCGAAAAAGAAGGACTATGAATAGGGAAGTTGGAGATAAGAAAGTTGATCGATGAAATCGCAAAGATCGTAGATTGCGCCTTTTTGTTTCGTGCTACTGGATCTCTTCAGAGATTCTAAAAAGGAGTCTTCAGGCTTGTTCTTGAAATGCCAACGACGTAAAATTGTGGAGAATTATTTTAGAGATGCCCTTCCAATTAAAGTCTGATTGAATAAATTTATAAAAAATACAAATGATTCTGATGTGCTGTTTATGCTTCAATCTTCAATGCTTTCTTTGTGATTATACTTTGTGATCTATACCATCGCATTATCTTCAGTCTACTATTTCTTCTCTTCCCTAAAAGTTACTACGGGATCTGGTTGCATGATAAGTAGCAGCAAAACAGTTTATTACGTTATTCTAAAATACAACTGTAATAAAAGTTAGAGTATCCCACTTCATGACCTTACATGACCTATAATATATTTTACATATGTTTTCTTCAACTGAAAACTAAGTTTATGCTTTACTTTTAGAATCGATACCATCTTTTCTTTGTGAAAAGAAATCAAATGCAAGCCTAATTTCAGACATCAAAGAATCGTTACAAGCAAAGAAGATGATATAAAACCAAACAGGGACGAAGCCTCTGATAATGTTATCTGAATAAATTTTGATTTAATTTGCAAATGTTTTAAATTCAGAAAGAAAAAGGCATTCAGTTAAAATACTTTTTCTAAGCAAAATTGACCTCAAAAGATTTGAGCCGTTTATTTTGAAAGTTACCTAAGTCCATTTTAAAAATTTTTTTGTTAACTTTAAAATAAGATCATATTTTCGATTGAGTATATTATATTGCAATCGCAAAATGTGGTCTATGACTGCTAATGTTAATTTGCGCACGTTACTATAGTTAACCAAAAAAAAATTCAAAAATGGACTTAGGTCACTTTCAAAATAAACGGCTCATTTACGAACCATCAATAAAATAAAATCCTCTGTTTGTTAATGGGGATTTCTTTTCCAGTCTGGTTCATCAAAATTTAATTGGTTGTTGTTTTTTTTTTTTTAATATTCCTTGACTGAAAATGAACTGCTAACAAACAACTGCTTCAAAAGGTATATAGTCTAAATTAAAATAGCTTGATATTTGATTAAGAAATTCAAAATACTCGTAATTCAAATAAACATAACAATTAAAAATATTAAAAATGATTACAAACTAAAAACTTTCATTGCAGAGCATCTTTCTTACCAGATTACTGGTGCAATATTTGATTGCCAAGATGAGAAGAATGCGTAGCACGGCCATTGTTGTTATTGCACCATAAAAGTCAATTAACCAATCAAGTTATCAACTTAATTATTATTATTGTAATTAGTGTGTGTATTAATGTAGGTTCAATGCCTTAGTTACAGTTCGATATGGAAGTACTATACAAGGCAAAAGCAGATCTGCAAACTTTTTCCAGCAATGATACATTGTCGTTAATTATTTAGACATCGAAAACAAGTTATTGAATCGTTGGTGCTGTTCCTAAAATGTTATCGATTTCTTGATAAATATAAAAAATACATTACTTCCACATTTGTGAAGTAGATGCTTAACACTGAGAAGCCAAATGCTGAATTCTACAAATAAATACAAATACCGTCTGGTGTATTATTATGTATTATTATTAGGTATTATTAAAATTAGTTTCATAATTATCTACAAGTGCGTCGGCTTTAATTTTGTTACACAAACATACCGTCTGGTGCTAAAGTGATATGTTAATGTTTGAAAGACTTTGAAAATGTAGAATTATTATTGAGAACATCAGAGCAAATGTGCCTGAACATTCGACGATAACTGAGCTGGTGAATTTTAAGTTCAAACAAATTGATGTAGTTTAATCATAAAATAGTGATTAAAATTTAGATTGCAGTTAAAAGTGAAATCGAAAATCTCAAAAGAAGTAAATTGAAATATGGATGCTTTTAAAGCAGTTTGGAGAGAATTTTATTCAGATTGTATGATTAAGCCATTTTTCCGTGGAATCAAGGTTTTTCAGGAAGGGAATTTGACAAGATTGCTGTGAGACTACTGGATAAAAGGAAAAAATAAAGTTTATGAGACATGCATATTTTAGTTTTCCTACAGCAAAGATCGGATACAAATTATTGCGTTTAATTAGAGATATCAACAGGGTTGCTAAGGAACACCTACCTGTCCAGATACCTGCTATTTGGGATGTGCTATCTTCATCATTATCTTTTGATATCGACGGCTGTAATCGAAGCTGTGATACGCCACCTGGTGGGACAGGGGTCATTGTTTGCAGCGACGCTCTGCGGGCGTGAGATTAACGTCAATAATTTTGAATGGAATGAACAACAGCCAAACATGAGGTTTCATCTCCTTTTAGAAACGAAACTACAGAATGTAGCTAAATAGTGAAGATAAATTAAGTCTCTGAAGCGATTTAAGTTGATATGGTAATAAACACCTCAAAATAACATGTTTTCGCAATATTTTAAAAAAGGACTAAATAAAGTCCTTTCGACCAAATAAGGTCGAAAGTCAGGAATTCAGATCTGGGCTGAAAACCAAGAAAGGATCTTAATATTTTTTTAACCCGTTTTGATTTATCAACCAAAATCTGGCAAATATCTTCATTGATGCCTTCTTAATCTTACGCGTTTTTCTAAATACCTTTTGTAGCCTTGCATATGACTGCAAATGTAATAAAGGAAGCCCTTCAACGTAGTGTTTTAGTAACAATAAGAAACACGCAAATTACTTGGCGCTGATAATTATATATAAAATATTCGATATTTCGCAAGTCTTTCAATTGTTATTAAAACAATATTAAAGCAAATTCTGAAAATCAATTTCAAAATTGATTCAGAATACTGACAAATGATAGTGTATTAAAATTTAATAATTTTGGAGGTCTATTTAGAGAAAAATGTAGTTTTTACAATAGAAATAAATATAAAAGCGATGCTAAGGTTAATGATTTCGGAAATTGTGAATTCTATATCAACTATTCGAGTAGTTTTCTTTGACGATCTGAATGGCATAAATAAAATTCAAAAATCTATTTCAAACTGTCAAGTATATTATAACAAACCCATTACAATAATGTTTCTTTTGTTAATTCAAAGGTTTCAGTCTACTGATGTCGAAGCCATTTATCGTTTTTTTTTCTTTTGATTTAATCCGAGGGAAAAACATTTACATGATTCATTTTCTTTATTAGTGTTGTTTTAAATATTTCAGTTTTTCAGCCAAATTGGATTTGGTGCATTTAGTTACATTTTTCTCGCTTATTCACATAACTTTCGATATCTTGTATATTTTGCAAATAAATCCCTTACGAGGAAACAATTCTAGAAAGTTATCTATATTTTTCTAGTGAAAGAACATGAAAAGAGAAAAAATATTCAAGCCATGTCCTGATCACTGCTTCGCTTGGACAACAAAATAAAACTTAATACAGTATGACGATATTCATTTTATCGAAGATAATATAATGATTTCATGGAAACCTCTAGGCTTAGTCAGATGAATTAAAGAAATATCAAGAATCATTAATTTTTCTTTTTTTTAATTCAGTAAATAAAACAGACAAAAATACTTGAAATATCTAAGTTTTGAATTGTCCTTACGAGAACATAGCATTAATCTCCATTGCCTGAGTGCGTTTAATTTATCCTTGACTTTATTTTATCCTTGAACAATCTGGATATAGAATTAATAAAGATCTTTTGTTCAAATCCTTTTTCTTGATAGAGAAAAGGTTTCTTTCAGTTAATTGTAAGTCATTCATCGAGTTTACTTCACAATTTCTTAAGAACAAAAGCATCATTTATTGAAAAATATTCTTGATCAAATGGTAACAATGAAACCATCAGCAAAGCCTCACCTTAATATGCACAGAAAACAAAGCAAAGATAAAAGTTTTAAAATTAGCTCTCAATTTAAAATAAAAATGAAACAAAATGTTATAATGTGAAATGATTTATTCTAATTAATTATGTGTGAGAAGGAAATTTTTCTCAAGTCAAAGTTTCAAAGTGAGAACAAATTAATGAAATAAATATGGACATAAATGAAAATCACTAAAAAAACAAGCAAAAAAAATTTAGTATTTATCAAATTCAGTTGCTCTGTGATCGTCGAAGTTTTAAAAGAATTCACTAATTTTGCCTTATAACAACAACTTTGAAGGTATGGTATGTTTGTTTGTTTGTTTATCGTGGGTTTTTTTTTTTTTTTTTTTAAATATATTTCTCACGTATGATTCAGTAACGATCCTAGAACTCAAGCAATTCCTTGCATAGAATATTTGTACAATAGACAAATAACTAACAAAATATCCATATTTGAACCATGGAACATATCTAACTAAATGTTAGGCTTAAGATAACAGAATAGTTAAAAAAAAATTAAGTTTCATGTTTTTATTTGAGGTTCAGGTCATATTAAGAAATACAAAATCAAGTGGGAAAAAAAAAGGATATTCTAAACATGGTTGCTATTTATCTTGTAGCATTAAAAATAAGCTATGATAAAAGTAGACTCCTAAATAAAAATAAGAAAAATAAAAATATTAAATTTCAGATGCGTTTATTTATTTATCCATTTTTCAATATTTTTTTCTCTATCCAAGAATAAAACATAGATAATCAAGTGTCCATTGAAAAGAAAAAGAGCTAAATGCCAAGTGTAAATTTTCATGAAAAAGGTTGAACGGAAGAGAATAAAAACCACAGGGAAAAAAAAAAATCGTCTATTGCCAAATTGTTTCTGAATGAACTCGAGAGTGATCTAAGCGATGAGTGGGAGGTTAATTATTAGTTACATTTCCTCTTCTTAAGTGCACCATTTGTTCAACGAGCTTGATTAGGGGTGAACCATACGATAGGGGGCGGTGGGAGGTAAAAGAAGAAAGGTGAACGAGCCAAAAAATCTCTGCCAATAAGGTGATTACCGGTATTTTCTGCTCATTATCTAAAGAAAGAAAGAAAAAAAGAAACGGTTCCATTGGATGCCTTAGCACGATTTTAAGGAAAAAGATTTCTTTTTTTTTAATTAAAATTTTCAAAATAACTAGAAAGAAGATGTAATACCATAGCAAAATAAAACGGATTCCGTAATGCGAGAATCTAGTTCTCATCTTACACTCGTGTAATATCACACTAAGAATTTATTTACATGAAGATAAAAAAAATAACAATAACTAGCACTTAATGCTTACTAAATCCATTTAAACAGAGTATCTGGGATTAAACTTCGGTCTTACATTTCGCAGCGTTCGACTGTTGGGATCAGAAGACTCTTATCTCTATGTGCTGCCCATCCTTCTATTCCTATATAGGAAAAAATAAGTTCACTTATTAAGTAGGATTCATTTGTTGTCTACACTCGATTCGTTTGAAGTGAAAATGATATCGTGCTATTTGATTACCTGATGAAATATTGAAACAGTTTCTAATATTTCTATTCTGATAAGTTATAGTCTATTAAAAACAATCGTAAGAATTAGTCAGTCAGTCAAAAGTTATTTGGAAGTTTTATAAAGAGTTTCATCTACGAAAATAAACGACATATCAATTAGCTTTTATATATTACTAGTACCTCTGATTTAGTGGGGAAAAAATCTTGAAGTAGCCTATAAACTTTGTTTTTTATGAATTCATACTATACTAGTCGGCTCAGGTTTGACAGATAAGTCAAAAAAACAATATGAAGAGAGTTGTAGTTTCCATGGCCTAATGGATAAGATGTCTGACTTTGGATCAGAAGGTTGCAGGTTCGATTCCTGTCGCGGATGTTTCATTGTAAATACTCTTTCTATTTTTCATTCTCACAGAAAACTGCGCCGGACAGACAGACAGAGAGAAATAAAAGATTTTAGTAATATAGATTGTTACTTTTCAGTCAAAGTCAGTTCAGGTTTGACAGATAAGTCAAAAAAACAATATGAAGAGAGTTGTAGTTCCCATGGCCTAATGGATAAGATGTCTGACCTTGGATCAGAAGGTTGCAGGTTCGATTCCTGTCGCGGATGTTTCATTGTAAATATTCTTTCTATTTTTCATTCTCACAGAAAACTGCGCCAGACAGACAGACACACAGACAGAGAAATAAAAGATTTTAGTAATATAGATTACTACAAATAAAACTCACACTTACTTTTCATTTTGTTGCGAATTTCGAGGACTACATTATTACATTTTGCAGTCCCTCCAAATATCTAATGAAAAATTCAGTACAGAAAAACTGAATTCAAAACTTTGAAGCTACAATGGTATAATATGAGTTCATTTTTATTATTATTATTGTTATTATTATAAAGGATTAAAGTCACAAACTTACTGTTTTTTTAAATCTTTCTAAGTGCTTATTATTTATCATAATAATTTATTTTTAATCCAGCCTTCTCTAGAACATTACATCTCTTATTATAGCTGTTCAATTACATCTGATATATTATCTTTTTTCTTATCTAAAAAGAATATGTATAAATTCAACAATCGTACTGAAGGGAAAAAAATGATTTAGTTTTTTTCATGTTTTGTGTATCTGTGGATCTGGTATCTCAGATCTTAGAGCACTGGACTAGAGCTGCAGGAGTCGAGTTCAATTCCTGACAGAGATCCTGGATTCTTTTTAAGTGTTTCTCCTTTCGACGGGCTCTAGGTTTTAACCAATTCTCAGTAAAATTTCTGTTTTTTTTTTCAATAATTTCCTAAGAATTTCAGATATGATGAAAACTACTCTACACTAGTTCAATATCAATTTAGTCATTTCACAACATTCTTATGATCTGCGCATTTCAGTTTTATACAAAGAAACACTGGTGTTAATATCATCAAATAAATAGAAGTGAAAGATATACAATTGTGTTCAATATTTTGAAGAAAGTTGAATTCCCGTTATCAACTAAAAAAAGACATAGCAATTACCATAGACATTTATCATTCACAAATCTTCGCGATTTCAGTTAAAACCGTGAACTTTATTTAAAATCATTTTATCATTAAATTAGATACTAAAAATAGACCTGAACTAAATGCTTTTTTTTAGCACGAATTAACTAATTCTATATTCTAAATTTCTTTGGTTTTTAATTTCTAAATCTTTATTTTAAATGTCTACCTTTAAAGATTAATATTTTAAATAAGTCAATTTTTTTTAATGTTTACTCTGCTCGTTTGCTATGAAAGGTGAGACTAAATTTCATCTGAAAATCTGCATTAAAAAAAGATTTTAGGAAGAGGAAATGAAGAAAAGTTGTTGTCTATTACCGTTAGAACTCGAAAAGACAGCGACCAAATTTAATACATCATTTCCTATATTAAAAAAAGAAAAAGTACGGAAGCAAATTTGAATTTAATTCTATAAAAAAAAAAACCTACTTTCTATTTACGGGTTTTTTTATTTCCCATGTTGATAGATTTCATGGAATATTACTATATATTGTTGATGTGTTTGCAGACAAATGCCATCTTACGATTTATTCTGTAGAAAAATTCATTGTTTGTCGAAAGAAAAACATTCTTTCTAAGGTCCTTTCTACATTAATATTTTTGTCAGTCACGTGTGCAAATTCAGTGGTAAAATTAGCATAGAGAGACTTTCAAATAAAAAATATTAATATTCCCTTTATTGTAAATGTGCATGCCAAGATTAAGATCCATCGAGTGCCACAGTTATCAAGGAGGGGGAGGTGCATTAAGAAAACGCCTTACATATAAAACCTGACTAACTGATTTATATGAACTTAACTTTCCTCATATACAAACTAAGATAAAAATAAACTTATATAATAAATAAAAATTATTAATAAAAAATATTTAAAAAATTTGTATCAGAGTATGAAGCCAAACATTCAGATTTCATTTCTTAACTAAATATGTATCGATATATTGCAATACCTTTCATTAAAAAATTGATATTTAAATATGATGTTAAATAATTGCTGTAATTTTTTTAAGGCCATGAAAAATTTATACTCTCTTAATAATAAATCTACATTCTATAAAATAATCAGTCCATTTTTTTTTTTTTTTTTATGAAGTTTCTATTATTCCAGATAATTTTGATCGGATTTACCTCGATAATCTTATTGGAAAACGAAGCAGCATTCTATTTTAAAGAAGACATACAATATACATTAGTTGTACTATTTATATATTTTAGATTAAATTACAGTAATATTTTAGATGAGATTAGAATGGGGTGAATGTGGGCGGCAGGAAGTCAAGCACCGCGACCAGTAGATCTATTGTGCTAAACCCACGGAAATGGACAGATGGAGAGAAAGACTGAGAAAGTATGGTGGGGGGCCTCGCAGGGGAAACGGGAGAACCCCGAGAAAAACTGCCCAGCGCGGATCATCCACCATCACGAAACCCACAGGAGAACCGAACCCGGGACTCAGAGGTTAGAGGCCAGTGTCTTAGCGACAACGCCAACCGCGCGGCCCTACAGTAGTATTAATATTATATATAATAATATATGTTATATTTGATATTAATATTATACTATTACTGTAATAATGAATACCAATAATGTCAGTTGTCTTACTAATAATAAAAAAAAGCAATAAATTGCTTTTTAAGGAGCAGCTGTTAATTTTTAATTTACTGCTAATTCATATTTTTTTTAACAAGAAGTAATTTTTCTTTAAAAAAAAAATCAGAGGTTCGTAAGTTTTCTCGAATTTATAGACTTTTGGCTAGTTTTCACAGATTTTTTTTTAAATGAAAGTATTTTTTTTTTGGCTGAAAATGGTTCTTGTTCTGTAGGAATCTCGAATCTATTTTGATAAATTTCAGTAACTGATGCATCTTAACCTGAATGTTTCCATTTTCTGTTTCTAATTTAATTAAAATTAATTAAACTGTTCCGTAGTTATTCTTCTTGCTAATGAATCCTCTTTCATTCGTCGAGTTGCTATTTATATTGAGGCATTGCTGCCACTCCATTTCCCCTAGGGGTTTCCGAATCAGAAGATGCTGAGCACTGCTTCCACAGCCAGGTGGAGATGTTGTCACATGATAAATTGACTCTACGGGAGATCGCCATATTGTCTCCTATCATCAGCTAATCGAAAATGTGCTGACTGGCCTTTATTTCGTTAGTCTAATTAAGGGGTTGGCCAACTGCTTCAATACCGAGGGGTGGGTGGTAGGTCTGTAGGTGGACTATCTCAAAACACGAATAGAGGGACACATAGTAACACCTAGTCGAGAAAACATGAATGAGAGAAAGAGAAGATGTAATCAACAACTAATTGCAAGTGTTTGCGACTCGAAAGACAGGTTTTATTTTCATCTCAGTAATTAATAGACTTGGCTCTAAAGTCTGAACGGTTTTAATATTCCAAAAAGTGTTTGTAATCATATGATTAATACAGTTACAGAAGTTGGCAGAAAACGGCAGAATTAAATTACTGTTTAATTCTGTTTTAAATGTAAAATGATTACTTTTTAGCTATCTAAATATAAATTCTCGAAATTCCTAAACAATTTTATCGATATTACTGCAACATTCCATTGCAAATTTTAACATTTTACTTTAATACAAGTTTTGGGGAAGATTTTAATAAATGCTAATAGAATGTTATGGCATCGTTTCAATAGCATTAAAATATTACATAATAATTTATGCCTTACTGACGAATATTCTAATGAGAAATAAAATATAATAATAAACCTACTTAATTATATATTGGAAACAATTTTAAGAATTACATATTGGATAAGAAGTAAGAATTTACTGAAATAAAATATTAAGAAATAAATAAAAAGCAAAAATAAATAATCTTCTATACGAGTCAAACGATAACAAGTATTCAAGATCAAGATGTTTCAAATTCAATAAAAATCAATAAGTTTTATTAAAAAAACAGTAATTCCTCAGACACAGAAATTAAATGTCAAAAATTTTCTATAAATAAACGAGTGGATAATCAATGTTGTTGAAAAAATAAAAAAAACTACTTTCAAATTTCTTATTAAGTGTATAATTAATTAAACATGTTTGGTAATTTTATTTGCAATAATACTATCAGCATAGTTAGTTGAAAGAGAATAATATTTATTTCAAAACCAAGGCTCTCAATTAAAGATTTCTTAATTTTTTTTTAATTCAATGGATAACACCATCATATAAACTTGCCTGAAGATATTATCTTTTTAAAATTCAACTTCAACTCAGTGATTTCTCATTTTGTTAAGATTGATTAGGCTTCCCATTTTAATTAGTCTAATCATGCTTAAAAGATTAAAGCACATATTTTTGTATTTTTAATTCTAAGGAATTCTTTTGAATCTGATGAAAAACATCAATATAACTTCAACTTAAAGATTAGTGTGAAATGCTTATTATTCAGAACTGAAGTAGGTCGTATTAATTATCATAATAATACTAGTAGCAATATAAAAATAAATGAGGGAATTATCCGACTCAAGGTAATGTTGTGCAATACAGGGTGATTCTAAATTCACAGGACAAACTTTAAGGGGTGGTAGGGCACACTAAAACAAACATTTTATGTCGAACAATGTATGTCCGCAACTGTCGTGTTTACATTTTACGACAGGTTGTGGAACGTCCCCGACACAAGCACCAGAGCTATTGCACATAGCGTTGATGTGAGTCAAACTACCGTATGGAGGATTTGTAGCAGAAGCAATTATACCCATTCCATTTACAGAGAATTCACGCATTGAAAGCTGAGGATTATCCGTGACACGTAGACTTCTGCCGCTCGTTTATGCAGCAGAGTGCAATGCAGCCGGATTTTCCAGTGCATGTGCTCTTCACAGATAAGCATTGTTTACATGTGAGGGAGTGTTTAATGTGTACAATGCTCATGTGTGGGCAAACGCAAATCCACACGCTACACGGCCACATGCTTAGCAGCAACGATTCTCTGTCAAGTCGATGACCAAACGTCAACGACCAAACAACGCCCTCTACCACGTCAACGCGACAATTGGAGACATACATTGTTTGACAAAAAATGTTTCTTTTAGTGTGCCCTATCATCCCTTAAAGTTTGTCCTATGAATTAAAAATCACCCTGTATTTCGGCTCCCAGTGAGAAGCCTTCTTAGGAGAAATTTATTACATCAATAAATTCTGTCCATCCCAAGGAGTGGACGAAGCTTGAGATTCCCCACATCCGAGATACAAAAGTAGAAGACACTGAGACACGCCTCCCCCATTTCTCCCATTAGGCCATTCTTCCAGTTTTATAACTCGGATGTGAAGGGTCGCAGAAGTGTCATCCAACTCCCGTAACATTGAGCTAGTCAACAATAGTACAGACCAATTACTTTAGTTTTGAATTTCTCTTGAAGAATGTTCAAAGTATCGAACCGAAATATTGAACAACATTACGAGTAGAGAAATTCCTCGTTGAAACTTATGTTTTTATATGTAAAATGTTTTTGTTTTTTTTAATCGACTCAACTTAAGCTAAATAATAATGTTTGATTCAAATAAAAGCACAAATAATAAAAATTAAAAAAACAAACAAACCCATATACGTGTTATGATTAAAAAAATTAAAATAGAAGCCCCTATGAAGGAAGTGTCCAATTTGAAATAAACTTCACAAGTGTCATTTGGGTGAAGAGAATTGTAAGTAATTCAAATTTCACAGTGAAAAAACAAATTTTTATTGAACATTAACAATATCGTTGTTACATTATTAGTACATCCCTCTCATGTTAGTATATGGTGTGGCATCGAGTGAAACAAAGTCCTGATGTTGTCTTTGGCAAATCACGCCAAGCTTGTTGCAACTGCTGCTCTAGATGCCGGACGTTCAATGATGGATGTAGTTAAGCCTTATCGTATCTCCATGTCCGATGGAGACGTAATCTTGGGACCTGACTGACCAAGGAAGGGTTTGAAATGATTGGAGATGTACAGAGTGAGAACGTTTATTATCCTGTTGGAAAACTGCTCCTGGCAGGAGTGACAAGAAATGCGAACAACGAGTTTCAGGATCTTCTTATCGTATCGCTGTGCATTTCAAGTTCCTCGAATCAATATGAGAGGGGATTAGATCTGCTGTCATAAAAAAATGTCTCCCACACCATAACACTAGCTGTAAAAGCTCTGTGCCTCTCGACAATATTGCCAAGATTAGGGCTCCTGTACAGCTTCTGTACAGCTCCATAAGCGGGTGCGATGATTATCTGCCGCAATTACTAAACAGAGACTATTTGGAAGTACAGTAGGCTGTCTCGCGGACACTTTAGACGGAGTCTTTGGTATTAGGTTTTTAAATGCAGGCTTAGTAAGGGAAGACGGAAATGAAGCCGTGCCTCTGCAATTAGTCTTGCAATGGTTGCTGTATACAGGATGCCATATCTCAAATCACAAGAAACAAGATTCTCAAGACAATGCAAATGCATTTTGAGATACTTTTATAAAGGGTTTACATTCAGAAGTCAACTATCCAACTATCCCATCGAATTCATTAAAAGAAATTATAACACAGCAAAATATCACATGAGTAACCCCAATAGCATCAATAATGAACAAAAAAAGCCGCAATTATGCTATCATTCCTTTTATACGTGGGATTAATAATACCTTAAAAAAGTGCTTGAATATATATATAACATTCAAATAATCAACAAGGCAAACAACAAATTAACTAACCGCAAATCCAGTAACAAGAGAAACCCTCAATTTTCTACCAATATTGTAAACGCAATCCCCTGTAATAATTCTTCTTCTTCTTTAGGTACTTCTCCCATTGGGAGGTTGGCGATCAACATGTATCACAGCTCTCTATCTCTTGAGACATGTATGATATCCTGTGC
Source organism: Thereuonema tuberculata (assembly GCA_023159025.1). NCBI lineage: Eukaryota > Metazoa > Arthropoda > Chilopoda > Scutigeromorpha > Scutigeridae > Thereuonema > Thereuonema tuberculata. Next base: position 58,794,149 of record JAFIDM010000001.1, on the reverse strand, counting down.
GTCAAGTCCAGTCCAATCAGCAGATCATCCATCCATCTTCTTCATCTTCTCCCAATGTCTCTCTTTCCATCTAGTGTCAATTTAGGTACCTCATGTTTTATGTCTCTTTGTATGTGCCCACAGATACATACCTAATCTATGAGACATACAGAGTAAGCAAATTTTCTTTGGTCTATAACTTTGTCAATAGCTCTCTGATAGTTGGCCAGATGAAGTACTCTTTCATTTGGTGTCCTGCTAGTCCAACTTATCTTTAACACTCTTCTTAATGACCATATTTCAAATGCCTCCAATCTTTGTCTGATTCCCTTTCTGAGGGTACAAGATTCACAGCCATGTAAAAGGATGGGCCAAATATAACATTTCCATACTCTTTTCCTTAGCCCTAGATTGAGCTTCTTTTGGCATAAAATCTACTTCATTTCATTGAATTTTGATTTTGCTTGTATAATTCTGTTTTTTATTTCTTTATCTTGATCATTTTCTGAATAGAAGTGCTTACCCAGATAACAGAAGTTATTGACTTGTTCTAAAGCTCTCTCGTCCATAATGTTCATTTGGATCTGGGCTTTGTTCATGCACATTGTTTTGGTCTTCTTCGTATTAATCTTAAGTCCCATTTCCTTGCTTCCATTGATAATGACATTTATGAGGTTCTGGAGGTCTGTGGGAGATGTTGCCATCAGCACGGTGTCCTCAGCGTATCTTAGATTATTTATTGTTAGTCCGCTGATTTTGATCCTTCTTCGTTTCCTCAAGAGCCTCTTGCGTCAATATCTCAGAGTGTAGATTATATAAAATTGGAGAGAGGACACGACCCTGTCGTACACCTTTGTTTATCTGTATCCAGTTAGAATGATCATCTCCCACTTGAACTCTAGTAATTATCTTGTATTACTCTTATATCCTTCATATCTATTCCTACTCTCATGAGTATTTCCATTAGTAGATCATGTTTGATATTGTCAAAAGCGTTTTCATAGTCGATAAAACAAAGATAGAGTGGGATGTTCATTTCTATTGCTTTTTCTGCTATTTCTGTCAGGGAGAAGATTGCTTCTCTTGTTCCAACTCCACTTCTACATCTAAACTGAGTGTTGCCAATCATGCTATTTACTTTAGCATAAATTCTGTTATGGATAATCTTCAATAATAGTTTGCTTATATGATTAAGTAAGCTTAGAGTTCTGTGTTCCGTAGTTTTTTGGATTTTGGGTTTTTTGGATATGGGTGTAGTTATTGATGTGTTCATTTCCTCAGAACACATAGTCTTTCCCAGTCTCATAGATAATGTTTAAAAAATGGGTAATTTCATTAATTCCGTCACCTTCCAGGTGCTTTTATCATTTCTATTGGAATTTCATCTGGACCTGTTGCTTTGTTGTCTTTCATATATCTAAGTGCATATATCACTTCGTCCTTCAAAATCACTGGGCCTTCTGTGTCTACAATAGAGGGATTGATGTTCCTCTGATCATTCTAGAGTTCTTGGATGTATTCCTCACAAACCTTTTTTATCTCGTTGATGTCTGCCATAACTTTCCCATCCTTGGTTTGGATACATCTAGCATTGCTTGGGTATTTACAGATCATTTCTCTGATTTTCTTGTGCATTTCTCTATTATTACGGGTTTATTGGTAGTTGTTCTATTTCATCGCACTTAGTTTTTAACCATTCTTCTTTTGCTCTTACTATTTCATTTTGGATCTTTTTGTGTATTTCTTTGTATTTCTGTATGTTTTTGTTCTTATATGTTTTACGTTCATCCATGATAGCAAAAATATCTTCATTCACCCAAGGTTTATTAGTTTGTCGGGTTTTAAATTCAACAATCTTCTCGGCTGTATCTTTTATGATTGTCTTCAGATGTCTCCACAGGTCATCAACCTCCTCTATCCTCTTATTTCTGTAATCTTTGTTAATTCTTTGTTCCACTTCTGTTTGAAATTTTATAGCTATGTCTTTGTACTTGAGCATCTTGGTATCAAGTTTTTTGTACTGTGATTTCTTTTTAATTCTTTTTAATTTCATCCTGATTTTACTGTCAAAAGATTGTGGTCTGATCCACAATCTACACATGGGTATATCTTTCTTTTAATTATCATATTCCTGTATCTTTTCTGTAATAATTGCAATAAGCAATATATAGGTTTTACTATTCAAAACTTATTAAAAAGAATAAAGCAGCACCAAACAACTATAAAAACATGGATATATTCAAATCCAGCTTATTTCTGCATAGTAAATCTACTAACCACACCCCTAATTTTGAAAAGTCTCATGTAATAGACTCTCTCACCTTGCGAGAATCTTGGCATATTGCCAACACCCTCACTATTATCCATGAACTATCTAATGGCGTCATAAAGCATTATTTAAATCCCTCTCACCTCGTTGAGTATCACAGTTGACAATAACCTCAGATAAGGTTGAAACGTCCTGCCTGTCTTTTAAAATACCACGATAAATTATATTAGTAATTTTGACCAGCCTTTTATCATTTGGGATATTTATCTATTTTTTAGTATTTATACCAATCTCCCAACCTGTAGTAGTCATTGTATGTTACAGCTCGATCTGAAGACTAGAGTTTTAGTCTGGTGCAAGTTTGATAAAGAAAGTATTTTGATAAAACAATTGTCGTAAACTTCCAAGGATTAACATCCGGAGAGCTTAATGACAGAAGGAAAATTAAGCATCAAAATTTAAGAATTTAAGAAAAATATTGGTTTATCCCGGTAAGCGAAGATTTTATTTCAAACAATTGTAATGATAATGAAAAAAATAATTCTTAGATTCTATTTAATATTAATTTAAAAAATTTGTAAATTTAGAAAAAGATTAATTAAAAACAGACGCTTTACAAAACGCAGATTATACAGGGTGTCTACAAATAATTGGAGTGGTTTCGTGACCTCTATATTAATAGAGCTGTGCTGATCGAGTTTGTTATTATAAGATAAGCATCTTCCAAAGTTTTGTTTGAATTGCCCGACAGGCACAAAGTTTCCGCCTCCAAACACGAGAGCGCTGTACTTGCAAAATGGCGACTTACAATGAAAAAACGTACATTGTTCTCTAATCCATGCAAGTCAATCTGTCACAACGGTCCAGCGTCACTTCAGAACGAAGTTCTATAAAGATCCACCAAACGCGATCTTATGAACAATTTATAATACGGGATGCCTCTGCAAAGGGAAATCAACGGGTCGTCCTCCTGCTGCCATGGTTCCCCTGACTTAACTCCTTGTGACTTTTTTGTTCTGGGGGTATATGAAAGATACAGTGTCTGTGCCACCATTACCAGCTGATCTGCCAGAACTGCGGACTCGCATCTCCAATGTTTTTGCTGGAATTGATAGGGAAAACTTACATCGAGTGTAGGATGAACTTGATTACAGATTTGACGTGTGCAGAGTCACTAGCGGTGCACATATCGAGCATCTTTAAAATGGAACAAAAAGTTGGAGAGTTTCACTATGTCTCTGTACAATTTTTTTGATGATATGTTAAATACTGCACCCACAGTACAATCACGAAACCACTCCAATCATTTGTAGACACCCTGTATATGGATCAAATTTCAAAAGATGGCGTTATTATATATAATGTGTAGGATTTAACCACCAAAAGAGAAAGGAAAAACCAATTGATAAAAGTTTTTTTTAAAATGGAATTCAGTTTTAATAATTTAATAATTGCAAAACTGAATCAGTTTTAAAATATTAAATTATCAAACTGAAAATCAATGCTGATGAAATTTGTAAAAGTAGATAGACAGTTGCTTTTTCATTACTTGGTTAAACCGTTCACGTTGAAATAAAGCATCCTATCGAAAAGTGATCCAAATAATCGCTTTGCCTCATGTTTTCATTAATATTTTATCCGTGAGTGTTTGTGTGTTTGATTTTATTTAATTTTTTTTGATAAATGATTATAATGTTTGCTTAGTAATCACCATCTCTAATGATTTTGCAATATACTTTTTTTTTTTTTAATACTGTTCAATTATTCAGACCCACCCTTGGTCCTAATTAAATCGAAAATGGGAGCACTACTTATTAAGCTTTTTCAGAATGCATAATCAATATATACGTAAAGGAAAAAAGCAAGTCAACCTATAGACATTCCTATAGCTTTTCTCAAATAACGTAATTTTGAAATAATCTTCGAATATCTGGACTCAAGAGACAGCTATTCAAAGGATGTTGGGTCATGTGATCACATTCTCCAGCTTTTTTGTATAAGTAGTTTATTCATCGATTTAATGAAACTAAATAGTATTTTATTTTTTACTTTAAAACCTTTGGATCCTTTTTTTGCAAAAAAAAAAAAAAAAAAAATCAATATAGCTCTCGCATACTTTAATATTAAGATTTGATTTACGTCATTTATCATTGTATTGGAGCTTAATGACAATATATTTGGATGATTTGCCACTATTATAAAATCACTGGAAATCGTTATCAGAAACTCAAAACTATTGTTTGAAGTTTTTAATATAGATATAGTTTTTGAGTTATATGTAGAAGAGACGATACAAATGTATATTTCGATTTAAAATTACATTCCACAACTATTTTGGTCAAATTCTTTTTTTCTCGTAGTAAGGAGTTTTATAAACACTAAAGGAACTCTATAAAATCCTAATGCATCTGTACCTATTATGGGAATATAAAAATCCCAATAAAGCTTTTACAATTAATTACATTGTCAAGTGAAGATTGAATCTCAAGCTGTGATTTTTAACGTAAATAATGGAGGGGGGACGAAAATATATACGGTATATGTACATATATTTTTCAAATTTTTATGAACCTTACTCCATAAGGTTTTCAAAATAATTTGATTTTTTTTTGTAATATTTAATTATAAGTAAGTGTGAGTAATTTTTTGTTTTTGTTTTTGTTTTTGTTTTTCTGAAAGACTTGAAACCCCTAATCCTTCTACAGACGGTGCTGTTTCAGTGAGGCCGTTCGCTTTCGAGTCCGTGGATGACCGGGGGCCAAAGGGCGAGCGATCGGCAATACGGCCGGTGCAACAGGGCGGAGGCCACCGCTGCTGCTCAGTCCTTGTACGGCAACAAAAGACTTAATTTACGGTCATCAAAAATGGCGGAGCAAAGACCTCGAGCCAATTGCAATGGCAGCACAAGTTATAATCCCATCAAAGCTACGTTCCATAAATTATGATTTTAAAACGACAGTAAACCAACATTAGAGCTTCAAACAGTATAACAGCAATTTGCATTCTTTCGTTCTTTTCAAAAATGGAAGAAAAAAAATGAAAGAAGGGAGAAAACAAGAGAATATTAATGAAAAGGAGAAAGTTGAATAATAATAAGAAAAAAAAAGGCTACATATGCTTATTTTGAATGTATATTTTATGTTTATTACATTTTTATAAAAAAATTTAAAGAAAGTTTTGGAAAGATCAATAAAAAACAAATCAATCTTCAATATAAACTTATTATGTATATTGAAGCATTATTAGGAAAAAAAAGGATTATTGAACAGATTTCACAGAAAAGAAGCAAAAATTTAACGATACCATTGATCACCTAGGGAGCGCTATGATTGATTACTTCGATCACTTATTGACCTAACTGTAAGGTATGTTGTTAGGCTTATTTGTAAGAATAGTAGCAGATAGACGAAATAAATACGTAACACTGTTTCATTTGTTCTTTATCTCTTCAAACCAACTACTACATGACCACTGTCTGACAGAATCTCTAATATTCTCACTACAAATTAAGAACCAATCACAAGAAGCACTGAACGATTCTTTTCTTTTTGAAGATTCCTTGTCATTTGTTACTGAGGACACTTTACCGATTAGGATGTTAATGATTAAAGAAATTCATTTTGATAAAATCCAAAGCCAATCTTTTCAAGATTTTGAATGTTTTCTCAGTGGTAAAATCGCAAACTTGCTTCCAGATTCCTGCAAGTTTACTTAAATGAGATGATTGTAATTTTTGAAAGTTTATTCCCTTATCTTCTTAAATTAAGAACAATGACAAGAATCCTCAGAGTATTAGTGCAATTCTACTTACGTTAACACATTTGAATCGACCTTGTCTATTTAACTTCCCTAGAGAGGGATTTCTGGTACTATGATGATAATAAGAGATTCCAGTGGAGATTGAAAGAAAATGTGCTTATAAAGATAAAAGAACGAAGAGATGAAAAGTATTGCAATTTTACTATTATGGAATTATTACTTATTGATTTATTCCAGAGCGATTCCACGAATTAGGAATTATTCAATGGCAGTTTTTATCGAAAAAACTGCTTTTATCAATATATATAAACATATTTGCTGCAGGGACCGTCACTTTTACATATGAGGCGACCACTGTATTGTATTATGAATTTTTTTTTTACTGAAATTTTGAAGTAACAGCTTAATAGTAAAAGTAATATAATGTCCAATTATATTTGCTATTTTGTTGTTTTATAACAATAAAATTTGCTTTTAGCAAGTGTTAAATAATAAAAAAAAAAACAAGATTGTTTATGATGGAAATTTCTTGATTCCGTTGTTTCTCGAGTTTTTTTTTAATAGTTTCAATATGTTTTATATATTGTTCTGTGTTTTTCTTGGACTTTCTTTGTATTGGGTTATTTATTTTATATTTATCAGAACCAATAAGTTTTAAATTCTTCTTCAAAGAAATAAACTAAGATTAAATAATGATTTTTTTCCTCAGCTGTTTCCTGGAGGATATTTGCTTTAGCAATTGCTTAGTCTTCCTCCTGCACTGAGTAAATAACAAGTGAACAGTGTGTGTCCTTCATGGAACCTCAGTGTCAACATCCATCACAACAGGACCTCAACCAAAAGCGGAACGAAAAGATTTCGGTAATGAACGGAATTTCCCACAAATGAAGGCTAGGGGTTCTTTACGCCTCGAGATGCTTCACGCTTAGCCTCCGAGATAAAATGATAACAGAACGAGGTTGTTGGAGAGCGAGAAACTGTACATAAAAGGACAATATTATCAATAGAATTAGCATATGTATTTAAAAAAAAAAAAGCAAATGAGTTTAAAATGAGGTCATCGTTTTATTTAAATATGTGACTACTAAGATTTCTTTTAAGTTGTTGAATTGCAATTTTTAATCCTGAAGGTTTTTCAATTTACTTTTAAATTCAGATTACATTGTGCTCAAATATGACAGTGTTACAAAGCCACATAAACACTGCATTGTTATGCAATAACATTTTAAGACACACTGAAAGATCTCGAAGTCTATTTCCTTACAACGCTAAGATTTAATTATTGTTGTTTTTTTTTTTGCTACTGAATTGTGAAATTTATACGAAGAGAAAGCGATATATTTGTAAATTATAATATCTAAGTTAGTTACTACCTTTCACAATTGATGGAAATTGATTAAGCAATATATTACACATATATTAATTTATATACGCATATATATTCTTTGTTTCCTGTTATTTATTTAACCGCTTCTAATGCTTTTCGTAAGGGAATCCATACATGGAGAATTTCCCAAATTCACTTGTCACGTGTTATAAGATGATTCAGACAGAAAAACCACAAACAAAGAGACTTATTTTGCTTAGAAAACAGATTGAAAATCAAAACCGATTCATCGAATTCAGATTATTCATACTTTAATTCTTCCATATTTAATAAACTCTGAAACAAAATCATAACCCTAGTAAGTTTATATCTTTTATTATATCGTATGCTAATAAAATTATAAGTTGATATTTTAAACCATGAATACTGTTAACAATAAAACGCTCGATAACATCAGGAACAATGGCGTACGTTTTCCAGTCGTTAAAGATAACTAATTAGTTGGCAGTTGTTTTTTCCGTTGATAATAATAATTTATCGACGTCATTAATTCAAATTTTTTAATTAAAGTGATTCGCTGCTTTAAGTTTTTCTGAGATTTTGTTTATTATTACCATTTTCAATGAAATGCTTATCTTTATACCAGATTTAAAACGTGTTTAATAATACTGTAATTCTAGTAAGTAGTAAGAATTCGAAGCATATCATTACTGAAAAACGTTAAACTTTATTGTGAATTTATTAGTAGACATGTTGTCTTGTGTTTCTATTCAAGACAGCGAGGAGTTTATTATATAGAATATAATTTTTAAATTCCCAAGTACTCATAAAATTTTTTATCAAAACTCATCATAAGTTTTTCGTTGTGTTTCCTTAAGATGATGAAGAGATGATGGTTTCATTTTTTCGTTTCTTGTTTGTGGTGATGAATTCTTCTCATCTCTTGTAACAATTCGAGTGAGAAATCACAGGAAGAGCAAACGCACAGCGCTTTGTCCAAAAGTCAAAAAAAGAAAAGGACATATGAAGAAATTCTTAAATGAAATTTTTAACTATTATTATCATTGTTCATCATCAAAGAAAAAAAGCTTATATTTTGAATTTAAAAAAAAAAAAATTCTTAGTTTCTGGTTCTGGTTCCAAAAAAACAGTGACGACATGGGATTGAAGCAGTACCAACAAATTTTATCTTTGGACGTAAAATGTTATACAAGTTTACAAAAAACTGATTTAACAATGACAAGCCTTTGTTCAAAGAAGTAACATCCATTTTGTTTTTTTCTTTGTATTAGTCAGAATTAACGTAATGTAGGTAGCATTTTAAACATAAGTATACGAAGAAAATTGTAAAAATATTAATAATGTTAAGTTTGAAATTAATTTATCGTAAAAAAAATAAAATAAAATAGCTATTTATTGTTTTCTTCAAATTTTGTTGAATGATTCAGCTACAGATCCTTTCTGAAAAACCATACTTTTTGTGCTTGCATCAAATTTTTATTATATTTCTTCCTTTCTTTTTCTTTTTTTGTACTTTCTTTCAGAATGAGGCCTATTTATTTACATATAAACTTAAACTGAGATTTGAAGTATAGAATCTTTAATAGCTGTTGATCCTATTTTTAATAATTCTCTACGTTTTTCCACATTTTCACTGCTTTCTTTCTTAATAAGAGTCGATATACCAATATAAAACTGCTTAATTCGTAATTTATCAAAGTTTTTTTTCTTTCATTATGGTTAAAATATCCTATTAAAAATCTTAAAAATCCTCTTGTAAGTAAACTTATAACGGATGAGCTTAATCTATTTTATCTAGTACTTAGATTGTTATCCTGTTTAGTCAAGTCAAGGTAGCCTTTACTTCCAATGTAAAGGCCAAGGCAATAGTTTAGAGTAGGCCTACATTCTTTTATTAGGTTTAAAACCAGTGAGTTATTAAGTGATAAGATACTGCTAGAATGATTTCTTTAGCGATAACTCTACCTTAACTCACCTTTCTTTAAATTTATTACAATCACCTAATTTTATAAAATTTTGTTAGATAACTTGTTGATAAATTTTTAAGTGTATTCAAATTAATTTTACATATAATTAAATCAACTTTCCATTTTTTACATAAAGTTTATAAAAAAATTACTTTCTAAATTTCTATACATCTAATGTTTCTGAATGAATCTAATGTTTCTGTTTCTGCACTAAAAAAAATTCATTCTCCACTAAATTACATACAAATGTATAATGAATGAAATACATTCATTCTTATAATGTGTAAAATTCAATTTACAGTGTGTCACAAGCTTGTGTTCAGAACTGACTGGACGATATTTCTACTGGTAAAAAAACCAAAAAATTGTTATTCAGGGTAAGTTCGACTCTTCCATAACAGCCGCTTTGCCATTAACATCTACCCAAATTGCAGCAAACTTCCGAGAAGAGATTCATACGAAAAATAAAAGAAAGAGATATTTCTAAATCACCTCCTTTATATTATAATTCTAAAAATGTACTCGAAATTGCATTTCATTCTTTGAAATGTGCTTCAGATTACTCCGTATAAAGAAATGTTAATTATAACCCTTTGACACAAACCTACTTATTAAAAAAACCAAAAATGCTAATGATGCTAAAAAGGCATCAACATGCGATTCTCTCTCTGCATCGACGGATCTTGACAGATAACGTGGTTAATGGCCTGATCAGGGTTTCATTATTTTCACTTGTAATCTGCTAACTTAACATTTTAAATGATGCTGTGTTTCCGAGAATTCTTAAGCCGCATAGGAGAGATTGCTAAAAATAATTTCTAATCGTACGGAATGGTTAAACAGAAGATTCGTTCATTTCTTCAGTTCTATCATTTTAAGCCACGTTCAGACACATCAGGCTCGTGGCAGGCCGCCTTCTTGAGCACAAGGCTGTGCCTGAATGACACTATAGAAATATAAGCAAATTTAAACAGTATCAGAAACTGCTTCGAAGAGATTCTCATAAAATTTAATAGATTATCAAGATTAATCGCTAATAAAGTAACTATTACAATTTCACGGAATTCGAAAATTCCAGAAATCCTAGAAATAAAGGAATAAAAAAAAAAGACTTCATTTCATTAAAAAGTCTTCATAAATGCGGAAAATTACTGATATACAAGTCAGCTATTTGTGATATAAAAAAAATATAATTTTTGATGATCTATTGTCCTATTTAAATAATAAAAAAAAAATTTCAAATTTGTTGCTTTTTCAAATATACATTTTTTTTTAAAAAAGCTCTTTAAAAAATTTGCAGAACTTTTTTTTTTAATATCGATAATTAATTTTATCAGTTGGCAAAGTAATTAACAACACCTTATTAATTAAAAATAATTTAATAGCACAATAAATGGAACAAAACAAACAAACTCAAGTTTTCAATAACATAGTGAGTGAAGTCACCAGAATGGCTGAGAAACTTCATTTCCTGTTCTGCTTTTAATAAAGTAATTACTTTGGTTAACGACTCGAAAAGTTGTCTAATATGCAAATTTCTATATAAAAATTATAAAGTACCTTCCTATAAAAGCTATTGGCTCTGATGCACTTGGGAAAGATTAACACATATCAGATTTTGTTTTTTATTTTCTATATTCACGAAATCAAAAAAGAAACGAATGAGAAAAGAAAAAGAAAATCCAAAGGAAATGGTGATGCTTTACAGTGAAGTTAGGGGAAATGTTTGAATTGACTCTTTTTTTCGTCTTATATATGTCTTACTATAATTTAGTTAAGGTGATTGAGGTCTAGTAAAAGAATTAATTGTTATTAAAATATTTATCACTTCTATTCTCATGGAGATTAATGTCATTATAAAATATAACCTAAAGGCGCAATGAAAAGTTTAATATTTATTTGAGCTAGCTTTTATTAATTTTAAAAATGAAATAAAATTTAGACAAAATTCTGTTTAACAGATAAACACCTAACGTCCATTATTAATTCATTCAATTGTTTAAATAGTTCTCTTGTCTTCCGCTAGAGAGGCGCGACAGTCAGGCGTTTAAAAGACCAATTAGACGCTTGTACATAGAAATAAATTTAAAAATATATAGGTTTTAATGGCAATTATATTTGTAGGGGTAGTGGTTGTTTGCCCAGTTGTATTGTTTTCAAATACAACTGAGGCTTATTATAAGAAATGATATTATAATAGGAAATATATTAAGGAACTGAGATACAATAGTACTACAATAATGATTCATTCAAATGCTTCTCAATTTCAAAATGCAGCAAAAACAGGCACTTAGAAATTTTTCAAGGAATTGCTTTGTAATTTTCAGTTTGTTACATTTAAAGATTAACGTGTAGAATCTTTATTTTTATTATATATTTAAAATATAAATTTTCTACATTTTTGTAGTACTTGCTGTGTTGTTATAGAATGCTTTAGCATTATTAAAATTAAAAAAAAGCAAATATTGTAAATGTAGTGTTTCATAAGTGGGAACTACAATATCTTTTGCTTAGGGAACTACAATATCTTTTTATTTTTGAAGGTCATCCTTAATATCCTCCTCCCCCTACTTTTCTTTTTGTATTCACTTAGAATCTTGTAGTGAATTAAAAAAAAAACTATAGAACTTTCTTCAGGAATTCACACGCTATTATTTTTGGTTCTCCGCGAAACACAGGTGTCCACATAAATGTATCTCAATTTCGTTTTTGTTTTTTTGTACATGTTTCACCTCTTCATGAATCATTGCTTTCATGTTTTTTATTGAAGAATGGTGGAAAACTCATTTTTCAAACTGAATTCAAGTAATCCAATTTACCAATTCTAGCCAAACTTTTTGTTGGATTTATTAGAATTGGTTTGGAAAAAAAAAAAGTAATGCCACTGAATTGAAATCTAACTTGTGATAGAGTTATCCGATCAGTATGGTTCTGCTTTAGACCTTTTTTTTAAGGTAAGATGAGAGGGAGGGAGGCTTAACGACGGATCGGCAGATCATCAGACTGTGTTATGATCTTCGTTTCTTCCTCTTTTATTTTCCCTGTCTGGCTATTTAATGATGGCTGTTTCATAGTCTGTTAACCTCCCCAGCTCATGTAAATGGGTTTGGCCTGGGGCTCTCTGTTGGGGGTGGGGGATAAATATATGGCAGGACAGGATTTAAGGGTGGAGGAAATACAATGTTAATAAAGATCGACGCCAAAAATCCATCTCTCATATCCATCAGATTTAGATGGAACATTTGAAACGTCCGCTAAGAAAAGGGGAAAAAAAATGAAGGGAAAGGTATTTATATTAATTTTTTTCTTAATGTATTCGTAGAAATAAGAGTGAGTTATATTGAAGTCAGGAAAATATTACACACAAGTTGAGCAAATGTTACAGTTTAAAAATAAAATTACAAGGAATGCTACTAGTTTCGTCTGCAATTGTACACATCGTAATGCACTAAAACATTAAACACTGGTTTTTACATGGGGAAGCGAGGAGAGCAACAATTTGAAATGATTGGAGGGATATAGTCACGTGAATTTAAACTCAACTTATTTGCTCAAACATTTGCTCAACTTATAATTTTTTTCCTGACTTTAATTTTAATGAACACACGTTAAAACGCCATTCATAAATTATATTACTTTCATTCTTTTATTTAATAGATAGAATTTTTTTTCTTATTTTCTAAAATCGCAATCAAAACCTGTCATTATCAGAAGGACATGGTTAAGTCAAAAAAGTCATAAAAAAAAATAATAAAAATGAGAAAAAATCCAACGAATCCACTGTCTATTCTGTGACTGGTAACATAAATATTAAGGTTGTCTTATTTGAGCACGAACTGATTTTATATAGATATAAAATCAGTTATATATAGATTTTATATCACAATTGAATAAAATGAATGGCAGTTGTTTTAAATTCACAATTACAAATTAATATCTACATTTCAAAAGAAATAAAAACGAAAAGCTAGAAACATATAACATTGAAATACGAGTAATAAATTTCACAAATAATAAAAATACAACTTAAATTTTTCTGCAACAGATGGCGTTAATAAGTTTGACACGAACAATGGATTGTCTAATACAAATTATCCAAAATATCAGCTTTTTTTTGTTATTCTTTGATGACGCGGATAGTTATTAATAAGATATTACAGAGATGATATCATGTTTTTGATGATAGTTTTTTTTTGTTTTTATACAGATCTACTTTAAATTTCAAAACTTACTAACTGAAAAATTCATTAAGGTATTTGAGTAAAAAAAAAATCTGAGTTAAAATTTTAGTAAGAAATGAAATTAAGAATTATTATAATAAAATTAAAAAAGTATTGACAGTCCTTTCTACTCTTTAATTTGTTAAGCTTATCTCGTTGATTCCTCAGGTAGTTAATTTATTGAAGGATACACAATTAGCTAGAAGACAAAGAGTAGACAAATTATAGCTTTCTTGAATAAGCAAATGAATTTTATTTACTGCAGGAGCTGTGTCTGTATGGTTAGTTCAATAATTTATGTCACCAATACTTTGCTCCTTTTCTTCAGACATGCGCAGAGCAGACAGCAATACAGGATTTGTCGGGGAAAAAAACTTTTCTAATTCTACAGTTCTTTTCCTTTCAGACACTTTTTTTGAAGACAATTCGAAACCAAGAAATGTGAAAGTGACGACATTTGCGAATGGTGTTAGTACAGATGCTCCCTATCGAAATGGGTTCCTCCCAAACCGACCAGTGATAAATGAAGGTAGACGTTAGAAGAACCTCGCCCTTGTCCCCAACTGCTGCACCTTCTCCGATTCGGCCTCAAGCAATGGAGATATGCAGGTACATCTGTGACCCTGGATGGACAATGTACGCCATGTTTGATCTCTAATAACCAAACTGAAAATTTCTGACTAACAACAAAACACAAATACCCACAGTGAATGATCAAAATACACAAATCGCGTTTTCATTCCAGAATTCATTAGGGAAGAAAAAAAAGGCACAAAACAGATTAATTATTTTAGATATGAATTTAAAGATTTCTTGCATTCAACTAATTCACGGAGAAGTTTTATTTAAGCATTAAATTCATCATTATCCTTTTTGTTTCCTTCCAAGAATAGGTCTCTGTAATTCTCATTAAAGCTAAAAGTTTAGAATCGAGATATACTTAGGTGATTGTCATTATCTTTTGACGAACAAAAGTCTTAATAAGTAAGGAATGCTTTGAATCAGCGCTTCGAAAGTTGCGGGTGCAAAATTTTCAAAAGTACAATTACATCAGGAAGCTTTTTTTTTTCCATAGATCAGATGATACAGATATTTTCTAATTGATAATCTGCTTACTTTGAATATCCTTACAGACCGCAGGTCTAACATACATCTTCTAAAATCACCTTCCTCAGTTTATAAATAAATGGAAAAAGAATTTGTAGGACCAGAATAAGAGTTATATTTTTAGCGAGGTTAGAGAGTTACGAGTTTTTCTTTCTAATTTGATATTATGAGATCGAACACATTTTTTAACAAAGGACGCTATATATTAAAGTAAGTAAATCGAGATAACTGATTTTATTGTTGGGATTAAAAAAAAAATCTACCTGTAAGTAAGAATTGTAGTAAAGTGAATAGTTTAGAATTAATTAAACTAAATTATTAATACTATTCGATTTAAATCTATTATATCTTTTAAGCTAAGCTACACTAATAATTTCCTTGCAAAAAAAATAAGGAAAGTTAATAATAAATATTGAATTTCGATATTTTTTCTTTAATATTCTAAAATCACAAATTAGAATTTAGTATAAGTTAGAAAGATGAAGATTTTAAAAGAGACGATTTATTTGGATTATTTTAATTATTGCTTTTTAATAATTAACAAAACATCCTAAAAGTTTTGTTTTAATATAAAAAGTAGCCTATTCAAATTATCAGAACAGTTATCAAACTTTAATCTCATTAATTAAATTTTTTTTTTTTTACTGAAAAATGAGCAATTAATTATTTTGTATAATATTTAAAAAAGAATAAAAAATTAAAACTTAAAACCACAAAAACTAGAAAAATAATTTAAAACAAAAATAAAATTATTAAATGATGGTTTAATTGAATCACTGTAATATAGGCCTAGCTATTTTAAGCTGTTTAAAGTTAGCACTTAAATTACAGTTTGATTTTAATCACTGTTACTGATATTTAACCTTTTCTCATTTCTTTTATTTGCCTTCGTAACATCATAGGATTCAAATACTGCAATCCAATCCATTTCTAATGTTGTAGCTGCAGGTGTCCGTCCACTCTTGTCTAGTCACTGTCCCTGACTTTCAAGCATCTTCTTTCTTTATGTGGTTTAGAAAGTCGTGTAATCGGAATCGTGACAGGACCGACCACAGTCTAAGAACACTCCATAAACTGAATCGTGCTTTGCACTTGCGCCAAGAACATCTCTAATGGTAACGACTCAAGCGAAGCTTTTAACAGTGTCCACTATTCCAATGCTATTCACAAAAGGCAATTGACGAAATTAGGGAGGATCCAACAGCAAAACAAACCAAACTGATCTGTGTATAAGTAAACGAAAAAAGAACTCAATTTTGTCCAGGAATTCAACTTACAATTAATTGTAACAAAGCCTCCAAAAACTTAGAATCAATCTAAGTAAGGACACTATTGAAAAAAAAACTAAGATTGACTAAGAGGAAAATTATTATTTTACGTTTAGCCCAGGCTCAGCAACATGAGACAGAAAAATATCTACAAATAAGAAAATGTAGACCAAAGGAATAGAAGTTTTAATGACAGATAGGTTCAGATCAGTTTGAATGAAAGAAGGAATAATAATGAAGACTTCAACAAAACAAGAACATAAAAAGTTGTAAATTGTTATTAAACTGAAATAAGTAAATTTCTGTAAATCAGGTTATCTTACGATAATATTTTATTGGCGTGAATTTTGTGAAGGGAAGGCTGCGGTTGACCGAACTGACTATCATTCATTTTGCTAAAACTAATTATTTAACTTATTCTAAGTTCCTTGGTGAGTGAAAGTTGGTTAGAAAGGAAAAATGAACTAATGAAAAGAGTCATTAGCATTTCATTCCATTTCCAAACGAACTTTTATCCAACGTATCTTTTTCTAGCACTGAAGAGTTCAAAATCGTACGTAAGCATTAGGAGAAGGTTTTAAATAACAAATAAGACATCGAATTAAAACAACATATAAAGAATAAAAAAAAAAAAGAAGGAAAATATTAATAAAAGATTTAAAAAAAAAAGGCAAATTTTATTCATGCAAATTGAATAAATATCATTTAGAAAATGTTAATGTTTGTAATCAGATGTAATGAATTATTAATAAGTTGCTAATAGTCTTTACTTCGATCGTTTCCATTCAGGGTCATCTTCTTGGACTTATCGGCATAACGTCGTGTAGAACGTTGTCTTTTCTGAATAGGGAAAGGGGAATCTGTTCAGGAAACTACTCTCTTTAGGAAAATAAGTTCTCCGTTATGAAATGCTATATTCCTGTAAGTTCGTCCTCTCTTAGTCAGACAAACAAACAGAGAAATATTTATAAATCTTGTAAAGAGATGCTGTCTGTTAAGTTAAGCCCATTGCCCACGGATCCGAAAATTGGTCGGTCGGATCCATGTGCAACGGGATTAAGGGGAGCGTTTGAGACCAAAATTATCATATTGAAATAAAAAAAGATAAGGTAAATGAGGGTGTTTGGAACACGATTTACGTATAGGGTAATTCAGTCCAAAATTTACATATTTAAAACACCCTCATTCACCTTACCCTTTTTCATTTCAATATGATAATTTTGGTCTCAAACGCTTCCCTTAACCCCATTAAACTTGGAATCGACCGACCGATTTTCGGATCCATGTGCAATGGGCTTTACTTGAAGTCTGAAACGATGCATTACATTTGTTGAGCGATGAAAACATTCTGCTAGCAACAAAATTATCTTTATCTTGAGGCTAAATTATAGCTGTTGGTTTCATGAATATTGTTATCAAGTTTCTCAGCAGATAGTAATCAGCAGATCAATAAGGTACGTAATGATGTCGTCTGTGAAAGTGCTGCAGGTGACAGTAGTTGGGACCGTTACTAATTTTGATTAATTTTGGCGAAGATTCTGAAGACCTCTAAAGAGATCCATTTACTTGAGAAGGAACTTCAGAATATAAACTTTCGTCTCATAATTCTGCAATGGAGTATATTCCCAAAATTGTCTGCTTATTGATCTATCCAATCAGAAGGACAAGACAATCATTTGAGAATTACAGTTATTAAGCAAACAGAGAAGTCAGGCAGTTCTAGATCAACCACTATTTGAGTATTACATGTCTAGGTTCATTGTATTGGATAAAAATTGCAACACATCCACATTCATTTGCATTCGAACTAATCAAGTCGAGACATTTCATCTATTTTTAAACTTCATTGTCGAGAAATATATTTATTAATGTTACCGTAACTACAAGACTTCTTATAAAAGTCTTAAAAATCAATTTCAGTTTATTTTTTTTTTTTATTTTTTTTTTTTTGCATGGAGATTTATTAGTGTTAAAAAAAAAGCCCTTTTTTATTTTTAAATGCGAATTTACATTAACACGAAATCTAAAAAGATTTTAAGATTTAATCTATTTTTTCTCTTTCTAATTATTACAAATCTGATGTTTTACGTCTATTGACATAAACAATCAAAAATTAACAGCTTCTTAAAAATAAACAATAAAACGTAGGAAGAACTTTACTTAAATTTATAAAGAAATTTTAAACTCAGAGTGAAGTAAGAAAACCATTTATCGCTAGAACATTGAACTTTGATGCTTGATTAAAAAAATAAATATTAATAAATAAAAAAAAAAAAAGACGAAATCACTTGAGAACGCTGTATCTGGTCTATGTTGTTAATTTCCGAGTTGCTTCTTCCGACCGCAACTTCATTCATCAGGGACTGCCGAGAATTTTCTCCCAATTTTCCGGTGACTGCGGATCTATTTGTGTCGATGGAAGAATACTTTTCCCCATTCATTCTATAAATAATCCCCACCGTGGATACCTGATCAAAGACACACCACAACAACACCAAATGCTTGGCGCCTTTCAGGACATCTTTAAGACTATTAACCGCTATCATTAGAATAGGGATCCCCGCGACCTGAGCGCGATGCATCTCTGTCTTGGCGGCCTTTGAGGATAGAGTTCTCTGTGCGGCCTCAAAATGCTCCAACTTCAGTGAGAAAACATAAAAATGTCAGTAAGTAATGCGACGTCGCCAGGAATGATGTGGAAAGAACTGAATTAAGACATCGTAATTTTGTCTAGCGAAGCGAATTACAAATCGGTTCGCTTGGAAATACCTATTAAAAAGTAGTTTATATCAACTGAAACCTACAGATCTTGAAAGATAGATGCTTTGAAAAAAATGCCTAAATTCACTACGAAGTTTATGAAGCACAATTTTTATATTTGTTCTATGAATATTACAAGCTTAACAGAGATAAACCAACTGATGAAGTAGAGTTATAAAGTGTATTTTAAAGGGCAATAAATGCAGTATTAAATAACATTTATATTGCATTTACTGCACTTCAAAATATATGAGCATATAGATTCAATATATGAGTACATTTTCTTTTCTTTGAGGTATTTGATTGATATCGATGAATTAAGAAGGCTCTGCTAAGCAAAGTAAAAGAGAAAGTAAACATTGTAAATGAAAAACGTATATTACGTTAAATTTCAATTATATAACTTCATTTGAATTCATTTGTAGGTTATTTCTTTACTTTTCATATTGCTTTCTGTTGTTTACTATTTTAGTTGCTTGAGAATATTAATCTCTATTTAAAAATCACTTTCTGAGAAGTTTTATGTTCAATAAAACTCAGATCATATTGGTACAGCCGGAGGCTTTGATGTTGCGGAATATTCTAGAAACAAGCTGAGCGAAACACTCAAAAAAGAAAAGTGTAGAATTTAAAGAAGTATGTTGCGGTTTGCATAAAAAAGGCTTTCATATGCTGAGGAAAGAAAACATCAGGGATATTCCCTATAAATCCTTACAATACTCCAATGTGTTATCTCCAATGTGATACTCGGCTTATCTAGAAGAAAGCACTGTGCTGAGCTTCTCTATATTGCTCCATTCCAGTGATTGGGAGAGAAAAGACAAAAAAAAAACTTCTTAACGACATGTACCCATGACAGTCGTGAGATCCTACAGTTTTAATATATACTTTTATATAATTTATAAAAAACTTTTATAAACTACATAAACTTAATAGGTTTTTATTTTTTTATTGTTATAAATATAATATAATATTACCCTCATCATGTGTGTCCTGAAAATTCCTAATATAATATATTATATTATATATATATCTTAACTAATTTATCCTTAAGTTATTAATAAAAATCACTTTAATAATATTTCATATTTTTTCTTAGCAATATCGCTGTAATACTTTAAGTATAATATTTTAAATTAATTTTTCAAAAATATTCGACCTAGAGATGAAATTCGAAGTCTTTAATATAAGAATGACATCAAAAATACTTAATAACGCTTCTCAGCTTTGAGACAGTTGTTATGATCTGATATTACTTTAAGAAAAAATACAAGTGTAAAATACATCGAGAGCTTTTATGGACTCCAGCGGTTGCTTCTCTAAGTGAGAAAAGTCGTTACAAATAGAAAGACCAACGCTGACGTCACTGAAATCAACGAGATACATAATTTAGATTTTGAGATCTTATGAAATACGTTCTTTTGATTTAATTATTTTTCTTCCAAAATTACATTACTATCTCTTTCAGCTGTTGAATTTCCAAAATCTAACCATAAAGGGAATATTATGGCATTAGAGATATTTTCTTATTAAATTTCATGGCACTTCGCATACTTTATCCATGAAATTTGCGCATCACTGGTTTAAACGTAACTAAAACTTTTAATAATGTATTAAGTTTGGACGATGAAATTAGAAACTTGTTCATGTGAATTCGGAGAAGAGGGGACAGACAATTGCCTCCTCACTGTTCATTTATTCTGAAGACCTATTAGCAAGTGTAATTTGTACAACAGGTACAAACTCAGAATAATTTACACTGCATTTTATTTTTCAGAATCCTGTGCAGTCTTCTTTTCATGGAATTCGCTCCATCGCCATAAATCTTAGCAGAGAATTGCAATTTAAGCCCTTTTAGGTGCGGGATTAAGACACTATTTTAACAAATTATTATTATAATTACCGACGACGAATTTTGAACCTGTTCCGTTTCAAATGAGTTCTCTGACTCAGGAGTACAATTAATTCCCGTACCTACGAATCGTCCGTTTTATGACCCGTAGGATGAGATCAAGTCTAATCAACTGTTTAATTTGCTCAGGATCTAATTAAGCCACTCAGTTTTAACTGCCCAGAAAGTAGAACCGCAAACGCCAAATGGGCCTTTGTAATCTTCCGCTATCAACACAAGAACATCGAACTTTCAAGCCGTTCAGCCAGAAAAACTTGTAAGAATCTTTTAAAATCTTCAATTATTTTACAGGTTGCATTTAGTGCCTTCATTTAATCTCTATATTCCATATAATCTATACTTTCAATGTTTTATTTTAGATTTAAGTTCAGTTTAAAGCTAAGTTAATCAGTAAAGCTAAGTATTCGTAATTATAAAGGAATGTAAACTACTGTTGTGGAAGAAACACAACATAAAAACAACAGACAATCACTTGAGTTAGCAATTTTTTTTCCTTCTGATTTTATGACATCGAAGGAAGATGTTGAGGAAAATTTATTCTTATAGTGAAATATATCTAATACATTAGAATATTGAAAAACACAGTAAATCTCAATGCCAGAAAAGATTGAACAAAAAAAAATCTTCAAATAATTAAAGATTTTTTTTTGAAGATTTATTTTGTTCAATTTTCATTTCGTGAACAAATATGAAGGCAATATGATCAGATTAAAGGCACTTTTTATTAAAGATTTAATTGTCGAATTAATCAGCTTAGCCCACTGAATTATCTACCACGGTAACCAAAAAAAATATCGCTTATAGATACAATTGTATCGTGAAGGTGATTTCACTATCATCATCATCATCAGTGTAACAAACTATGATTTATGAGCTAAATGAGTTTCTCCAAAATTCAAACTAAGCAATACCAACAAAAACGCCATTAATAACCAATTATGGTAAACTGCAACTTACTGATTTTTTTTTAAAACACACATTATTAAATATGTTTAATACTTTGAATCTGATGATAGTCTTCTGGAGACTATTGAGATGACAAGTATTCTAAGAATATTTATGCATTTGTTACTTAGACTAAAATAAAAATATTCAGCAAGGAATATTAAATTTTTTATCAAACATATTTGGGTTGCACTTATCTCTTTATTAATCCACATAAGCAACAGATTCTGCTACTATTTTCGTATGATTTAAATTTGTTATTCATTTTTTTAATACTATTTGTTTAGTAAAAACAAATTTATAAATAAAAACTTGAAAGATTAAAAAAAATCCTTAAAATAAATATGGGACGTTCATTGCATAACTTGTAATTGTAAAGATTAAACATTTATCGTTTGTTGGAGAATATATAGATGTCTTGCGCATGCGCCGTACTATTAAAATTAGATTATTCTTTTCTTATACCGGATAGCAATTCTTGGAAGGACTGATTACATTTTAAAATCTGAACAGAGAGATACATGTTTAAAATACGTAATGAATTTATCGATAACTCTTTTATTCCATAGAAGCAATTGGAGTCTTTGAATAGATGATTCCATTGGAGGAAGTTGAGATGAAAAACAATTCATCAGAATAGTACACATTGAAGTAATACTTACAATATCAATTTCACTTCCATGGATATAGCTTACATTGATTTTACAAGAACTATATACAGTAATACAATAAGAAAATAAAGAAAAAAAACAGATTACATAATCTGAATTCATCACTTTACGATACAGATCGGTGTGATAGAAAAACAAAAAGTATGACAAAAAAGTAAACAAGTTAGAATAAAATTTTTTAAAATTTTTATATTGAATACTAGCCGGGTACCGTCGCTTCGCTCCGGAACCCTTGCATCTATAACATTAAAAAAAAAACTTTATTTATTTCGCAAATTAATATTGAGAATTGGAGAATATACGACTTCCCAGCCCGTTGTGGCCTTCTCCACTTAACTCAGGTGTATTGCGGGTTGGCGCCACACACCGGGGTTCCCGCCGTTCACTTCATCGTCAGTTTGCAAGATTATTCCCTATCCCCTAAGAATTTCGAAAAATCCGGCCTTATTCATTGTCTACATCATAAAGGAAACCTCTGTGCAAAATTTCAGCTTTCTAGGTCCAAGGGTTTGGGGTGAGCGTTGATGAGTCAGTGAGTGAGTGTCAGGACTTTTCTTTTTATATATGTAGATTTTCATGAATTTTGTTTTGTTAACATCATTGATTAGTTCTTTATAGATTATATTTGGATGTGTTGTTTTCTCATTTTTAACTGTTATCCGATTCGTTCTTTACATATTATTCCTGGTGTTTTGATATCATGTTTATTTATGAAAATATGATCTACATTTGTTTTCGTATTTCCATGAATTGTACAGTTGTTTCTTGTTGTTCCGTAAAGATGATTTTTGAAACCATTATTGCACATAAGTTTCACGCATTTCTGTACTGCATTGTTTTTATTCATTTTCAAAATATCTATATTTACATCACCAATCAGTATAGTTGGACAGTTGTTTAATATCTTTTCATTTCTTATGAATAGATTCTCTATTTTATTAACATTTTAGTAATTTGTAATTTAACATTTTGCTTACAGAATGACAGACAGAATAACGTTTTTATAATATATAATAATAATAGCCGGGTATCGTCGCTTCGCTCCGGAACCCTTGCATATATAGCATTGAAAAAACAAACTTTATTTATTTAGCAAATTAATGTTGCGATCGTCGGAGAATATATAACTTCCCAGCCCGTTGTGGCTTCTCCGAATAAGTCGGATGTATTGCGGGTCGGCGTCACACACCAAAAACTCACATTTTTGCATGTATCTTGCAAACGCTGAAGCGTTTGTGAATAAGTGATACATCGTTCTATAGAACTTTCAAATACCAACATTTTCTCAATTTAATGTTGTCTTCTATCTTTTATACTTTTCGTTTAAATTGAGAAAAAGTCAAAATTTGACCCTTTAAAAGGCGCCATCTTGGAAACCAAAAACTTTTTTCGAAAGATTTTTGTAGCATTTTGTTTGTCTTAAAAAGAACTACATTTTATCCATTTACATGACCACTCTATCTCTTATAGTTTGGTCACAAAATTGGAAAAACGTAAAGTCTTATGACAGACAAAATAACGCTTTTATAATATATAATTAGCGAAGTTTTAGTTGAAGAATAAATTGAAGTAAAAATTTAAGACCTTATCTATAATATTGATATAATATGGATTGATTTCATAGATTACCGTAATAGTATTATGGCAGCTTCAGTAGGGGAATTTGCAAAGAAAGAGAAGGCAATAGCGTTTGGATCAAATAAATAAAACTTATATTTGATGAATAAAGATGATTATCTAAAATTCAGGTTAATACAGGTTAGTTTTAGTGAAGGTAATTGCAAGCAAGTATATGTTGACCAAACCGAAAAATAAAGATACTAATCAAGAACCAGAGCAGCTACTAAGAAAATAAAAGCATTTCTATTTGATTCTATGTGAAGAATATATGACATTCCAATGAAGCTCAAATGTAGGAAAGTAAATAAAAAAAATTCCTAAAATTTGATCTCTATAATACGTTCTTCAAATATGATTAGATATATCAGAGAAATAACGAAAGATTTCATCAATATATTAGATCAGTCGAAATAATTTTGACATAAATGAATTACGAATAAAACGCAACAACACTTATCCTAATCAACAAATGAGCTGCATATATATGTTTTACCCAGTTTTTCCATGCTTTATGGTAGCAGTATTATTTCCTCTTATGTTCAAATCTAGCTTCTTTACAGGTTTATAACAAGGCTGTAGTATTTCTTTACTTTGTTCACTTTAATACATTTTAATATTAATTTCTAGCAAATCACAGACGGAGGAAGACAAAAATTTAAAAACTATTGATAAATAAACACGAGTTCAAATTGCATAAACTTACTTTGCATGTAAAAATAGGCTTAAAATCTCTAACGATTATTTTTTTTAAAGTAATTGTAAGCATTTTCAAAATAAATTCCACTTGTTAAAAACAAAACAAAACAACAATAGCAACTTTATGTTGTTTTTTTTTTTTTTGTTTTTTTTCTATTCATATATATCTTAAAAGATCGTCGATACATTTTTCAAACTAACTAGTCGGCTACCCGTCGCTTCGCTCCGGAAGCCTCGCGTATGTAACGGAAAACAATTTGTTATTTATTAAAAAAAACACACACACAAATTACATCAAGTAAAATAAAACTAAAATTTTTTTAAAGTTTTTTTTTTTTTATTTTAATTTTTGATGTATGTATTCTCTTAATTCACGACTGCTTTTAGAATCAGCGTGTGAATCATATATCTGTGATACATTTTTATATTTTATAGAGATTAGAATGTAATCCCTGTGGTCTAATGCCTAAGACGTCTAACTTCGGAGCAGAAGGTTGCATGTTGGATTCCAGTAGATAACTTGTAGAAATTATTTCTATTTTTGTAAATTACAATAATTGCACCAGACCGACAGAGAAATAAAAGATTTTCGTAATATAGATACAATTTTCAGTAGCTTTTGAGATACAAATAGTGAGCTTTCAGTATTCTACTTAATAGAAATAGTGCTTCTTTCTTTCTTGAGTCTCTTTTTTTTATTTCCATTGATACTTTACAGTGGTTTTTGAGTTAGAAATAGTGATTGTTTTTGAGTAACAAATAGCACATTTTCAGTATTCTACCTAATAGAAATAGTGATTATTTTTTTTTCTGTTCTTTTTTATCCAATTCCAATTGATACTTTTCAGTGGTTTTTGAGTTACAAATAGTGAAAATTATCTATATCTATTAGCTAGGCCATCAGATTGTTCGATATAGATATTTGAAGAAGAGATTTCAGATGGACGTTAGTTGATATAGATGATAAATGAAGATCATAGCTTGTATACGAAATTCTTCGCAACAAATTGATTGTGAGTATTCTTTAGAGTGAAGATAACCAAATTCTGTTGAATTGTGACTCAAAGACCTAAAGTTGTATGTGAGTTAAGACAACGTTTTCCAATTATATGGCAACTTTATTTAGAGTTTGTCCTTGAGCTTTATTGATAAATATCGCATAAGAAGGTCTGATCGGAAATTGTTTTCTTGTGAAAGTGAATGGAAGTAGATTACCGCATGGTTCCATAGACATCCTATGGATGAAAACAAAATCTCCTTTGTGAGTTCTGTTATAATTTCGGTTTCTATGAGATCATTATCGAATGAACAGCATTTAAGTTGAGTTCCATTGCAGTATGCAAACTTGGGATTGATGTTTCGCAACAAACTTATTGGAGATCCAATCTTCAATGACAAACGATGTTGAGGAATTCCGCTGAGATTCAATGCGTTCAGACACTCGGGCATATAGAGATGTTCGTGTGGTGAATTATCAGAAGGGTCAATTTTATTCGCACTTGTATTGTATGCTCTGTAGTCTCTCCTTGTATTCTTAGACTTATCATTCGATTGATGTTATCGACACTCTCGTTCATCTCGTTTATCCAATTCCAATTGATACTTTTCAGTGGTTTTTAAGTTACAAATACTGATTTCTCAGTATTCTACCTAATGACGTACTGCTTCTTTCTTTTTTGACTTTCTTTTTAATTACAACAAGTCTCTCCTTGTATTCTTAGACTTATCATTCGATTGATGTTATCGACACTCTCATTCATCTCGTTTATCCAATTCCAATTGATACTTTTCAGTGGTTTTTAAGTTACAAATACTGATTTCTCAGTATTCTATCTAATCACGTACTGCGTCTTTCTTTTTTGACTTTCTTTTTAATTACAATTGTTACTTTTCAGTCAAAGTCAGTTCAGTTTTGACAGATAAGTCAAAAAAGCAATATGAAGAGAGTTGTAGTTCCCATGGCCTAATGGGTAAGATGTCTGACTTCGGATCAGAAGGTTGCAGGTTCGATTCCTGTCGCGGATGTTTCATTGAAAAAATTCTTTCTTTTTTTCATTCTCACAGAAAACTGCGCCGGACAGACAGACAGACAGAG
>JAFIDM010000001.1:58731095-58767523 GCA_023159025.1 Thereuonema tuberculata | reverse complement strand
GGACAGACAGACAGACAGAGAAATAAAAGATTTTAGTAATATAGATTACAGTGGTAGCTATTGCAGAAGCGGTTGTTGGGTTTTTTTTTCCATGTGGCTCGAATTCAATGGACTTCTGGCATCAGAGAGATTTCTGTATAAAATGATGGCTGATTATAACATCTCAAAATAATATCGGCCCCCTGTGCTTTGTCCGGCGAAACCTAGGACAAGTCCATCTCTGGCTACTAGTCTATACTGAGGGTATCTGCAGACTACAGAATTACGAAATCGTTGCGTAATTGATTAACTTAGATTAATGAATTAGTAATTCAAGTAAATTAATGAAGTAACATTAGCTATTTTAGAAACTATTTTCAATCAGTGAAATGGAGTATATTCTACAAGACAGATATTTATCTTGTTAGATATAATAACGAAACTGTTACGCTAAATACATTACGTAATAAAATAAAAAAAAATTACAAAAAAAAAGCGGAAGAGAGATGAAGAGGAAAGGAAGTTAAATTAACTTCAGGATATAACCTTATATTCACCGAATTATCATCAAGGACAGGAAGAAATGATAGATTAAGTAACTGACAGATCATTATTAACAAAAGATGAAACAATAAAATTCTTAGCTGCTGAAGTAGAAGAAATGATAGAAAAAAAAATCATATGACAAAAAGGAAGAGGAAATTTAATTCATTCAATGAATGAACTAAAGAAAAGAAAATTGAAAGTAAACTGATAGAAAGGTGTTTTAGTAAGCATAGAACATGGAAAAATAATAAGAAAAAAAAGATGTAGAATAAGATAAGATATGATATGGTTTTTCTTGAGCAGTGATAAAAATCCAAAAAACTTCGGAAACTGAAATGAACAATTGATTTACCCTATAAGTTGGTGAATTCTAAATAAAATTATATAATGTAATTATATTTCAAGTTGAAAAATTGGATTTTCTCCATTTCTTTCTATAAAGGGATTATGTTTTGCAAATTATCGTTCATTTTGGTTCCAGAAATGCTAATTTTCTTAAGTAATGCTAACTAACTTTTACTATTTTTCTTTTAATAAATAAAAGAGAAGTAAGAAATTTTTCCAAGTAGATAATTGATATATAAATGTACAAGAATGTAGTAAAATAGGGTTACCATATCCTCGTGGCTAGGAAAACAGTACACCAAAGATATATAATGATCTAAAATTCTTGCCGTAACTATCTGATACATAAGGAAAGGAAAAGGGAAATAGTTTATGAAATGTTCTTATTATACATTAAAAAAAAAAACCGCTATAAATTTCAATAACAAAACTAGCAAATAATATTCATATTATAAATTCTTACTTTTAACAAATAAAAAACACATAAGTTATCCACTTTTACTGCACGTCTCTCGTCTTCTTAGGACCACTTATACTTCTCTGAAGATTGACCGTTTTAGCAATGTTTTATTACTTTTGAATTAACTATGAAAATTTGACAAGACTTGACTTTGAAATTATATTTCCCAAATAGACGACCACTGGCAGATTCAACAGTTAACTTGTTTCTCTCGTTTTGTCCATTGAGGCTGTGTAAGGGAGAAAAGTCGCTCCACATTTCCGTTGTGAGGAGAGACAGCAAAGAAGAATTGACAATTTTCAACAATTCTGAATACTTTTAGAGCTTTCAAAATATCTTTTTCCATTTTTGATATGACAACAATTCGTTAAACTCTAATCATTTTTACATTTTTCCGTGATTTTTTTTTTTTTTTCAGATTTTGCAAATGGTGAAAACTTTTATTAAATGGAACTACCTTCTTACTCAGGCATTGAACAGCGGATTCTACATCACTCCAATTCGGTACCTCATGGAGGGTCATACAAGTAAAACAAAGAAATCTTGTAGGGCTTCAATCACTTGTCCAAATATACCAAACAATTACTGTACTTCTGCAGAGAAGTCATCACACTCTCGATCAAGTCCTTCTTTTTTGAGATAGCAGTTTCTTAATCTTCAGAGGCAAAAAGTTTTCAGTCAAACGTTCGGAAAAAATATTTTTGATGGAAATCACGTTATTCAGACCTTCTAAGACAGATTTGCTTTTCCCTTTCAACATTAATAAGCAAATTTTTAATTTTAATAGCATTTACGTCAATAATTTCTTAAGCGAAATAAAACTGAAATGCTGGAATAAGTCATTAACTGTCTACAGAAATAAGTTAATTTTATTGACGGTTACCTGACAACGAAAGGTACTTTTAATAGTAAGAATCATATCGAAATAACCAGTGGTTCGTAATCTGAAGTTATCTAACAAATTTCCTAGGTTTTTTTTTTAAAGGTTGAATCATCAAATTTACTAATTAAATGGAGCAGAACATCAATTCTGTTTCATCAGACCTGCGTACTTTTTTAATTAAATATTTATGAATATAATATTATTCATATATTATAGGAATGTTCTTAAAATTATTCTTAAATTTTAATTATTATTATTCGTAATTGTAACTATGTAATAAATATATAACTCCTAATAAATAAATAAAAAAAAATAACTTCAAATATTATTATAATCTTCTTCCTTTATATATATATATATATTTATATATATTGTGGTGATTTATTCGTTGCCCTGGTTCGTGGAAATAAGATGAACAAGACTTGATAAACTGAACAGGTTCTCTAGGTTCTCTTTATTTACAAGTGTGCAAGGGTCTATATAAGTTTATTTACATGAGTGTTGATTGGCTGGTGGGCTTTAAAATGATTGGTGCTTTTAAATGATAAGAGAAATTAACGGAAAGATTTAAATTTAAGGTGCATGATGGGAGCCCCTTCAACCGTTGGGATTTAAAAGTAAACAAAACAGGAATAACCGTTAACGGTTGGAATTTCAAATTGTACAAGTGATTTTGATTAGATAAACAAATGAATAAGTTAAAATAGAACATACAGGATAAATAAATAAAAATAAATATAAGTGTAAAATCTCATCACAATATATATATATATATATATATATATAAATGAACTCCGCATCTCATTAGTATTATCTCATTAGCATAAAGAAATTGACTTAAAATTAAGAGAAATTCTGGAGAGTTGCATAATTAAAAATACAAAAGATAAAAATTTTAATAGATATGAGGGAACCTTCATTGATTTTATTTTATTTTATTTTATAAATTAATACTATTTTATTAATAAAGGATTTTATTAAAATAGATGTTAAAAAAATAGCAGCCTTTGATGTTTTCAATTATTAATAATGTTTTTTTAATTGATTAATTAGTAAAAGAGGCTCTTTTGTTATAAAAATTGACATGAATTTAATGTTTCCATATCTTTGTAACAACAATTAATATTCTTCCTAAATGTATTTAACACAAAAAAACTCGTAATAATTCCTTCTTCATCATTCTAAACTTCTTTAATCGATATTTCAACTTCTTTACCAGAAGTTTTTTCTTAAGGAAAAATTAAAGCGTAGAGAAAACCCTAAGATTTTTCCTATCCACTTTAAAAAAACAAAATTCAAATATAAACAATCATGAAATCACTAATGAACGAGTTATTGCGAGTTTTTTGTGATAAACAATTAATTTATTTGATATTTAATGTCTATTTTGTTTTGTTTTTCAACCATTTTTGTTTGTTAAGCAGATTCTAAACCATTTATTCTGGCTTGAAAAAGAGAAGATGGACATTTCCCGAAAATTTGCTTCTTGTATTTAAAATAAATAATTTTTAAATATTGAGGAGATGAGCTACGGAGTTCATCTATATAACTTCAAATATTGTTAACTCTTTAAAAAAAATCTTTTAATTTTTTTATAATTAGTTAATTTAAAAATAAGTGTTCATACGGCAAAATTTACATTTAAATATAATTGTACCTTTGTCATATTTACAGAACAATTTTAGCGATAAAGAATTGATGTATTTCATCATTTTTTGATGACAATATGAAAATATATTTTCTTAACCAAACGGATAGACTGCTAATAAAGTTAAAGAGATATTAAAAATAATGGAATAGAAAATAAAACTCCAATCACCTGAAAGCTTCTAATATTTTTAAAGTCATCCACAAAATCTCTTAAGTTAGTCTACAAAAGTGAATGTGAGTTTAAGTAAACGGAATTCAGTTTTGTGTTAATTTAATTCTTACAGTACATGTCATTGTACATTCTTCCTCTTTCTCTGTCACTTACATCAGCTAAATAAACGGAAATGAAATAAGAATTTTCTGAAAAGAAAAAATACGAAAAGGAAAAAAAAATACCACTCAAAATCTTAATTCTAGCGTAAAATCTTAAATCAATTGCAACGAAAATAGGGACAAAAAAAAGGGGGGGGGGGGGAAAGGAAAAAAAAAACCCCGCTAATAGAATGAAATAAATTGACGAGGTCACTTGAAGGCCAAAAGAGCAGCTTAATATTGGTAGTTAATGAACGCGACTACATCCTGTTGTCAAGGACTCTTTGTAAAGCCAATGAACAAATGGGTTGATTTTATAACTCATCCTACGAATATTATAGAATTTACGACAATGGAATAATAATAAGTAGTTGGTAGTATAACAAACAAAAACTCCATCATCCAATCTATCTTTCTCTCTCCAGTCAATTGCTTTTTTTTTTTTTTTGAATTTCAGTGCTTTACTTTTTACAGATAATGAGGAATTTCTGTAACAAAGTTTAAGATTTTAATTTATTTTAGGACAATTTTAGTTAAAAACACTAAGATTTTTAATTTAAGTAATTCATTATTAGACGCGTGGTTGGCGATGTCGCCAAGACACTGGTCTCTCACCTCCCGGGTTCGGTTCTCAAGTGAGTTTCGTTGATGGTGGCGATCCGCGCTGGGCAGGTTTTCCCGGGGTTCTCCCGTTTCCCCTGCATTTCTCACACCATCCTTTCTCAGACTTTCTCTCCGTCTGTCCTTCTTTCCGTGGGATAGTAAAAAAGATCTTTCAGGTCGACGTGCTCGGCAGTCATGCCACCCACTTTCAATTAATCTAATTTAATCTAAGTCATTATTAAGGATATTAAAGACTTCTTTATATACTTATAAAGCAATGAGAACATCCAAGATAAACCGTAGCATTGTTTGGCGCTTTTTTGTGATTGTTTTATATTTGTTAATAAGATTGCGTGGTACCTATGGGCAGTGGAAGAAAAGAAAAAATTTCCAAAAATAGTTAGTATTTGGAGACATACATTGCTTAGAAGAAAGTCACCGGACACTCCCAGGGGTATGATAACCAATGCCGTGTTGTGTGTAATGTGTGTGTGTGAATGTGCTATCGACATTATATCCAAGGCAGTGAAACAGTTTCCGCGTGAAATGGCTGCGAGAAGAGAATTGACAGAATTTAAACGAGATTTGTGATAAAATGGCCAGGTCTACGTGTGCAGCAAATAGGTGAAAAATTGGATCATCCAAGGTCGACAGTCAGTGATACCATACTGAGATGGAATCTCATGGAGTCAACTATAAGTGCAATCCACAGTGGACGAGACACCAAACTCAACAAAGGGAATAATAGGGTGCTATGAAGGATGACAGCAAAATCTACCGTTAATCGGCTGACATGTTGAATGTTTGAATGCGGACGGGTACACAAGTCTCCACGAAAACATTCAGGAACCGAAGTTTGGATGCTGGGTTTCCATGGTAGAACAATGATAATTTAAGCCCCGTATAACCAACCAACAGCGTCGTCTTCAACAATGGCACAAACAGCATAAACGTGGAGACTTGGAAAGCTGTTGTATGGAGCGACGAATCACACTACACCGTTTTCCACCGAATGGACGGTATGGATGTGGCGGATGTCCTTCTTTCTAAGCAGTGTATAACGCCAACTATGATATGTTGTGGTATGGTCCTGTATTTCCTGACTCGACCTCGAACCTCTGTTTAGTTGTGCCAAGCACAGACAACTCCGACATGTATCTGAACATTCTGGAAAGTGAAATGCTTCCTACCTTGTGGCGTTTTTACGGAATAGACCCTTGTCCCTGTCAGCAATGCATCCTGTCTTAAGACTGCCGCTTTAACTGCGTGGTTTGCGAATATGAACGTCCTCATACTTGACTGATTTCCACAGAGCACTGATTTGATCTCAAGTGAACATCTGTGGGATGAACTGGAGAGTTGTCTGAGGTCTAGGGACGTCCGCTCCGCAACGGTCCAGAAGCCCATTACATGCCTCAAGGAGGAATAAGTCAAACGCTTTTGCTGACCGCCATCGCAGACTTACGGAAAGTATTCCCCGTAGGATTGCTGTTGTCATGGCAGCTAAAGGAGTTCTTACATCTCATGAAAGTAATCTCCATGGCTGTTGGTTTCCAGTGACTTCTTTCTAAGCAGTGTATTTTAACTGGTTGCAACATTAGCAATGACGTATTACAGAAGAATTAATTTTCAGGCATTATCTCGAAGAAATTTAGATTTTGTAGCTGATCTCTCTGTAAACCCATTTCATGATATATATTTGGTCCATTGAAGAATTGACAGACAGTTAAAGACCACTGATATTTTTCGTCCCATTTAAGTTGCCAATGCGCCTAAAACTAAGTCACATAAAATGCGTATTAGTTTGATTATATTTTTATGATAATCATGTAGCTTACTTAAAATGGTTACGATTAACAATGTTCAAAAACATAATTTCAAAAAAAAAGAATTCTCTCGTTTTATTCACGATATGATCAAAAATAGGTAAATAAACGCGAAAAGACGTTAAACAACAACATGGATTTTGGAAAGAAAATAAATTGTATAATTTTTTTTCTTTAATGTATTCCTGTTTTCTAAATTTATTTATATTTTTTTTTATTATATAATTTAATAAGCTTTGTAAAAATCAATTGTTAATGGTATGAGAATGAAATCTTGCTTTCATTAGACTTGGAATAAAATTTGGCTTTAGACTTAAAATAAAATTATAAAATGATAGTTACAATTATGACTTCTTACCTACTTAGTATTAACACTGAATGGTAGCTATGATTTACTCATGATTTCCAATTTATTCTTCTAAGTTTTATTAGAAACGTTTAGCTTGGGTTCAATTGCTTTTATAGTTTAATAGTTTTATATGAAATACAAGATATATAATCATACATTATATATTTTTTTATCATCATTAAGGTAATATCTGATGACTTAAGTGCAATAACACACATGTGATGTACGAAAACTGATGTCTGAACTTTGAATAATGCCATGGATTGTATAGAATAACGTATTGAGAATAACGTGAGAATTTCTATGGGATTATAGAAATAATTACATCTACTGGATATGAAGGCTTAGATAAATAAATAATAGCATAGCTTCTTCTTATTATCTGTTATCTTCTGCTAATTCAAAATTTTATACTGAACCTGATGGTATCAGCTTTAAATTATTTTTCAACTTTCGAAGTTTCTAAAGGTCTGATATTAATCTTTCAGAAAATATAAATAACAACGAATGTCACCCAGTCATAAAGAAGTAATGTCATTGACGTCATAGGGTATGTAAGTCAATTCCAAATTTAACTAATTATATTTTAGTAATTGTACTTTGTCTTTCACTTTATCTTCCTATTTTTACATATAAGCGTTCAAAGAAAAAATAATCTTCATCAACAACGATTTGGAATCGAGGGTGCACCCATTACCACCACGCTAGGCTTAGCAAAGGAATTAACTCTTAGTTTCTGTCAAACATTCGATTTCTCAATAAGCCTTTCCCTGTTAACAAAACAAGAGTATAGCTAAAAAAGAGGGTTTTACGTGTTGTCAAATCTATTGGAAAATGACAGTAAGGCCCAACAGCTGTTCCCTAGTTTCCCTCGTTAAGATGAATCAGAAAAGGCAATTGTTTTGTTTATTCTTGTGTTGGGCCTTACTGTCATTTTCCAAAACAAGAGTATCTCGAAATCTTTTTTTTTTTCCTCCTGCAAACTCTTTCTGTTCCCATGCACGTGTATTTCCAGTAGCCGCGTGCTTCTCTCTGGGTCCGTCGGTTGCTGATGCTGTCAAGGGCATCGCTGAGAAAGACCCGGGCTCACGAAACTGCTGTCAAGCGCCTTGCCTTGTTGGCCCCACCTTTAATGTAAACAATCACTTTGTGGTTGAGTGTTTGTTGTGTTTGGAACTTGGTGCAGAGCATGACTCTTCCATTCTAACTCCTCCCTCCTTCTCCAAAGGGACTCTTTTTTTTTTTTTTTTTTATAATTTCCTTCGAACATCTTGGATTGCTTTCTTCGAGTTTCGCATACCTTAACGGTGGGACTCAACTCACGGCCGTTTTTTTTTTTATTCTTCAACTATTTTATAACAACGCAAACGTCACGACATTTGTTAAGGTCCACAAATATAAGTTCTTTTCATGTATGACTGGAATTCCGAAGTGGAACTATTTTTCACGCATTAATCTTAAATTTCAGTGAAATTTTCCCAGAAGAAAATTGCAAAACACTAAGTGAATGTAAAATGACTTTCTTTTATTCTTTTTACTTTTAATCTCACGACTGTAACAAGAGTGGAACTAACCAAAGTCATATTCTTAGATGAATGGCCTACTCAAATGTTTTTTTTTAGCTTTCTGCAATTAAAATTCTCAATAAAAAAAGTTAAAAATTTATTCCTGTGAAGATCTTAACAGAAATAAAGCATACATCAATTGCCAACTAAAAACCATCTATAGAAATCTGAAATGGCCTGAAGCAAGTTGCATCCATTTGAAATTACATCAATGTTTTATAACACTCAGAAATATAAATGGAGTCGTTATTAACCATCTAACAGTGATCTTATGAAATTTACACATGTCCTGATACATTTTTATTTTTACTTTTAACAAGATTTTACTATTATGATTTTGCACTTGCAAAAGGTTAATTGAAATTACTATTAAAGTTTAAAAGAAGTTTGTGTTCTCAAATACTTTTCAACAAATCTATGATGCTTGAATATGACTGAAAATCCTCAATGTTTGTCTTTCGTGAATTTATTTTGGTTAAGTGCTAACAAACTAATGAATACGGTAGTTAGTGCAAAACAGAAATCTATTTACAACAAATTGCTTGATAGACAAAATCAGATTCTCTTATTTAAAGCCTAGGTTCAAAAAACTATTACAGCCATCTTTATTGTTTCTTCGTCTTGCTAGCATTTGAACGAGTACTCTGTAATTTTCTCTCAAGTTTTCAGTTTGTGACCCTACGTTTCCATTGGCGTAAATAACAAAAGGATGAAACAGTCCTGGGATCATCTTTCTTCTTTCCACCTCCGACATTCTTTCAAAAATAAAAATAACAATTAGAAACTCATCAGCTAAATATTATGTGGCATTAATATCCTGCTTCAATAAATTATTGTTTACTGTTACTTCAATGTGAAAACCCAAACCAAAAATGAAGCAGGAAGCAAATACTTAAACTTGCGACGCGGGCAAAGGCAGCAGTGAGTCTGTCCGAACTTGATGGAAATTCGATGTTTCAACAATAAATGTAGTTACTTATCAAAGTAATATCAAAGCAATTAAAAAAAAACCAGTTGATATTAAGGGCATTCTTCACAATATGCATCCTAAATATTATTCAATATTATTCAATTTTTAGTTGAATAATTAAAGACCAATTACCGTATTGGCCCGAATGTAAGACGGCTCGAATATAAGACGAATGGCGTTTTTTGAGCTCCGATTTGATAAAAAACTATTGGTCGCGAATATAAGAC
This sequence comes from Thereuonema tuberculata, assembly GCA_023159025.1. Lineage (NCBI taxonomy): Eukaryota > Metazoa > Arthropoda > Chilopoda > Scutigeromorpha > Scutigeridae > Thereuonema > Thereuonema tuberculata. Next base: position 58,757,808 of record JAFIDM010000001.1, on the reverse strand, counting down.
GTTATACCTATTAACGAGGCGTAATTCGACAAATATTTCTAGTAAATTATTTAAAAAAAAGTTTGTTGACAAATTATCTTCCCACATCCAGTTCATGATGAAATCGTTAATACTTTTGGTTGCAGTAATAGGCTTAATGTCAGTAATATTTAGTTAAATCTGTGACTTCTAAGTTAGGCGAAATGTCATTTATGAAATTAAATTAAACTATTTTTGCAAAAAAGTACAACATCACTAAGCGTAGTAGAATATATTTTTTATTTTATTTTGGAGCATGTTGGTTAGGCCTACGATCGACTTCAGCCAACGCCACCAGCTGGCGTTGCTTCAGCGCCAGAGCACGCTTGGTTTCGGTTTCGGTTTCGTGCCCGCTCCAAGTTTGGTTGCGAATATAAGACGAAATAGTATTTTCGTGGATGGGATTTTGGAAAAAAATGCCGTCTTATATTCGGGCCAATACGGTACTTACTAAATTCGGTAACCTCATTAAATAGGTTATATTATATTACTGCATTTACGGAATTGTTGCACCACTGATTATTTTTGAGATATTTCTCCTGAAACAAATATATGGATGGTAATTAACATGTCAAAAGCTAACAGGCAATGGATACCAATTTAACATTTTCAGTTAAAATTAAGACTTAAAAATCAACCCCTATTATTTTTTGACATCCTAATATATTCAGATGCCACACGGAACCTGGAATAAAAGAGTGGAATATTGGCTTTGTGGTTGAAACTTTGTGGTTGAAACTACTATTACAATTCCGAAGTAGCAGCGTTAAATACAACCTGATAACAAGCTCAAGGTGTTTTTAAATTCACAGTTAAACGATTATTGCCGCTGACAAGTCTTTACCTTAATTTTCCCTCAGAAAGACATCTGAAGTGAAAGGTTGGTTTGAAACTACGTCGCAGTAACTAAATAAACTGGCGATATTCGTGGTGAAAGTAGTTTGAGGCTAGAATGTCTTCCAAACGGAAACGAAGCCACCGCTAGGTGCGATGAAAGCAACAAGGTGAACTGGAACTGGTCCACCTTCGGACTGTCCGAGTAAATCACAGGAGGTTCACCTTTGCATTATTTGTTCCACTTTCTAACCCTACTACTCCATTAAACGATGCGACCAATTACTTTGCGAAGGAAGAAGGAAAGAAATAAAAAAAATCAAAAAAAAAATCCAGAGAGACAGAAAGGAATAGCAAGGAACGAATGGCCCAAGAAGAGAATGAAAGATGATAGATTTCTAGTTTCTCCTTTCGCCCGCAGCGAGTCGTGACTGCAGCGTCGATGGACAATAGCTATGGCTCCCGGAAGTTCTGTTCAAACGGTTTCGACAGAAGAATGCTTTTCGTTTGATTTATCTCCCGATAATTTAAGTTTCTTTTTTTCCCTCTCTTTCTTTCTTTCTTTCTCTCTTCTGAGTCTGCTTTCTTTTAAAGGGTATTTAGTTCTCTAATTGTTTCTAATCCGTATCATTAGTAAATCGGTAACAAAAAAGGAAGAGAAATTAATAAATTACTCATGACTTCCTTATCCTATTTCTTTAAAATATATTTTCACTGTAAATTAAATCGGTGTGTTGTTAATATTGACGCAAGAACTCTCTCTCTCTTCCTACACAAACACTTAGAGAAGAAACGCGAAAATATATCACGACAAGGTAACACACGTCGTAGTCAAAATAGTTACTAAAAGAAATCACAATAAACAAAACAAAAAAAATTCAAGGAATTTTCTGGAGACGATGTTTACACGCTTTATTTTTATTTATTTACTTATTTCTTTTTTTGATTTGGGTCAAAGTAAATTTGCTGTAGCTAATTGTTCTTTATTTTATCATCTAATTTTCTTTTCTTTTCTTTTTTACGAAAGACATAATCAAATTATCTATGTCTATCTCTAATATCATTTCCATCACTATCTATTTTATTCGTTAATCTAATCTTACAGAAGTTACTAATCTTAAGAAGTTTAAAACTACAACATCTATGAAAATTATCTATTGCTTTCATTTATTGTATTTTTGTTTATATTTACACTTTTTTTTCATTGAAGCGTTTGTAGAATTATAAATTCAAAAATTTTAGCCCTAAAATTTAAAAAAAAAATTCGAAAAACAAAGGTTCTTTTCAAGGTTAAATAGGAAGTTACAGATTCAAAGTATTGGGTTGGCCAAAAAAGTTCGCTCGACTTTTTACGTATGTTGGCTCTGGTAGCGCTTAAGTGTCTTTAACGTCATTCGACACATTTTATTACATTGTATTGTGACAGCTGTCAAATCAGCGTGCATTTAAAACGAAAACTGATCAAAATTGGTGAATTTTATGTCGACATTTTAATATTTAAGGTGGAAGAAAATAAGCACGCAAGACCGCATGTTTCTTTGATGATCAGGCAAAAACTGTTTTCAGCTTGGCTGGAAAGTTCTGATTCATCCGCCCTATTCACCAGACATTGCACCTTTGCATTTCCATTTATTTCGATCTTCACAAAATTCTCTTAATAGAAAAAATTCAATTCCCTGGAAGACTACATAATTTTATTTTCCTCAAAAAGATAAAAAGGTTCGGGAAGATGGAATTGTGAAGTTGCCTGAAAGATGGTAGAAGGTAGAGCAACAAACATTTGGTGACAACGAAAAATGTGTCTTATTTTTACTTAAAAACCGAACGAACTTTTTGGCCAACCCAATACTTCATTGCGGATTTCATTCTCTTTTTAAATTATATTCCATTTAGCAGTACGTGTTGATTGAATAGATCACCTCCTCCACCAAAAAAAGAAAAAATGTAAGTATAAAAGAACATTATTTCAAGCAAAATATGGTAATAGAGTAACTTAATAACAGTTATATTCTTTCTTTCCTATTCAACCAATTGTTGTAAACTTAACAAATCTGCAATCTTATGCCTTTCGGTATTATTAGCAGTTTTTACTGATTGAAACTTAGTTGTAATAACGAATGAATAGTTGTTATTATAAACTTCATTTGTTTTTTTAAACTAGGAATATTTTCTTAAGGGCAAAAGCTACCACTTAAATTTAGAGCAAAGGAAGTAGACTAAACTAACTTCAGCGAAATGTCACAAAAGAGCGCAAAAACTTAATCGCCTTTTCCTCTTGTATAATTCCAAACCCAGTGTGGGTTGCAACGGATGAATAGTAAAAAATAATAATAATTAGTAATAAAGTTAATCTTTAGGAGCGAAAAAATTAGTTTTTAAAGAATACTGAGGAGTTCTTTTGAGTTAAACTTTCAAGTACAGGTAGGCTTAAAAAAGAAAGCATTCTCACAATATAACGAATTTGATTAATTGAGTAAAAGTAACTTTAATAATTTTTGTTACTAATTACAAACAGGAAAAAGCTAAATTAGCAGCAATTGCTCTCATGCGCAGACAATTCCAACTAATAAAGTTAACTATATAACAACAGATATATCCTAACAATGTAGTGCATCTAAAATATAATAATAATTAGTGATATTTAGCTTAATACATATATCACTGTGCTTATACAACAACATCGTATTATTAAAGAAAAAGCAATTCAATTCAATTGCCGAGGCATCCGAGAAAATAATTCTAATATCTATTGTTAATCAAACATTACCACAGTTCAGTTATATTTTGAAGGAAAATTGTTTTCATAAGAAATTGCTGAATTGCAGCAGCCTTAAGCATCAGCATCTTTAAGCTACAAAAACAATAAAAAATATCTAAAATCTACAGAAATCGAAATGTGCAGCAAATGATAAATTGTCCAGTCAAAATATTTTGAATAGTAGAGAATTTTTTTTTTTCAACAAATAAGATTAAGTGATGATTTCCTTCTGTGTATTTCTATGAAAATAAAAAGAACTCTAATTACTCAGAATATATGAAAACAGAAGATGTCACTGAGAATTCATCGATCGTAAATCAATTGCATAATGAGACAGCGTTTTCAGCAAGAATCAATCATTTTCCCTAAATTAAAGTGACAGCACTAATGAAAATCCCTGGTTTCCGTTTCTACTGTACAATCTTTCTAGTCTAAATCACAGGAATTAGGACACTCTTCAATAGACTGAGCTGCAAGAATTTATTATTGCAAAGTTTCTGAATAAAAGTTTCTGCCCATAAACTTTTATAACAGAACCGATGGTTCTATTAATCTAATCTTAAATGTAAAACCAAATCTAATCTTAAATGTAACCTTAAAGGAAATCAAATTTAATCTTAATCAGGTATGTAACTCGTCATTTTGTGCAATGCCCTAACGTTGTTCGGCAACTCGTCTTTGTTTTGTTTTTTTGGTTTTTGATATTATGCAGAATTCCTTACAATAGAAAGAGAGAAAAAATCTTCCGGAAACCAGTGTGACACTGACATCACTTGCGATTAACACTAACGAGATGTAACAGTAACCATCCAAAATATCAACTAAAACTCCCTAATTAAGGGCATTTTTCACAATCTCACCCTAGCATCGAGAATGATGTCACAACAAACAAACTATTATCGATTACGAAGCATGTTCAAAATAATAAAATTTTTAATATTTTATAAATTTATTTTTCTTTCTCGTCTCTGATTTCCCTAGCCTTGTCCGGACGTTATCAGGAGGGGCTAGCGCGTGGTCCGTTGGGGCCCATTCGCGAGGAAAACAAAATTTATAAAAACTTTATAAACCACGCTTTATTATGTATTAAAATATATGATAATTATGTGTATATAATTCAGATGTAGTTGTACATATATCTACACTAGCAAAAAGACCCGTTCTTCGCTCGGGTTACAAAAACCAAATATCCTAATATGGATGATAAAGAAATTGCGAGATCACTTCGAAACTTTCTCGGTTGGTACAAAAATAAAATAACTCAAAAGGTCTGATCTCATTACAAATCTATCCCGAAAACCCCGTAGAAGTATCCTTCAACCATGTTTGCCCATCCACTCACCGCCCTCCCATGTACACCCATAGTTCCAGGTTATTTGAATTTTGTAACTCGAGATTCCTTGATATGAAATTAATATTGAGATCGGAGAATATAAGTCTTCCCATCAATTTCTCCCCTTCTCCCTCCCGTTTTATATTTCTAGTTCCAGATTATTCGAATTTTGTATCAGAACCATATCACTTCTATGGTTATTCGAATTTTGTATCACAACCATATCACTTGTAACCTTTCCCAGTTCGTAAAAAATCGTCTGACATTACAAATCTAGGCTATATCTATCCCGAAAACCTCGTCGCTATTGCGCAAGTATTTTAGTACCAATTGTTGCACAACAATACTTGTGCAGTTCTCATTGTCACCATCAGGTGCATTTGTGGCTCTTATTTCGTGGATTTCACCCCTTTTCATTCCAACGTCCTCCTTTATATATGCCGCCGCCTAGTGGCTGGTCTCAGTATTAACGGCGCATGGAAGGACGTGTTTGTTGCCTTGGCGGAATAAATTAATATAAAATATGTTATGTTATGTCATATTATGTTATGTTATGTAGTGAATGAGGGTGGCACAGAAGCCAAGCACTGCGACCGGAGGTCTATTGTACTATCTCACGGATATAAGGACAGATGGAGAAAAAGACTGAGAAAGTATGGTGTGAGAAGTGCAGGGGAAATGGGAGAACCCCGAGAAAACCTGCCCAGCGCGGATCGGCCACCATCACGAAACCCACATGAGAACCGAACCCCGGTACTCAAGAGGCCGATGTCATAGCGACAACGCCAACCGCGCGGCCAATATCAAATATACTAATAATCAATATATTATTGTATTGCCATCAGACATAAGTATGTGTGCAAAATTTCTAGATGATTGACCAATGGGAAGTGACATAAAAATTGATTACAATGTTTGACCGGAAAGCAGACAGTGTGAATTAATAAAAGCGTGGTAATAAAAAAATAAAAAAAAATGTGCCAAATGAAATTTGGTTAGTTTTTCTCCGAGAAGAAAATGGTGGTCAATTCTTCAAACAAATTTAATTGCCTTTCGTGGTCCAAATAAAGAATATATCAAATGTTAAATAATGCAATTTACAATTACCGAAAAGTTTGTGTTTCATTACTGAAATGTGCAGACAACATCAGCAGCAGGTTAATTAAATTCATATTTTTTTTTAATAATTTTTAAGACTTTGTTATCTTGATTTTAACTGGAAGCTAAAAGATGTAAATTACAATTACATTTCACTTGTTCGAAAGATCCATGGTAATACTCATTGATGTATTAGGATGATATATTGTAGGCGTGGCTGCAAATCTATCGCCTACTTGAAATAATACCCACATTTTTCAGGTACTAACACGAAAGCATGCCGCCATCTTAATATTTATTTATGTTTACTTTTTTTTTCTTCTTCGTTCGTCTTGCCAGGTCGGAGCAAATGAGCAAAAATATAGGGGTGGTACAGGAGGAATGAACAATTCCCGTTGATGAGTTGCCGCTTACCTCCCGTGATGAATGTGGTAGGTAAATCGGAAAGATAGGATCTCCCTCCTGAGTGGGATAATGATAATGGCGGGAAGGGGAAGAGCACAGCCTCTGCCAAAGATATCTAGGCAGCCCATTAGAAATCTAGTAACTCACGTCCATTCGTTCTCCTTGCTTTCCCTGCTACAGCAGTAATTATTGAGAGCTATTTTAGATAGAAATATGATTCATTACAATTTTTATATGATCATATGAATCTCTTATAAAAGACCAATAAACATTATCCAGAGGAAAGAAGAAAAAAAATCTACAATGAACATGTGTGTATCTCTTCATAATGACAACCTCAGGCAAAGTACTGCTCGCTAACCTTTAATTAAATGTTGCAGGATCACGAGGTATTTGTTTAAGTTAATTGTTATGATTATCTTTGAAAATACACGACTTTTTTCTGTATCTACAGATAAATACACTGATATACATATAAAACATTTATAACATTTAATTTCCGGTGATAAGAAGTACATGATGCTACACAGCGAAAAGTATATATTAAATAGGGTTAAAAAGTCTTTATAAATCTACGAACGGAAACGGTGTATTTCAACACGTTTCCATTTAGCAATAACTCAAGCTAAGTGGAGCTTGGCTATTATCAAAGAAACAAGAAGGAAACAGGATTTCGTTATGATTTGATGAAATAAAGAAAGTTCGTTGTATCAGTTATTTCATAAAGCTTCATTTTATTATTTTTTTTGAGAATTTAAAAATAAAATTTATATAGATTTTCATGTAAGAACATAGGTCATCCAGAAATAAAGTCTCTAAAATAATTAAAAAAAAAGTTTTTACAAATTCCAGTGTTTTGTGGCAATCAGTTACATGGATTTTTTTTCTTTCCTTTTTTTTTTGTCAAGTTCTGAAACTATCTCATCAGAAGGAGAGTAATGGGAATAATCCGATGAATTATTATAACCTTTGTAGCCTTTTGATTTGGAAAGCCTAGTGGCTCTAAGTGAAAATGCAAAAACTAATAAAGGAATTCACATTGGATTACAGTAAGAAACAATATACTCCGTATTTTTTTTTTAAATTCCTTTCAATTGGTGTCTCGTGTAATCCCAAGATGATAAACATTAATGAGACATCCTGTAATACAGATTTCAATTTTTCAATTGAACGAGATGAAGTTTTTTAATAATAAATAAAACTTTACGTGCACTGTTCATTACTGTTAAAAAACAAACACAAAGCCTATGCACCTAATTAAAAATTTAATACACATTAAAACTTTAAAAAATTTTAAAAATATTACATCGAACTAGTTTCCTCTCCAAGAGGAAATCGCTGATGAAATCTCCTCTTGGAGAGGAAACTAGTTCGATATAATATTTTTAAAGTTTTAATGTGTATTAAATTTTTAATCAGGTGCATAGGCTTTGTGTTTGTTTTTTAACAGAGATGAAGTTTTATTTATTTAGTTATTTAGTTATTTATCTATTATTTCAGAATATTAAATAACAATACTAATGCCTAATGAATGCCTTAAAAGTTTTTTGAACATAAGTATAATTTAAAAATAGCAATTGTATGTAGAGGTCTAGACTTTTCGACCAATTCTAAATTGTTTCATCGTCAGTAGTCTTTTCCGCTGAAAAAGAGCACAAACTGGTTGATATGTGAAGGAATTCATAAATTGATCGACTTAATTCCTTTGCCAGTATGGTAAAATAGGGATTTTTCTCTTCGCTTCTTTCTTGGTAAGTGTTGGAATTATAGACCCTTCAAGCATCCTAGGTTGGATCTGTTTCGAGGTTCCACCTCTCATTAGCTGTCATTACGGGATTAGACAAAGGAGAAAGCTGCTCACAACCGATAGAATCACTACTATAGAAAATCACTTTTTACTATCTCATATTTCTTTCAAATGTCTGCTAGAATTATTATTAATTTTTTTTTAAAGGACAGATTTACAAAAATGAAGTTTCCATTCATTATTTTTCTTTCTTTATTTCATTCTGTTCCATTGTATTCTTTACTTATTTTTTTCGTTAATTTATTTCAATGTTACTGTCACTAAAAGCCAATTTAAATTTGTATTTTCTTTTCTTTCGTTTCTGTTAGTTGCTGATTCACTTCAGCTTTCCCGAAATAATGTGAGGCAAGAAAAGAAGAGAATTGCAGGATGATGATGATTGATAGGACAACTGCGGTTGACGGCAACTGGCCCTGGGTAACCATCGTAATGCTCTAATTGAACTCAAATAATTGGAACTACAATAACCATTGGGATTGTCGTAGTTATGATAAGGTTTTATGGCCCCTTTTAACTGCAAAGAGGTTAAAGACCAAGTCAAACAGATCAACAATATTAAGGTTAATGATGAGATTACCAGCGAATTTAAGGTTCTAAAGTAATTTGTTAATAACAGAAAAACCCTAAAACAATATTGAAAGCAATAAATTAATTGATCCACGATGATTCAAAAATTAAAAAAAAAAAAGATAAATATGATGATGTTATTGTTATTAACGGAATAGATATTTTTTTTTTGTTTAATTATCGTTTAAGATAGTTCTTGGAATTGACTAAATGTAATTATTTAAATCACAATAAATTATTGTTATTAAACTCGACTTTACGATAAATATAACTATACCTTCTTTGTTTTTCAAACTTTTATATTCCCTCTGATATTTATTACCAGTATAGATGCACTTCAATAATCGTTAATTTCGGATATAATGATTTTTTTTTTAATATTTTTTTTAACTTTGTCTTTGGGATAAAAAGCGAAATCAACAATTTTCAGACCAATTTAAAATCATAGAATTCACCTTAATTAAAAAGGTATTTTCGCAATACTATTTATAGTAATAATATTGCACTAAATGTATTATTAATTATGTATAAATATTAATTATGCTGGTCATACATTAATCCCCTGTATTTCCAATTTCTTTAAATGTTCATTGTGATCAGAAGTGGACTCAACCGATAGTAAAGATCATATATAGGAAAGAAGCAGGCGTCTCTCATTTCTATTCGCTAATGATAGGGTAATAGAAAAAGATCACTTCAGAAAAATCAATCCGAAAATTTACCAAGCCGTGGCCTAACATTGCTATGAATCAATTCTTAGGATTATTATCCTATGCCACACCCACACTACGTTACGCTACATTACAATACAACCAGCATAAAACTAACTGACTGCACTGAAATACATTACGTTGTGCAGAATACTGTATTGCACTTCACAATTTTGCTATAATTCAGACTATTTATTCCCTAGCATTAAGGGGCTGCCTTATGTATCTGTATTATAAAAGATTTACTTAACTACCATGCATAAATAAATATTAAAAGCAGTATAAAGCAGTAATATAATTCTGAAAGGAATGCAACATCTACGTCGATCTTGCTGTGAGAGAGAGAATGTTATGGTTTGGAGATACTGTATATGAAACATATAACATTGCTAGTAGAAGTATGCAGGTAACATAAAAACAATTTTTTCATGTGATTATGAAATTTCTCTTTAACTATTTTTTTATTGAAGGATTTTTTTAACTTTGTACTTACTCCTCTGGATGATTTTTTTTTTAATGATCAAGTATTTAAAATTATTCATTATTATTAGTGTATTGAGAGTTCTTCAAAACCGAATGAGACCCATTGGAGACGATGTTTTTTCACTCTAACTTTCATGAGAGCTGGAAAAAAAACTGATCTTCGAGCGCTTGGCATCTTAATGTATATACTTCTGATGTTTATTCTAGTGTTTGGGTGCAGCAAAGAAGAAAAGCGACAAAAACATTGGAATAAAAGTCCAGATGTCGGATGTTTTGTTCAAACACTTAACGACGGAAATTGAAAGCAAAGGATCCATTTCAGGAAACGAAAACAATCAGGGAAAAAAAAGGAAAAAGAAGAATTATGAATGTCGGAGGTGAAAATAATAACATTGCTAGACAGAAATAATGGACGAAAAACACCATTGGATTAGAAGAGCAATAACATTCCCCAAATCTTATCCTGAAAATAATAAAGTTTCTGTAAAACTTATTGTTTCTCTTGTGTTTTCTCTGTATTTCAAGTTGCGAAACTATACACGAAATCAGGCTTCTGTTTTATTTTTTTCGGGAATATTTCTCAAGGATTCGATCGAGTTTGAATTTTTGTAGCCTGTAACCAACTAGCTGTCCAAATTCATCCAGTTAGGTTCAGAGATTTGAGAAAAGAATTTCATTGAAGTGTTTCAAAGTGAGTGCTGCATCAATTTTGGCATATCACGCAAAAGAAACATCATCATACAACTGTTATTCTGTGAGGAATCAAGTTCGAGATGTAACCATGCAATTACTGAAAAACAAAAAAATTAATAATCAAATATATATATATATATATATATATATACCATATAAGTTATATCATTAATTAACGTTTATTCCTTTCATCTTCATCTTTGCTACAATTGCGATGTTTCGCAAACTGGAATTACTCTGCTTCTTCAGGCTTCTTTTACATTTGAAAATCTCCAAAACGGTTGTACACTTCTCATTACAATTACGCTGTTACAAACTAAATTAATTGAAAATGTATGCTTTTAGCTGTTACAATTTTAGAGATCTATTGGACACTGAAAGCTAGAAGTGTGGTCTAGTTTTTCTGGGGAAAAAAATATCTAAAAATTGTCACTATTTGTGAGGTATGATCAATTTCTATTCCTGAAGAACTTGTCACGTTGATTTAAATTGAAGTATGCAGTCTACAAATAATTTCTAACGTTTTTTTAAATATTAAATAAATAAAGTAATAAATTTGGTAAAATTAAAAATATATTTTGTTTCAGTTGAAGTTAAGAACATTAACAATTTAACTAATTTTAGTTAGACTAATTTTCTATTTTAAAAGCTCACTTTTTATTTGGGACTTCAATCAAATAAAACCTTTTTATTAAGATTGATTTCATCTTAATTCAATTTATAAGTAACTGATTTTCAAATGAGCATCAAAATAAATTGAAACCAATAATGAGCACGACTAACAGTGATTGAACTGAGGCGGCTTAAATAGTCTCATTGTACGTTTGTAAATTACACCTGGGTTGTTTCTACGAAGTATTATAGGGAAAAAAATATAATTTTTCATTATATTCTTCCTTAAATTTTCCATTTTCTTTTTTTTGCAATATCTCGATCAGCTACAAATTCTTTACTGATCTTCTTCAGGTATAATGTTTAGGGATAAATCACTTCTACTAAATTCGTAAAGATTTAAAGCTAAATGGAGAATATAATGAAGAATGTAATGAAAAAAAATCATATATTAATAAAGGGTATACTGTATATATTGAAATATAATTTTGTATTTCGGGAATTCGATTTTGCAAAAATTACACTATGATTCCCACGATTGTTCTTATTAGTCTCTGTACAGAGACCTCGCTGTTTACAGGCGACTACTCCTAGCTGATGATCGCCAAAGAGCGTGAAACAGTCGTTCTAGGATGTCACTTGGTAAATACTTTGTATCATCCATTGATGTTTATTATACTGAATTATTTTTTAAAAGGAATTTAATAAAATTTCAAAATGGCTGAACTCAAAGCACATATAGCGTCAACTATCGCTCTTGGAAACTTGAAGTATACTATAAATAGTAATGCTTTTAGATTTCCCTGATATTAAGCATTTTTAATTACACTTCATTGCTTTTAATTGTATGTATCCAGGTATTTTTATCTCCACTATAAGAAAGAAATGAGATTACAAGAAAACTAAAAAAGAGGATTTTTAAATTTGATATGAATGACAGTAAAAGAAGAAATTTCACTTTTTACATTTGACTTTACAGGGATTATTAGGAATCCATTATGTTATCATTGTGTTCATTATTTTATCTTAAAGTTTATCTTTAATAAAATAACAATGCGTGTGTAGTACGATACCATATTCTTATAGAAAGTAAAGAATTTCCTTCATTTCTTTAAGGAATCATAAATACACCTTATGCTTATTGTTATGTATTAGTAAGTTCACTAATTTACTCTATACCATATTTTTTCAATTAAAATATCGAATTGCGATTTCTTTTAGTATCCCTTGCTTTAGTTTTTAATCATTCTAATTTATAATTTCTTTAAGTTCTATATATTTTTAGCCTTAATTCTGTTTGCTCAAAATCATTAACGGTGTTAAAGCTAAATGACAAATCACCAATAAAACACAAGCCCAATAGAGAGTATATCTCTCTTCGGGACAATTGAAAGGGCCTTCTTCTGTTTTGTTTTTTTTCCTCTCTTAAAGTTAGGCCTATTTTTTTGTGTGTGATCATCGATAAAGTACGTCTAGACACGATGTTCCGTTGCTATCGTCGACAGAGACGATGTTTTTCTCATTCAACAGCTGCAAGTAATTATGGGCGATCGCGAAAAATTAAAGGCAAACAAGTGATTCAACGCATGCGCACTCGCATTCCTGGAGTGGCCAAACAACAATGAAACTTTGGTTCATTTGAGTATATCTTGCTGCAAAGTTCTTTTGCAATGATATGCCAAATACGAAATAGTTATGACATACCTTGGTAAATCTAGTAGGATAAAGAGTACTTTCAACAAAAAGAAAAAAAAATGGAAGAAATCCATCACTTATGCAAACTTCGGTTGCACTTTTTAAGGAAATAGGAAATTCAACAAGGATTTTGCCAATAAGTGAACAATTATGATTTTGTTTATTCCTGTTGATGTCACTTCTATCATGAAACAAAGCAGAATAATTTATCTTCGGTGCTGTATAGGGAAGTTTATAAGGTAGACGACAGATAAAACAAAATTTTTCCTTTTCTGTAATCAGGAATCATAAAAAAAACAACGGATAGAGCTGAAATACGCGGTTTTATCAAGTTACATACTATCCCTTTCTAAAAATTTTGGGGTTACCAAAAACAATGTAATGTTTACATACACATTCTAAAAATTCCACGGAAAATTCAATGGGAAGTAGCCAGGCAAACTAATTGCCTCGAGTTCAAAGGCTCGAAGTGTTCTGCCAGAACTACTATTTGAAATTTGTTTTATTCATAGTCTAACAGTAGTAATTTAACTGATATCAATATTAATCTGAATTTTTTATTACTTTTCATTTTTGAAGCTTAGTTCAAATTTTAATGAGTATCATATTATAATAAATAAAGATGCAAACAATAAAAGAATAAAACACAACTCCAAGTTATTTGTCTTAGTCATTCAAATCTTTTCAAATCTGAGTTAATCAACTACTTGTTTCAAAGTATATATATAATCTCTATGATTTTCCTTCATCAATTACAGAGTTAATCTTTTAGCACTTAATATTCTTCTACTTTTTCCTGTCTCTTATTCTTTCTTCTGCCAAAGTCATAACTGAAAAGATTCGTTGCTGTGATTTTTATTCGTATTTTCAGTACTAGCTGTTATCTGTGAATTGAAAAGAAAAATTGTTATTTTTATGCTGTGAAACGTAAAAGCTAGTCCTTATACTTATTATTCCTCTTCAATAAACAACACGTAATTATTAACGAAGCAAAGCCTAATGGATTAGGCGGCGGCCTCCCACAAAGCACATGTATCGGAACCTGGTTTTGAATCCCGGCGTCGGCATTGTTGTTTGAAAAATTTCCTTTCCTCTGTTTCTCTGCTTCTTCATCTTTCTCTTCAGATCTGAAATCATTCCTTAGTGATTTTCTGAGGAAGGCAATGGAAACCACCTCAGTATCTTTCCTTTGTAATTCTATGGATCCTTCTAGGGGTTCGCCATATTGGGAACACTTAGAGATCCGTAGAACACGGACCTTCGGACACAAAGTTCGCACTTCGGTGTGAACCGAACATCAACAACAATTATTACGAGTAGGAAAGAAGTGGATAACTTAGCTTTTGAGAATATATCCAAGTCTAATCTTCTGCCACTGTTTAATTCTTCATAAATGAGTGTGAGAAATCAAGGAATTCTTTTACTACTACTGTTCACTCTATTCCCTAGGCTTTCACTGACCACTGAATCATTTGATTTTTTAGGACATCTGTTTTGTCGACAAAATAACTCTCCAGAACATCTAACAACTTCGTAATTGAACTCCTTTCCTGCATAAAGAAAAAAAGGAATGCCAGATAAAGAAGTCTTCGAAAATCTGATTTCAATGCAACTCATCAATGATGTGCCCTTTTTAATAATTCTAGAACTGCAGTGTTCTTGGAAATCCCTCTGAAGGACCTGCAAAATCCTTAGGGCAACCAATCAGTACTCTATGTAGTAACAGATTTCTGGTTTTCCAAAAACCATTTAGTTCTCGTAGAACAGACAGATAACATAAAAAGTAAAAAGTGTTTAATCACCTAATGGCCTAATTACGATTTTCTTTTGTTAATGTTCATGAATGGTTTTGGCCATACTCTTTCTCACAGTTTCAGTGTCTTGAAAGCGGCTTAGTCATCTTCGTATGAGATAGACTTACTATTCTAATTCGCTTGTAGCTACAACTGGCTCAAATCTATCATTTTCATTCTTAGGAAGTTCAAGTTACAGATCCTTGTAAACCATGTAAACAAAACATCAAGCAACACTAAAAATGAAAAAATAATGATAAAGCATAAGTTGAAATGCAAAAAAATGAATTTTATACATGTATTATAACTTTTACTAATTCATCGCAGGAAATAAGAATGTTTTTTTTACTTTTAAATTAGTTTTTTTCTTATCTATTGAAAATAGATGAGATATAATATATAGATGAGATCTTATATATTATATAAGATTACAATAATCTTCTTTTAAAAATTACTGCAAACGAACTGGAATTTAGAACTTCCACTGATTGTTTTGATCTATATATGTATATTTAGAACTATTTCATTAGCTTTTTTACGGAACAGTATCCAAGAAAATTAGTAAAGAAAACTTCTTATTAACTTACTAATTTTCAACTTCTTGCATTGGTCTCCTTCATAATCAGCTACCATTAAATATCGTATAAAACTGACTCGAGCCTTCGACAAGGCTTGCGAAAATGATGGAAAACCAATGAATTTTTGCTTTTTTTTCCACGAACTTTGTTTTGCCTTTCGACATTTTGAAAGCCATTTCAATTATTTAGCAAATATTAAAAGGACTATTAGTAAATCTGAAGCGAAGAATTCATAATAACTTTCTATCTGCAAGTGAAATGTTTAAAAATCGTCAGTGAAAATATGAACAAATCCAACAATGAAATGCGCTCATGTATTTCAATTGTTGAGCCACTGAAACTATCATGAATCGTGTCAAATAGAAAGCAAAAAATTGTCAAGTATTTGTTTTTAAATTGAAACTTCTTATAACGTATTTGTGTTTCTTTTTCTTTGTTCCGACTTTTAAATGTAAGTATATTTTTAGGAGAATGGTTTGCTGAAAGAAAAGAGATTAAAAAATAATTTCCAAATGTTATTTTTTACGTTCTTTCAAACTTCCAATCTCTTGAAGCTGTAAAAAGAAATTATTGTATTCTTATAAAGCTTTTTCTATTACGTAATTCTTCAATAGATGTTGTTTTGGAGGCTCTTCTCAATATAAGATAATCTCTTTTGGTGAAAATGTTTCACGTAAATAGATTATTTGACTGAAATTATTGAATAATTTCTAAAGTATTTAAAATTAACGTGTGCACCATTATCTTGACAAAAATATACTAAAAACACACAAACATTTGAAAATTAAATATCTCTGTCGCGCATCTAGCACGGTAAATTGTATTTCCCAAAGGTGAACCACCTTGAGATTTGTGAATAGTATTTGCTAAAAATATTTTAATAATAAAATTTGAACTTTTTGCAATCACGAATCCATTAAAGGAGGATCACTTTTAACAAGGGGGGGGGGACTTGTTAAGGAACCCCAGAACGGACGGGGGTTCGAATACGTACGTCGTGCTTTTTTATCTATGTGTATGTGCTTTTATGGTTGGTTTTTAATTAATTTTAAACTGCACGTAAAAATTGTTTATAATAAAATTTGAAATTCAGCTATCCGAAGTCAAGGTCAGTTTTAGCTGAAAAACCCAAAATTTATAGCAGTTATCCACATCACAACTTTGAGGTCACTTCCTACTTCTCATCCCACCCCCTAAAAGCCGTGAACAGATGTCCACTTATTTATAGTTAAGCCAATGCCCTAAACGCTCTAAAAAGTTTGTGTCAAACGCTGAAAAAAACAAAGTGAGGATAAGGTTTTGAAGATAGAAAAAGCGTCAAAAAGTTGAAATTTCTGTCGGCCGCCATTTTGGAAAAGTTGATCCGATTTGGCTGAAATGCAATATCAGCCGAGTCCTTAAGGGTATCTAGCACCCATAAAAGTTTTAGTTCAAAAGCTCAAAATTTACGGCAGTTAGTTATCTATGTCACAACTTTGAGGTCATGCCCACTTCTAAGGCCCGCCCCCTAAAAAAACCCGTGAACAGATTTCGACTTTTCTGTTACTTATTTGTAGTTCAACCATTGCCCTAAAAGGTCTGAAAAGTTTGTAGCAAACGCTCTAAAATAAATGTGAGCATAAGGTTTGAAAATAGAAAAAATCATGAAAAAGTGGAAATATATGTAGAGTAATATATTTCCATGTGCGAAGAAGAATGTGAATAGCATATACAGTATATTCGTAATATGTGACCTGTTTATCACAAGATTCCAGGCTTATCTATTCAGATAGGGGAGAACGCAATAGTGTTTTTTCTTTTCTTTTGAAAATACACAAAAGTGACGAACCAGTTTCAAATCCTTTTCAGGATTCTTTGTCAACGTATCAAAGTAACTTCTAACCTTTACTTACTCCTTAAGTTAGATTCCTTACATTAATGTGATACTCGCCAACATTTTTTGTTTTGCAAATTGTTAGCGATGCCTAAGAAATCTCCATAGAAAAGACTTATTTTAAGACGGAATTTGACCAATCTTTTCTTTCACAATATTTCGTTGATAAAGGAATTTTCTTTAATAAATATCACTTGAAAAATTTCAATTATTTTTAATGTCCTTGTGACTTTTTTTTTACTTAACAAAAGTAAATTAAAAAACATAAAAAATTTCGTAATATTAAATTCTTGACACCTTACCTCGTTTTTCTGCCCGAATTTTGTAATTACGGTGGAATTTGCTCTCCATAACTTCCTTGAAATGTTGTGGTTCTAAAACGGGTGCCTCCACACTCGTGCTGATAACTCACTTAGGGAGAAGAAAAAAATTTAAAAAATAAGCCTATGATTAGACCAACCACATTATCTTCTAATTACGGCTGAGGAAACATTCAGGATTGCATTAAAACTTTATTTACGATAACAACAGCGAGGGAAAAAAAAAAGGCTGAAAATTAAGTGTAAGCATTCCAGGGTTAGTGTGGCCTTAGGGGCAGCAATAGAATCACGTGAGAAATCGAAAGCAGCCGATTTTTTTTTAGCGCCTTTTTCCCTGAGAAGTGGGGTATCAGGTCTCCCAATCAGTACTTTTGATTATGATTAACTCGATTATGCGAGGCTGGATGTATCTAATTGATTTGGGAAGGGAGGGAGCTTTTAATTAATGAATCGGCTTTGGGCTCTGCCCTAAACCATCACCAGAACAAAGTTCCGCATTTTTATGTAAGAGAAAAAAAAATAAACTGTCACAAATGAGAAAAAACTAGCGAATTACCAAATTATTGAATAATACTTAAAGTACAGTTGGTACCTGTATAGTTGGTATGCCAACTTTTGAAAAACAGCAGAAAAGGGTCCAGGAAACAGTTTTCAAGAAGATAATGGATAGCTTAAACTTACCAGTAAACTTTCAGCCTTTTTTTAAGATATAAATTCACATATAAACCAATATATTTGAACATAATCAGACTGAAACTCTTCATTACATCTTCTACCATTATTACATTATACGTACAATATTTCGGTTGTTCATCATTATCAGCCTTCTTCAGGTGATATGTTAAGTCTTATTCACATTATGAAATTTTTACAACACGAGACTTACACGAAGAATAAACACGTAATAATTAATATCAAGTTAAAATGTAATAATAACAACAACAATTAGAGAATTTTAAATGACTAGCAATCTGTTTCTAAGTCACTAATAAGCTGTTAGAAAATTTCCAAGGTGTAATCATTAACAAATTGGTGGTGATAGAAGATGTAATAAAGGGTTTCAGTCTCATAATTTTCAGGTTTTTTTTCTGCCCTTAATCTGTAATTATCATGTAGATTGCTGATTACACCAAAATCAATAGGATATTGGTATCATATCTATCATTCCTATCTATCATTAACTTTCATTTTCCTAAGATAGCAAAGTTCGAGTCATTGTAATTACGCTAACGGTAAGATACATTCAAACATTTCTGATCCTTAGCTATACTTCCCTCTATGTCGTCTAATATCAACAGAAGCTTTCTTTTCGTAAATTAAAAGTTCCAACTCAAATAAAAATCTGTTGTTATTTTAATCGCAGAAAGATGGACGATCGGGTATTTTACACTTAACAATTGCATTCCAAAGGATTTTGTTTTAGCCTTCTTTTCCTCTCTGATGCCAAAGGCCATTGTAAACTTTAGTCTAAACTTACCCTTTGCTAATAAGTGTATTATGCGAATACAAAATTTATCTTCAAAGCTCAATCACAAAAGAACCGTTTGATTACCATCAAAGAAATCTAAAAGCATTCGAAATTGATGATTTAACTCTCTCAAATGTTATCACTGCTGAATGAACTGTTTTAATAAATTTATCATCATTAGATAAAACTAATCCAACCCTACTTTTTCTATGGAATTCTGCTTAATTATTTTCTATCGAACTGACTTCATTCCTCTTTTACTGACGTTATAATTTATACTAATGGCAGTGAGGACAAACGAGCGAGGAGGAGCTGCTCCTTCATGGGCTAATTAATCGAAAGAGGCTCGACAATAAGATGAATTAAGATTTAAATATCAGCCCTCCTTTTTATCAGTTTTTTTTTTACTTGATGACTACATTTGTCAGTACATGTCATTATTATAAATAGTTTCCGGTCCAATCAAAGGTCACAAACTATTTCTAAATTAACATTATAAATGGAACTACACTGAATAATAAAACCTACTGAAAATGTAATTGAAAAAAAAATACAAAAATTTAAGCAGTCAGTGAGAATGGATTAATAATATTACATTTTCAATCTTACAGTAATATATTAAATAAATAAATAAATAAATTATTACCATCGTTTCAATTATTTTTTTAAAAAAATTTTTTTGAGGGGGGGGGGGCAAAAATTCGTTAAGGCTCTCAATAAAAAAGGTCAATAAAGAAAACACTAGAAATCAAAAGTATTTAAGAATTTAAAAACTCTAAAAACTGCCACTACTACAGTTTTAATATAATAATATAAATTCTCTTACATAAGCAAAGAAAATACTTTTCATAGACAAAGCTCTTCGTAACATATACTGTTTGGCCACTTTATTAGGTACATCTACCTAGTAGCGGGTTGGGTCTTCTTTAGCCCTTAAAACAGTCTGAATGCATGGATTCACAAGATGCTGAAAACTTGTTGATGTGTTGTGTACCATGCAGACATGAGTGTGTCACGCAGTTCCTAAAGATTTGATGGAGGTGTAAGCCTGGAGAGAAAAGCCCGTTCCAGCTGATCCCACAAATTTTCAATGGGGATGAGATCCAGGGATTGAGCGGGCCACTGCAGCAAGGAAAAGTCATGGTCATGTTCCTCAAACAATCCCATAGTGATGCGGGATTTGTGCACCGGTGCACTATCCTGCTGGAAGTAGCCATCTGCATGAGGATAAACTGTTAACATGTACTTGGCCAGCTATGATGTTTAGGTATGCTCTAGCATCCTGACGTGCCTCCAGAGGTATCAACGGAGCTAACGTGTGCCATGAAAATCTCATCCACACTATGACACTACCCCCATCAGCTTGAAGAGTTGTTGTCAGACACGACGGATCCAGACATTCATGCAGGGCTGTACCTAATAAAGTGGCCGGACAGTGCATAATGGGAATAAGGATGCCTTTTAAGTCGAGCCGAAACTCTGAGACGGCCATTTCGAGCTTGTTGAGCTCTTCTCAGCCAGAACTACTCAGCCAGTGCAAGATTCAAAGGCGAACGAGGGAAACAATAAGGCATTCAAGACGGAAACAAGGACTCCTCAACAACTAAAAACAAGAAAATATAATAGAAGAACAAAATGTGGATTACAAAACCTTGGGCAACACTTTGGCTGCTAAGTAACAAGCCCATTTAGAGGGTAAACGGAAAGCAATCAATTCATAATTGCTATTTTTTTTTTTCTTTTTGTGGTCAAATACCCTTTTGAGGCAACCGAAGTGCTGCCCAAGGTTTTGTAATCCACATTTTGTTCTTCTTTTATTTTCTTTTTATATTTTCTTGTTTTTAGTTGTTGAGGGGTCATTGTTTCCATCTTGAATATTTCCATCGGGAAATAAACTATAAAATTATAGCGTTAAACTAGAATGTCACTTATCAAAACAAGTTCTTTTTTTTTTATAGAAATTGATAAATGTTGTAATGAGACTTATGTAATTCTTTAGAACTTCAAAACAATTATAATGAATTATTTGTACCATAGTTCCGCTTTAGAGGTTCCGCTTTAATTTTAATATTTATAATTGATGCCTAAGACCTGCTGAGAATAATATTTATTCTAAAAATATTTATTTCCTTTCCCAATTTGCTTAAACAGATCAAAGATAGACAAACAAACAAATGTTTAACAAATTCCATTAACAAATTTCTTAGTTTTAAAGTTTTATGTGCAGGTAAACATTTTACCTCCTAAGTAATTTTATGTAACTTAATAAAATACGATAACAAACGTAACTAATCAAGAAAAGTGTAATTGCACATAAAGTCTGATGACACATAATGTGGTGAAATGTGGTGGACTTGCACATGAGTAAAAGTTAAATTACAGGACTTAAGGTATATTATCCTGTTGTTTTACATTTATAGATTTACTTTTTATTGAATTTTCATAGAAGATTATACATAGACACTAGATTTCAGAGAAGAAAATATATATAGTCTCAATGAAACCCTCCGCATTAACATCATTTAAAAACATTCGATGAAGAATTTGTATTCCGAATATTGAAATGTTTGTTAAATGATACTTATAATATCTAACATCAATCAACAGTAGGCCACTCATTATTTCAGATCCTTCGATGTTTCCAGTTAAAGTTCAACGACATTTATTAGTGGTTATTCCCCAAATGTTGTATCAGTCCATTTGCTTTTCAAAAGCCCTAAGTGTGTTTCATTTTTACTCTCCTCTTCTTGCCGTTATTTTTTTTTTCTTAAATTTTAGTTTATACTTAGCGACATTATAGGGATAGATTTCAAAGACGCCAAGCTAATGGCCCACACTTCCCCTTCTGTCTTTCCTTCTTTTTTGTTGTAAAATAGAAAAACATGTAATATTAATCCTCAATTTACAAAGATGCGCTTCTCTTTGAAAACAAAAATTATTATTTACTTTTTCTTAAAAAAAAAAAAAATTCTTCCGGTGGAAACGAAGAAAAATCTAAAATAAAAAACTTATCTCCAGTTCACTTGTTATTGTCCGACTGACAATTTTTTCATACGAGTAGAAACCAAGCTTTCGGGCATCTTCAGTCTTGTAATTAAAAAAAAACAATCTATTGGACACTTATATCTCCGAAAATCAAGAAACTTGATGAAGAATAATGATAAAAAAAAAATGCTCAAAGCATAACCAAAGATTTATTAGTTTTGAAGGCTTAACATAATCGATTACCGGTATCTTTTTTTATGCATCTCAGTTGCATTGGGTTTTACGGTGAGTACTTTCGATTATTGTTTTTTATTTTTTAATTCCTCACTTAGAACAAAGAGTAGATCGTAGGAACTCCTTCAGTTATTCTGATCTTCCCATATCGGATCTTCAGATAAAGCCAATCGGATTTTTTTTTACCCTGAATGCCAACTAAAACTTTTCCATGAAAAGAATGGCATGAAGTGTACTATTAGATATTAAAAAAAATCGATATTTATTTATCATATAACATGAATCATGAATGATTCTTTGTAATTCTCATTGAATATTTTTAATTGTTTTTTTTTTATTGCTTATCACGGGCCATACATTTCATTGCCATACACTTCACTGCAGTTGAAATCGGCTCCTTCGGATAAGGATCTGATTTCGCGATTTGTTATTTAGCTTAATTTTTCTGAAATAATTATTGACTTTTCTTTATTAGCGAAAGTTTTACTAAATTTCTTCTTTTATTATGGCTTACAGTCCAGTTAAGGATACACCTGGGACTAGGTTTAGCACCTCAGGAAGAAAGTGCTCCTGCCATCACTAGTGAAGTGAAGGCTAGTCCGAAGCTCGCTCATCTAAATCCCTTAAAACAAATCTTCAGCACCTGCACACAAGATCTAGAAGTAGAATAGCAGGACTGTAATTTCTTGATATTTAAATAAATAAATAAAAAAAAATCAGTCTCACATAACTTGATCTGAAGGAGGAGTGGCCCGTACAATTGGATGTACTCGTCTAAGAGGGATTTTTCCCACTCCGGGTAAGGTTCACTCAATATTTCGGCTCGGTTCTTTGAGCCTTCTTCAGGAGATGTTAAATTGCTAAACTCTATGTAACACTCGATATCACCTGATGGAGGCTCAAGGAACCGAGCCGAAATACTGTGTCAACTTCACCCGGGGTGGGAAAATCTCTCATCGACAAGTATAACCGGCCAATCTCACCTATGAAATTTCTGTACCGATTTCTAATATCACTACGTTTTGCTCTAACTTAAATAAACAGGAAAATTATTCAATTTCATTAGTGCTGCAAATATAAGTGAGGCTTATCTGTCAGGCCTCAGGATTCAAATATTATAATTCATTAATCTAATGACTGCCAAAGGCATTTCTAAGAAAAGTATAAAGAATCCATTGTCTAGATTTTGTTGATTAATCACTTTTTTCCCCCCCTAATCCTATTACTTTACACGGATTAGCAATTAAAAAAAAAGTAATCAATAAAACTCGAATAAGTGCGGGTTTTTTGTGTGTTTTTTTTTTAATTAAAAAATATTTGAACATAAATTTAAGAGATAATTCCAAAGGGAAAAGTGCACTCAATCTTTGTTTAATGACATTTTTAGATACTAGAGGTCATTTCAGTAACAGATGCTATAGAAAAATGGATCAAAAGACAAGATTAGACAAACAAGGGAAAAAAATTCTCAGGTATTCTCAAAAAAAAAACACGTCTCACTTATCTTTCGATTTTAAATCCTCTTTATCTCTTTCGTAATTGTACCAAATTTAATCGTATATTACACTTTTTTTTCTAACCCTTTTTTTTTCTTTCTTTCTTAATGTTTATTTGTTTGAACGCTCAACATATTTTTTAATCTGCGTCTTTAATCGCGTTGTATGACATTAATCAGTGGTTTCGGGAGTCATCGACCCAGTGGGAAGATTTCCCAGATAAATCAAAAACCATTTCCACTCAGTTATCCGAATTCCTTCTCGATAAGAACGTGATTTCGCCTTGAAAACAACTGAAGCACACCACAAAACCCGGCACGGCGTAATATCCACACGTGCAAGGCTACTCATAGCACGAAGCTCACTGCTCTTATCATTGTGTCCCAATTCAAGTGCATGAATGAAGAAGGAAGGTGGATTTACATTGGACAGCAAACGAATTAAAAAAGATTTTTCCTTTCATTGTTAAATTTTTTTTATCTGTATACAATTTATTAAAGTATTAATAATGTAGTTCGAAATTTTTTTTCACAACTATTTCAAAAAACGAATTAAAAAATTGATTGAAACGTGATAAAATCGATTAAAATTAAAAAAAAAAATATTGAAATTGAGAGATTTTAAGTTTTAATCATTGCAATTTTTTAACGGAAAATAATAGCACAAGTAAAAAAATACTTAATGTAGAATGAGCTTTCTAAGTCTGTAAAATGTGATGTGATAACTTTGGCAAAGATTAGTTGTGTATCAGAATTTTAAAGCAAACAAGTATCTGAGGGAAATTGTTAAACAGTTAATCCTAACTATTCGATTTTCTTCCCCTTTGTTTCAGTCCTACTGATTAAAAAAAAAACAAAAAAAGGATTTTCTTCTTATGAAAGAACCGATTATTTGAAAGCGGACTAACGATAGTTTGATAAAACCCTAATAAAAATGAATAGAACTCAGGGACATAGAGAAAAATAAATCGGGGAAAAAAAATCATAAAATTTTAATTATACAGTGTGAAAAATCTATTCAGTTGTAATAAACATTGACCCTTAGATTAACTTTGACTTAAATAGCAATAAAGCTATAACACGTTAACTGAACTTAACTACTAAGTTTCCCTAATTTTTCAAATGGAAAACTTACTTTATTCTCTATTTTTAGTCAATTAATCTAATGAGAAAACAATCTTAAACAAATAAATCCGATTGCAAATTGAAAGATTACGTGTACAAAAATTATAAATTTAACTTTAATGTGTGGAAACGTCCTGGCTTATGGTAATATGTTTTTTGTTATTTTTTAAATGTGTGCGATATTTTTATTTGTTGCTCAACGTTCAAGTTGAATTTATAAGCTTATTTGATAGGATTTAATCCTTTTGTTTGTTCTCCGTTTCTTATCTTATCTCTTTGTTGGCGGTTTTCCAACTGAAGGTGATCGTGCAGTTTTCCGCAGATCGAAACGTCCTCACTTATGGTAATAACAAAAAACATATTACCGTTTTTTTAAATGTGTTCTCAGTTTGTTTGTTGTTTGTTCTCAGTTTCTTATCTCATCTTATCTCTTTGTTTGGCGGTTTTCCAGCTGAAGGTGATCGTCCAGTTTTCCGCAGATCGAAACGTCCTGACTTTTGGTCATATGTTTTTTGTTATTTTTTAAATGTGAGCAGAATTTTTATTTGTTGTTCGATTTATATAATAATTGTACAGAAAATAACTATACGACCTTACAGTAACAACGACGACATTTTCTACAAGGTTTTGTTTTGTTAATCTAAGTGTTTTTTTTTACTCCGGGACGAAGTTAAGTCGACATCAGAATGATAAATGTGGAATTATATTCGCTATCTTGTAATAGTGTCCGATTTGTCATGTGGCTGGAAATCCGTTAAAATGCTTTGTTGTAATTGTCTCCCTGAATCCGGTTCCAAGTCAGCAGAGCGTCTTCACCTTCATTCATCAACAAGGAATTAGATCCTCCAATTAACAACAACAACAAAAACCATCTTCCAAATCAAAACACAAAAACGAGATCGTTTGGCCCTGATTCAAATTTTAAGGATGTTTCGAATCACAAATTGGAACTCCAAGGAAAAAAAAAAGAACTATTAAATAAAAAAGGATGTGTTAAGTCACAAAGTAAAGGACTCGGCAAATTAGAGCGGACTGTAGATAACAGACGTGTAATTGTTTAGAAGGCTGTGACAGATAAAGGTTTTATAATTATTGTAAGATTAATCAAAATTTAGATAAGAAAATTCCGGATCAATGCAATAAGAATTCCGGAGTACAAAAAGAAATGAGTGAAATATTAGTTTGGGAAGCTGTGCAAGGTAATTGAAATCATCAATGCATTCGCAAAAATATGCAGAATATCAGACTGGAATTAACCTTTCTCTGAAGTTATTATTATTAAAACACAATAATATATTTGAAATACGAGTAGATGCCGATGTTTTAATTTTTAGGACTGAATTTACTCGTGATTAATATTTTGTTGCAGAAATTCTCAAACTAATATTGATATTTACTCAGTGGCTCTTTACTATTAGAAGCTAGGCATTTGTTTTCAATGATTTGTTTTCAGTGTTATAATTTGATTCTGTTCCTTATTTTTTTTTTATTTCACTTATTTTACTTTCTCGAATATTGTTAACATCTTTGTAAATGCTTTAAAAATTATAAACATTTCTTGTGATAGCACAAAACAGTGAAAACGTATTTTAAATTATTGCTTAGCAACATGAAATTTTGCATTGTGTAAAAAAAATATCAGTGCAGTTCCACTACATCTCGCGGCAATTGAAAGTAAAATCTAAGTAAAGGTCCCAAAGCGCTCTAGATAGTGACAGATTTTGTAAAAGATCTTGTATTAACAAATTGTTTTTAAGCCACCTTACATATAATTTTAATTTCTACAAATATTTCGTCTAATATTTACAATATCTTAATATGAATCCTAG